>LR738715.1:651867213-651930872 GCA_902687465.1 Secale cereale | reverse complement strand
CCCGAGGTCCAGTGCGTCGACGAGCTCCGGCTCGACGCTACAGCGCACGGGGGGCGATGGGAATGAGTCCACGGCGTTGCTGGACGAGCTCCACGTCCAGTTGAGGTGAGAGGAGGAGCGGGGGAGCTTCTAGACCGTGTGCGCGTGCGAGGCAGAAGAGTGGCCGTTGCGGGCGGCCGGTACGCGTGCGACGATGATCACTGGAGGGCGCAGGAGGAGGGGGGACAGCGCCGGGGCGGTCGCGGACGTCGAGGAGCATCGACTGGCGCGAGGGAGAGGCCCGAGGCTGTCGGGGGCCAGCGATTGGCTGAAGCCACCGTGCGAAGGCGCACTGTAGGGTGCTCCAGAGCGCCCTTATCGCATGCCACGGCATGCCATTGGGCCTTTGGACACGCCCACCGTGTTTGGGGTGATCAGGGTGATGCAAGCACTTCGTCTGTAGCATAGGATGCCCTGGAGAGTCAAAGGGAGAGAGAGGAAGCTGGTGAATTGGTAAGAATTGGCTGTCCAGCAAGGTGATCCAGGGTTTTTACCCCTCAATCATGGAGCTGGGGTGCTGGGGAAGTTACTGGGGGTAGCCAGTAACTGAGTGAACATGTGGTAAAAAGTTGAGGCCAAGGAGAAGAGTAAAAGTGATCAAGATGAGGGTTTTAGTAAAAAGCCAGAAGGTGTTTGATCAGTGTTTGGTCAAGCAAATGATCTCCACTTGACATGGCACTTAACAGGATTGAATAACATGTGAAAATAGGGTGCTTCACCAAATTTGGGCTCATTTGAAGAAACTAGCCAATGTAACTTTGGTGAACCCTAGAAATCAATAGAAACAGCTTCATCTTGATTGAGTCAAGCTAATCATCTCCCCTTGATGCACCACTTGGTGTAGCATCATCATTTGGGGTATTGATCATGCCCACAAAGTTTGAAGCTCCAGGTAAAAAGTTGGTAATGTAAAGTTGTTCAAATTTGCATTTGAACAGAAAGGGTTTTGGGGTGATCTGATCAAGTTGCTCTATTCCAAACCTTGTGACATTTGGTCTAGATGCCTCATTAGGCCATTCTAGCATGTGCACCAAATTTGAGAGCATTTGGACAAGTTTGGCAATGTAAAGTTGCTCAAACTTCAAATATGGACAGAATGGTTATGAAGGGGTTTGAGGATGTTTCCTTGCTTCCCAAGGCATGGGACTTGGCAAGATCATCAAATATGTCATATATGACATGATAGAATTTCCCTGGAAGTTTTGGAGAATATTTCCTTTGTAAATATTTCAAAAGCTTGAAATATCCAGAAAGGGTTTTAGAGGGTTTAGCCCATTATTTTGAACATGACCAAGTGTTGAAACTCTTATATATGGACAATATATGTCCTCTGAGTCTCCCTGAATTTTGGCAAATATTTTTGAAATAGTTAAATAATTTTTCCCTATTAAAGACCATTTCTGGCCTTAAGAAAAAGCTTTTATATAAAATAGGAAAATAACTTTTAAAATTATACCTTTGTGGTTTCTGGGATTCCTATGACTACTAGGTCTCAAATATACTTTTTGAAATAATTTTCTCACCCTAAATCAAGTACTTGAAGTGCAAATCTCAATTCAGGGGTTTTTGGAAAACTAAATTTATAAAATATATTTTGGCCAAATTAATTTTGTAAGAAAATATTATACAGTTATATAACACTTGGCATGATCATTGGGCAGAAGTTTTGGGTATGGAGAGGAATTCTACAAGAGGTCATAGTTGACTTTAATGAGCACAAGAAAAAGCACGTGGAGAAAACTCAACTCCAAATAAAAGCCAAATGATGCCAAAAAAATTTGCTGGTCCAAATTTTCATGCTTCAAAGGTACAAATAACATGTTACAAAATGCAGGGTGTGACAGACCTACCCCCCTTACAAGAATCTCGTCCCCGAGATTCCTAAACTAGGTCTTAAAAGAGATCGGGAAACTCGGATCTAAGATAGTCTTCTCGTTCCCAGGTTGCTTCTGCTTCGGTGTGGTTGCTCCACTGGACCTTGAAATACTTGATGGTACGGCTTCGCGTCCGTCACTCTGCTTCGTCCAGAATGCGGATGGGCTTCTCGTGGTAGGTCAAATCAGGCTGCAGATCAATGGCTTGGTGATCCACATCCTTGTAGAGATTAGGCTTGTCTGGAACTTGGAGACATTTCCGGAGTTGCGACACATGGAATACATTGTGCACATCGGATAGCTCAGGTGGTAGTTCCAACTGGTAAGCCACTTCTCCTCGTCGTGCAGTGATCTCAAAGGGTCCAATGAACCTCGGTGCGAGCTTCCCCTTGACGTGGAAACGCTTGGTTCCCTTCAGCGGAGTTACCCGCAGGTACACATGGTCTCCGACATGGAAGCTCATGTTCCGACGGTGAGTGTCAGCACAACTCTTCTGCCTTGACTTGGCTGCCTTCAAACGTTCTTTGACTAGCTGGACTTGCTCTTCTGCTGCGTGGAGAATATCCGGTCCAAAGACTAGTCCTTCTCCAGTCTCAGACCAGTTGAGGGGTGTGCGGCATCTGCGTCCATACAACACCTCAAATGGTGCCATCTGAAGGCTTGACTGGTAACTGTTGTTATAGGAGAACTCGGCAAAAGGGAGACAATTTTCCCACTTGGCTCCATACGCCAGGACACAGGCTCGGAGCATGTCTTCGAGAATCTGATTTACTCGTTCTGTCTGACCTCCGGTCTGTGGGTGGAAAGCTGTGCTGAAAGACAACTTGGTTCCCAAGGCTTCTTGGAATCTTCTCCAGAACCTTGAAGTGAACTGGGTGCCTCGATCTGACACAATCTCCTTGGGAACGCCGTGAAGACTTACGATTCGGTTGATATAGAGAGTTGCAAGCCGGTTGCCATCATAAGTGGTCTTAACAGGAATGAAGTGGGCCACCTTGGTCAAATGATCGACTATGAAACAGATAGAGTCATGTCCTCTATTCGACCTTGGTAATCCAGTGATGAAGTCCATTCCGACTTTGTCCCACTTCCACTCAGGAACTTTGAGTGGTTGAAGCAATCCAGCAGGTCGCTGATATTCAGCCTTGACCCTTTGGCACACATCACACTTTGCAACATAGGTCGCAATCTCTCTTTTCATCCAGTGCCACCAGAATCGTGCCTTCAAGTCTTGGTACATCTTGGTTCCTCCGGGGTGGATGGAATACGGAGTGTCGTGGGCTTCTTGCAGAATCAGGGTCTTCAGCTCTGTGTTGTTTGGTACGCAGATGCGACCTTTGTACCAAACAATCCCATGCTCGTCTTCGGAGAATCCTGGGGCCTTGCCCAGCTTCATCTTCTTCTTGATGCCTTCAATGCTTGCGTGTCCATCTTGTGCCTTCTTGACTTCGTCCATCAGGGTTGGTCTGACTTCCTAATGATCTAGAAATCCAGGGGTGACTAATTCCAAACTGAATTGTTCGAATTCCTTAAGAAAGGCTGGCTGCCTTTCTTAAATAACGGCATTCAAAGAGCAAGCCTTCCTGCTTAAGGCATCGGCCACCACGTTAGCCTTCCCGGGGTGATATTGAACACTGAGGTCATAGTCTTTGATGAGTTCCAACCATCTCCGTTGCCTCATGTTCAATTCCTTTTGGGTGAAAATGTACTTCAGACTTTTATGGTCTGTGTAGATCTCACACCGTTTCCCTAGGAGGTAATGCCGCCATGTCTTCAAGGCATGAACAACTGCCGCTAGCTCAAGATCGTGAGTAGCGTAGTTCTCCTCATGGGGTCGTAGCTGCCTAGAGAGGTATGCTATGATGCGGCCTTCTTGCATCAGAACGCTTCCCAATCCGGTTCGAGAGGCATCACAATATATCACGAACTCCTTGTGAATATCAGGTGTTGCCAGAACTGGGGCGGTGGTCAATCTCTTCTTGAGCTCTTGGAAGCTCTCTTCGCATTTTGGCGTCCACTCGAACTTCTTATCCTTCTTGAGGAGCTGAGTCATTGGCCGTGCAATGCTAGAGAATCCTTCCACGAACTTGCGGTAATAGCCCGCGAGTCTGAGGAAGCTTCTGACTTCCTTGACGGTCGTTGGAGATTGCCATTGGGTCACAGCTTCGATCTTTGCGGGATCAACAGATAATCCTTCATCGGTCAAGACATGACCTAAGAATCCAACTTTATGCAGCCAAAACTCACACTTGCTGAATTTGGCATACAGTTGGTGCTCACGAAGCTTGTCTAGGACCATCCTCAGATGCTGCTCGTGTTCTTCCTCCGACTTCGAGAACACAAGAATGTCATCAATGAAGACGATGACGAACTTGTCCAAATATTCCATGAAGACTTTATTCATGAGATACATGAAGTAAGCTGGGGCATTGGTTAACCCAAAGGACATGACCATGCACTCGTACAGGCCATATCTGGTTACGAATGCCGTCTTCGGAATATCTTGGGGTCTGATCTTCAGCTGGTAGTACCCAGATCTGAGGTCGATCTTGGAGAATACCTTGGCTCCGCTGAGCTGATCAAACATATCTTTGATCTTGGGAAGTGGATACTTGTTCTTGATTGTAACTTCATTGAGGGAACGATAGTCAATGCATAAGCGGATGGTATCGTCCCTCTTTGCCACAAACAGAACGGGAGATCCCCAAGGGGAGGCACTTGGGCGGATAAATCCCTTCCTTAGCTGCTCTTCCAGCTGCTTCTTCAACTCGGCTAATTCTTCTGTCCCCATTCTATAAGGCTTCTTATAGATGGGTCCTGCTCCGGGCACGAGCTCGATGATGAACTCAATGTCACGGTCAGAGGGCATTCCCGGTAGTTCATCCGGAAAGACATCAGGATACTCACATACCACCGGTACTTGATCTAGCCCAACTTCAGACAAACAGTTGACTTGAGCGGCTTGAGCGGAAGAGGAGTTGGAAGCAAACTTGACTTCGACTCCCTGGTCATTGGTCACAGTGACTGTCCGATTGGCACAGTCTAACAAGCCTTGGTGCTTCCTGAGCCAATCCATCCCTAAGATCACATCCAAGCCTTGCGATCTCAGGATGATAAGGTCTGCTAGGAAATCTACACCGTTAATGGTAATACCGACTCCTTTACAGCCTATCTTGGCTCTCATCTCCGCTCCGGGGGTTTGTACCACCATAGGGTTATTCAGGGGTGTAGGGGTCATGCCACTTTTTAATGCAAATCTTTGAGTGACAAATGAATGCGTTGCTCCAGAATCAAACAAGACAGTTGCAGGTGCTGAGTTGAGAAGGAACGTACCCAGCACGACGTCCGGGTCTTCCTGGGCTTCTTCAGCAGTGACGTGATTCACACGCCCCTTCCCATGGTTAGGTGGATTGCGAGGAGCTGGGTTCCTTGGTGGCATTCCACGGCCTTGTCCCTGGTTCTGCGCATTGGGGCGCGGGGCATCAGGCTTCTTGTTGGGGCACACCCTTGAGATGTGTCCGGGCTGACCACATCCAAAGCAAGTGACTTGGTTTGGATTGATCTTGTTGCCACCACTGGTATTGGGGTTGAAAGCTGGCCTGGGGTTGGCATACTGCTGAGGCTGAGGGTTGGCACGAGGTGCAGGAGCTCTTGGTTGCTGATAGGTTGGCTTGGCCGGGGCTGACTGCCACGGACGAGGCTTCTGGTTGCTGGAACTTCCCTTACTGACCAACTTGCGCTTGCGAGTGTCTTCCAAAGCACGCCGCTTGTCTTCAAGCATAAGTGCCTTGTTCACCAGGTCAGGGAAGGATGGGCAGTCGCACACGACAAGCGAGTATTGCAGAGTCTGATTGAGGCCTTCCATGAAGCGCTCCCTTTTTGCAACATCAGTGTTGACATCCTCAGGGGCATACCTTGACAGAACACTGAACTTCTGCATGTACTCTTTGAGAGTGCCACTTCCTTGCTTCAGGGCTCGGAACTCACGCTTTTTGGTAGCCATGATTCCAGAAGGAATGTGGGCCTTGCGGAATTCTGCCTTGAAGTTAACCCAAGTGATGTCTTGTTCAGCGTGCATGACCTTGAATCCATCCCACCAAGCTCTAGCAGTCCCCCCGAGGCAGTGGGCTGCATAAGCCACCTTCTCGCGGTTTTCGGTGCATCCGACTAGTTCCAGTATCTCCTCAATGGAACGGACCCAGTCGTCTGCATCCAGGGGTTCAGCAGTCTCGATGAAGGTTGGCAGTGCATGCTTCTTGAACTCTGCCAACGTGGAACGTCCATTGCCATTCCCCGCCGGCTGGCGGTTGTTGGTGACAGCTTGAGCAATCAGCTGAAGAGCTGCAGTGTTGGCTTGGCGTTCCTCTCGGAAAGCTTGGAGAAGCTGAGCCATGTCCATGCTTGGAGGAGGTGGTGGTGGTGGAGCTTGGTCGTTGGTTTGGTCGTGGCCTGCCTCTGGCTGAGCGGATGCTCCGGCTTCGGGCTGCTGGGTAGAGGTACCAGTACGAGTTACAACAGGCATCCTATTGGAGTGGTAAAAGGTCTCATGATACGGAAGAGGGAAAGCAAGATAGATGGGTGCCTAGTAAGGGGGTGGGTGTGACACTAATCAAATCATGCAAGGGCAAAAAGGCCAAAACACATCCATTAAAATCCAAATGGGTGATGTAGTCGTTTACACATTCCCGAAGGAAGAATACGACATACATCCAGACACAACAAAAGCAAACACTAGATGGTTTCATATGAACCATACAAGGACTCGACTGTGCATAGGGGTTACACGACCTATCCTACCGTAGAGGTCACAACTGGCATATCCGAGTAGCGAATAATGCCTAAGCGGCGGAATGCTCGGTCGCGTATTCCGGCTCTTCTGGGTCTTCCTCCTTGTCTTCATCTGTCTGGGCCCCCTTGTCACTTGAGGGTGTGGGTGAGTGAAGGAGTTGGATACGACGGTGCTTCGTCGGCGGTGCAGGGAAAAGCTTGCGATATTCCCTTGCCGTCATCCGACGTCGCCGAGGTGGTTCTTCATTCTTGGAAGATACATCCTCGGAGGGCCTTCCGCCTCGATATGCGATAGCGGACTGTCCAGAAGGTGCTCCTTCCTTCTTGACCCTATTTGTCTTCTCTTGAGCTCGACGAAGAAGTGCCTTGGTCTTGTGAAGTTCTTCTCGAAGCTTCACCGATTCCGAGGCCAAGTCTTGTGCCAAACTGTCGGCACATAGACTGAAGTAGGTATGGAACCGAAGCGAGAGTCCTTCCTTCAGTGGAGGGGCTAGTGCGCTGCTTTCTTCTTCACCCTCCTTCCGGTAAGGTAAGAAGCGAGTTGTCATCTTGGCTGCCATCTCCGGAAGAAGCTCGCGGAGACGGGTTAGTGCCTTGAGTGCAGCAGCCTCGACAGCGAGAGGTAGTGTTGTCATCTGGGGTCCCTCGAAGAACCAACTTGTGGGAGGATCGTTTGCCTTCACGATCACTTCCACATGGTACTCCACCTCAGTGTCGCTAACCCAATGCTCATGGTAGGTGAGGATGGGTGCTCGGTGGAACTGACACTCCTGGAGGCTATCCTCGGGAAGTAAGGGAAACCCAGTGGTCAGCTGCTCTTCGGGTACAACGGCCCTCTACAAAGGTGGAATAGGAGGGGTTAATAAGCTGATGAAATCTCAGGTTTAGAAAAGAAGAGAGGTTCAGAAGGTTTTGAAAAAGGGTCTCATCTAACTAACGACCATGCTAACTAAGGCTTCCTACAGTCAGGATGGCTCTGATACCAGCTCTGTGGGGACCCCGACTTAGAAGTCGAGATCACCGAATGCATGTGTACAGTGATCCCAGAGATCAATGCTCACTGAACACACAGAAGCTGAATAACAAGAGTCTTACATCCATACAAATATTCTTACACGAATTAAGGCCATTATGGCCAAGTCTTACATAGATAGAGCCTCAAGGGCTGAATAGCAAATAACTCAAATAGCGGAAGTCTTAGATAACGGGTAGAACCCATGCCATCTGCCTTAACCCTACAGGCATTCTGACTGGGATAGCGTCCTAGTTCGCATGATCGTCTCCAAGGAACTCTTCCTCATAATCATGTTCTTCCATGCCTGGCCAATTAAATAACCAGTGGCAAGCCAATGAGTACTTTGAATGTACTCGCAAGCAACCCATGATGTGGTAACAATGCAATGGAACATTAATGAACAATCTAACAAGGGCTAGAATGAATATTCTACCAACAAGTTTATGCATCAATAAACTCGCGTAACCTCGAAGACAGGTTACTGATATCAACATGAATATGATTCAACTCATCGAGTCAAGTCACCACCTTGACTCATCACACACATATACTTTCCTTGAAGAAGTAAAATTCTGGACATAGTTTAAGTAGCACCACCCAACTGTCCATGACCGTGGACACGGCTATTCGAATAGTTTTACACTCTGCAGAGGTTGCGCACTTTACCCACAAGATCCGGGGAACTTCCATGTCATCCACGCCCCGCGGTACCTCAAGTACCCGGGGTAAGCACCCGGTCATTACCTTTCCTTAGACGACACTAACATAGAGTCCACTCGTTGGTACACGACCCTCGGGTACAAACAATAGATCACGGGACTTGCCCTAATTTCAATGTCACGCGTACCCGAAGGGACCAACGGTGTGTCCGGTGCCCTATAAAAACAGTCATGGCCGTCTATCCAAGCACGACCCCGTCCCGGGAAAGACCTCAAGTCTTCCCGTCACTAGTAATGCGGGCACCATGCTAGTATCGACCTAAGTAATCAATAAAGCCCCGTCCCATAAGGGGTAGTGTGGTTGCACATGTTAGGTTGGAACGGTAGTCACACATAAATCTAATCCATTATTTCACCATGCACACGATTTATCGGCACATCACTTCTTCCTCAAGTGATGACCTAACATAACATCACCCTCGGGCATTAGGGGCACCCGATGGGTTCATGCAAAGATTTCAACTACGAAGGTTCAAATCACTCATGCATCATTTAAGCATCATGACCAACTGTTTGCATGACATCTAGCACTTAGCAAGATCAAGATCAAGTATGCATCATGTGGTGGTTCCAACTAGGTCACCACCGTAACCCTATCATCATGCATCGGAAACAAACGGGTTCCGAGAACAAGTGTATCATGGTCAAAGGGCTGCTTGCCTGGATTGGCTTGGTCTTCAAAGTCTTCAAATCCTTCTCCTTCTCCTTCTTCAGCAACTTCGTCAAATACGGTATTTATACGTCGCATAATAACAACGGAAAAATAAGGCCACAAATAAAACAGAAAAATCAAAGTGCTAGAGAAAAATGTCAACTCATTTTTGTTAAATACTAGAGGGATCTCTAAGATGGGGAAAATTCTTAGTTGGAGTTTTGGAGCAACAGAATGGATTCTATTGATTTTAGAACAGGAGTTTTACTGCTCAAATTGAATTTAAATTTGAACAGAACAGAAAAGTTTCATAGATGTGAGTGAAAGTGGTACCATTAAATAGGTTGGAATATTACAAGAATTTAGGAGTTGGAATTATTTAATTTGGACCAATATTCTTTTCTGTAAAAATGTTTAAAACAATAACAGAAAAGAAAAAGAAAAAGTGCCCTTTGCAACTGGGCCAGAGAGGCCACAGTGCACGGCCGAGGGCGGACCAGCCCAGCCGCACGGGTGCCTGCGCGCGCACGTCAGGTTTTTAAAACTGACGGGCGGGGCCCGGCGGTCAGTGGCTGAGAGGAGGGGGAGAGAGGTGTGGGGATGACAGACGGGGCCCGCCTGTCATCTCCAACCTCACGGCCACGGCGACGGCGAGCTCACCAGCGAGGTTTCCGGCCACGGCGACGGCAACGGAGGGTAGGGATGGGTCCAACGTCGAGTGGCGGATGCAGTGGAGGTGGTACGGCACGCCGGGGAGGTCGGGTTCGCCGGCGGCGAGGTGGGACGGCGGAGGGTCGTCGGGAGGTCGTTGCTCCGGTCGTTTCCGACTGCAACAGGAGGGGGAAACTGAGGGGAAATGGTCAGTGAGGTGAGGGGGTTCCAAATCGGGCAAAAGGAGGGGCAGGGGAGGCCCGTACTGCGAGATCACCGGTGGCCCGACGCGGCGGAGCTCCGGTCGATCCCGAGCACTGGGACTTCCTGGGGTTGAACTGATGGTGCTGGGGGACTGAAGGAGGTGTGGTGGAGCTGCTGATGCTGTTGGAGTGCCTCGGGGGGTCCTATTTATAGGGGGACGACGGAGCACCGAGGTCCAGTGCGCCGGCGAGCTCCGGCTCGACGCTACAGCGCACGGGGGGCGATGGGAATGAGTCCACAGCGTTGCTGGACGAGCTCCACGTCCAGTTGAGGTGAGAGGAGGAGCGGGGGAGCTTCTAGACCATGCGCGCGTGCGAGGCAGAAGAGTGGCCGTTGCGGGCGGCCGGTGCGCGTGCGGCGATGATCACTGGAGGGCGCAGGAGGAGGGGGGACAGCGCCGGGGCAGTCGCGGACGTCGAGGAGCATCGACTGGCGTGAGGGAGAGGCCCGAGGCTGTCGGGGGCCAGCGATTGGCTGAAGCCACCGTGCGAAGGCGCACTGTAGCGTGCTCCAGAGCGCCCTTATCGCATGCCACGGCATGCCATTGGGCCTCTGGAGGCGCCCACCGTGTCTGGGGTGATCGGGGTGATGCAAGCACTTCGTCTGTAGCATAGGATGCCCTGGAGAGTCAAAGGGAGAGAGAGGAAGCTGGTGAATTGGTAAGAATTGGCTGTCCAGCAAGGTGATCCAGGGTTTTTACCCCTCAATCATGGAGCTGGGGTGCTGGGGAAGTTACTGGGGGTAGCCAGTAACTGAAAGAACATGTGGTAAAAAGTCGAGGCCAAGGAGAAGAGTAAAAGTGATCAAGATGAGGGTTTTAGTAAAAAGCCAGAAGGTGTTTGATCAGTGTTTGTTCAAGCAAATGATCTCCACTTGACATGGCACTTAACATGATTTAATAACATGTGAAAATAGGGTGCTTCACCAAATTTGGGCTCATTCGAAGAAACTAGCCAATGTAACTTTGGTGAACCCTAGAAATCAACAGAAACAGCTTCATCTTGATTGAGTCAAGCTAATCATCTCCCCTTGATGCACCACTTGGTGTAGCATCATCATTTGGGGTATTGATCATGCCCACAAAGTTTGAAGCTCCAGGTAAAAAGTTGGTAATGTAAAGTTGTTCAAATTTGCATTTGAACAGAAAGGGTTTTGGGGTGATCTGATCAAGTTGCTCTATTCCAAACCTTGTGCCATTTGGTCTAGATGCCTCATTAGGCCATTCAAGCATGTGCACCAAATTTGAGAGCATTTGGACAAGTTTGGCAATGTAAAGTTGCTCAAACTTTAAATATGAACAGAATGGTTATGAAGGGGTTTGAGGATGTTTCCTTGCTTCCCAAGGCATGGGACTTGGCAAGATCATCAAATATGTTATATATGACATGATAGAATTTCCCTGGAATTTTTGGAGAATATTTCCTTTATAAATATTTCAAAAGCTTGAAATATCCAGAAAGGGTTTTAGAGGGTTTAGCCCATTATTTTGAACATGACCAAGTGTTGAAACTCTTATATATGGACAATATATGTCCTCTGAGTCTCCTTGAATTTTGGCAAATATTTTTGAAATAGTTAAATAATTTTTCCCTATTAAAGACCATTTCTGGCCTTAAGAAAAAGCTTTTAAATAAAATAGGAAAATAACTTTTAAAATTATACCTTTGTGGTTTCTGGGAGTCCTATGACTACTAGGTCTCAAATATACTTTTTGAAATAATTTTCTCACCCTAAATCAAGTACTTGCAGTGCAAATCTCAATTCAGGGGTTTTTGGAAAACTAAAATTATAAAATATATTTTGGCCAAATTAATTTTGTAAGAAAATATTATACTGTTATATAACACTTGGCATGGTCATTGGGCAGAAGTTTTGGGTATGGAGAGGAATTCTACAAGAGGTCATAGTTGACTTTAATGAGCACAAGAAAAAGCACATGGAGAAAACTCAACTCCAAATAAAAGCCAAATGATGCCAAAAAAATTTGCTGGTCCAAATTTTCATGCTTCAAAGGTACAAATAACATGTTACAAAATGCAGGGTGTGACACGCTCCCCCGCGCCCCGCCTGGATCTCGCCTGCGCCCTCCGCTCCTCCCCGCCATGCCCCGTGCCGCCGCCGCCTGGGCACGACAACGCCGCCGCCGTCCGCCCATCCGTCATTCCCCGCTCGCCCAGTCTCGGCTCGTCGCCGTCCCGCGCCGGATCCGGCGAGATCCGTCCAGGGGCCCTTCACCGCGCCCGGATCCGTCGCCCCCGTGCTCCTCTGGCGCTGTTCCCTGCTCCAGCTCCCTCACCGGCCTCCTCCTCGCCGGTGCACCTCGCCGGAGGTCCCCGCGTGGCCATCCTCGTCGCCGGGAGCCACCGGGCCTCCTCTGCAGCGCGCCGCCAGCCGCCGGGCCGGACATGTCCGTCGGGTGCCGGACATGTCCAACATCCCCTCCCTCTGTGACACTGCCATGTGGGTCCAGCATCCCAGACACGTCCGCCAGCCCGGACATGTCCACTCCCCTCCGAGGTATTTTTTTCCTCTAAGTCCCTAGAATATGTAAAAATGTTGCATACTTTGTATGGCTGTAACTTTTTGTGTGGTGATCCAAATTGAGTGTATGATATGTCAAAATGATCGTTGTGATATGCTCTTCATTTTGTTCCGTTGTGGCATGCTTGTTTGAGATTATCTTGATACCCTAATCCCTGTTGCAAGAGTGCTATATGTTTAAAACTGTTGTTAACTGTAATTTTGTTGCATGCTTGTGAGGGTGATAACTTTGTGCATGTTTATCCAAATGGAGCATGTGATATGTCAAAATGTTCATTGTGAAGTGCTCTACATGTTGGTTGCTGTAGCATTCATGTTAGGTGCCATATTGCCATGTTAATCTCTGTTGCAAAAGTGCATGTGGCTGTTAAGTGCTGAAACTTGTTATGAGATGCTGTTTTGCCTTGCTCATTGCTATTGATATATTTGTCTTCATGCCACATGTCTATATGTTTTAGAAGCACAATCATATGGTCTTTGCTGTGGTGCAATCCACTTTTCATGATATGCCTTGAGGTGACTTAAACAAGCTTGTAAACTTGCCATGCCAATGTTGTTGTTTTATACTTAGTGAAAAAACTGCTAAGTCTGGAATCTGTTAAACCTGATGCTATGTTTGCTTGATGCCCCACTCAAATCCATGCTTGTTTTGGAGTGGCTAATAATCATGTCTTGTTGTCCATGTTGTGCTCTATCCATCCATGACTTGGTTTGCCTATATGGACTGATGTAGCTTATTTATTTCTTGCTCTCAAGTTGCTATAAATTTACCTGTCAGCCTGTTTATCATGATGATCAATTTGGTGAAGCTTGTTGTTATTGATCCATGCCTCCTATGGAGATGCTCCAATGGAGTTGATTGATGTATGTGATGTCTATTACATGTCCATGATCTTTATACACTTAGTTGAGTTGATATGCATGATTTTTTGTGCCTCCGAAGGCAGCATCGTGATGATATTTTTGTCTTCCCAGATTTTGACTAAGTCTGGATAAATTTATTGCAACTTGCCATGCTTGTTTAAATGTGTTCTAGCAAGTTTTTGGGTGTGTGCTAAGTTCATGCTTGTTAAACATAATGTATATTTCACATCCATGCTTCTTGTTATCATGTTTGGGTGTTGTAGCATATATATACCTTGCTCCAAAGTTGCTATATTGCTGTTTTTGACAGCTTGTTGTTATATCTTGTTTCATGTGTATGTGTTGAACCGTTGCTCCGTTTTGAGTGTGTCCTATATGAAACTTGTGTGATTTTGCATGTAGAAGCATAATATCGTGTTGTCTACATGTTTGGAGTGTGTTTTCTTGATGTTTGGGTGCATCTTGCACCGTTGCCATGCTTGCCTTGTTTTGCTCATATCTTCTAGGCCGTAGCTCCGAATTCAACAAACTTTATGTGAAACTTGACTAGAATTTAATGTAGATCATCATGGTGCATTTTAACTTGCTGTTTAACAGCTTTAACTTAAGGATTGTTCAGATCTGGACCAAATTCAATATGTGCATATGAGGACTTACCGGAATTGTTATATGTAGTTTCCGACCTCAATTAAACTTGTTGTTTTTTGTTGTTCTTGCGTGCTTCATCCCTTGCCATGAATTGCATCATACTTGGTTGAGCATCTTGTCATGTTCTTGAGTGGCGTGTTTACCTTGTTGTGTGTTTCTTCTCGCTAGTTCTTTTTCCGTTGCGATCGCGAGGATTCGTTCGTCTACACGTTGTTCGTCTCCAAGGCTTCTTCTTCGTCTTCTTCATGGACTCATTTCTTATTCCTTGCGGGATCTCAGGCAAGATGACCATCACCTTGGATACCTTTACTATCATTGCTATGCTAGATGTCTTGATGCTATCGTTATATGTCGCGCTACCCATCATCATTGCCATCCCCTCTCCTTGTTGCCATGAAACCTCTAACCTTTTGACACCTTCCCAGCAAAACCGTTGTTTGGCTATGTTACCCGCTTGCTCAGCCCCTCTTATAGCGTTTTTAGTTGCAGGTGAAGACGAAGATCGTTCCATGTTGGAGCTTTTTGTTGGAATATCACAATATCTATTAATATTATTAACACACCTATATACTTGGCAATGGGTGGAAGGCTTGGCCTTTTGCTCGATGTTTTGTTCCACTCATGCCGCCTTAGGAGCCGATAAACCGGCGTTATGTTCCTTGATTTTGCGTTCCTTACACGGTTGGTTATATGGGGACCCCATGACAGTTTGTCTTTAAATAAAACTCCTCCAGAAAGGCCCAACATTGGTTTTAATTTGCTCATAATAAAAACTTAATTAATTAATTAATTTCATAGGGAGTTAGCGCTACCCGAGGATTCTTTCTATGTAGCAGGGGGGCTAGTGCTGATGGTGTTTGTCCCAAACGGGGAGCTTGCGGGGCCACCTCGAGGAAACTCGAGGGCTGGTTTTACCTGTAGCATCGCCCATCCGATCATGGCCTGAGACGAGATATGCACGGCTACTATCAGGGTGTCGACACACCAGGAGGTCTTGCTGGACTTGTTTTACCTAAGATAAGGGGTAATATTATTATTATCTCTGCTGATCGTGAGAGCTTGTGATGGGCTAAGTTGGGACACCCCTGCAGGGTTATGATCTTTCGAAAGCCGTGCCCGCGGTTATGTGGCAGATTGGAATTTGTTAATGTCCGGTTGTAGAAAACTTGACAGAGGATCCGAAGTAAAACACACAACTGTGTGAGTAACCGTGACTGTCTTTTTTCATTTTGAGAAGAGAACACGATGGGATTATGTTTCACTCGTAGGTTGTTCAGGATCTTTAGCGATCATTACTAGTTTGCGACCGCTTGCGTAGATGCTCATCTTATTCTTGTACTCGTAAGTTAGCCACCATATATTTTGCTTAGCCGCTCCTGCAACCTCACCACTTTACCTCTTCTACCCATTAAGCTTTTCTAGTCTTGATACCCATGGTTATGGGATTGTTGAGTCCTCGTGGCTCACAGATACTACAACAACAGTTGAATGTGCAGGTTGCCGATGACTTGACGTGAGATCGTTGATCTTTGAGGTGGAGTTCTTTCTTCTTCTTCTTCTTCAGTCTTGGGTTAGGTTCCGGGTCGGCAGCCTGGGATAGAAGATGGATGTCGTTGTGCTTCTCATGTTTGCATCCGTAGTCAAATGTCTTGTATTGATGTTGTTGTATTCATGTGACTTGTATGAATTGTTGTATCCCCCATGTTTGTATGTAATGGTACGATGTAATGATATCCATCTTGCTAAGCGCCCGAAATGCGGTTGTGCCCCAATCACATAAGTGTCACGTGATCGGGATAAAATCGCATCTTGGGCCTCACAAGTTGGTATCAGAGCCTCGACCGACCATAGGAGCCCCCTTGATTGATCGTAGTCTGGCCGTTGTCGAGTCTAGCAGATTTTTTTTCGGAGAGTAGGAATTCTTTTTACTCCCCAGCCCCTTCATCGCTGTGGTGAGGAATCTTAACGTAGGTGTTTTGAATTACTCCTCTTCCCCTTCAATTTTTTTTGGATCACGCGGTTAGTTTTTCGTTTGTTGCGTTGTTAGTTCTTTCATCTGGTGCATCTCTCGTCAAGTGGATTCGACCCTCTTCTTCTTTGCAAGTTCAACCCTCAGTTCTTTTTAACCGACGGTGTTTTCCCCGTCCATAGTTGTCTTTCTTTTCCCACCCGCCCACCCCTTTTCTTCTCGGAGCCGGAGTCCGTAATCGAGTATCCATTCTTCTCGTGTGAATCCTTTGCATTCTTCCTCAGTTATTTCAACTGGTAAATTCTCGTCTAGCTCGTCATCATTCTTCTCCTTTATTCTCCGATGAATTCTCCTCTCATTCGTCCTTCTTCATCTCTTCTTCTTTTCTGGTGGATTCAATTCCAATTTCACGGTGTTGTTCATATTCTTTCATCACCTCAAATATTTTTCCCTTGCTCATTCGCCTCTCGCCATTTAATTGTTCCGGAGTTCTAAAGAAATCTCAGGAGATTCATTTGTCTTTCAATTAACCCGAGGTTGTCACCTCATTCGAGTCTTTTAATAATTCCGGTGCATCTTCTCCTTTTCGATCATTTTCAACAATGGGGTTTTCTTTTCGGTGGGCTCGTAACCCACAGGTCTTTTCCCAGTATCTTACCTGACTCTTCTAATTATTTCCCGGAGTGTTCCGAAATTATTTTCTAATGTGATGTAAGTATGGATTCAATCAGTCAGATGCCTTCTCCAAGATCGCTTTTAATTATTTTCATCATTGGTTCAACCTTACTTCTTTTCATTCATCCGGAGTATTTCATACATTCTTTTCTTCGTGTTCCTCCGAAGGTCATCATATCAGAAGATTTCTTCGTTCTCAGTTTTCAACTTCGTCCTTCAAATATTCTTCATTGGTGCCTCTTCGTTCGTCTCCATATTCTTCCGGTGCTTCGTTCAAGCATTCTCTAATCAGTTCGCGATCTCTTCGTTCTCTTATATCTTAATTCTCCAAGTGCTTTATTCTTTCCGGCGATTCATTCTCTTGTATTCACTCCATTTTAATTCTTCCTGGTGGCTTGTTCTTTTCTTCACCAGGTTTCAATTTTTACGGTGGTTCGTTCATTTATCTTCACTCGGCTTTAATTCTTACGGTGGTTCTCATCAAGAGTTCTTTTCCGGTGTTATCATATCAATTGATTCAATTGTTTTCCAATCCTACCGGTGGTTCATGAAGATTTTCACAAGTTCAGGCTATATCCCTCGTTAATCCTATTCAAAGTGAATAAGTGATATGCAAATCCATTGCTTCTCATCAATTTAATTGGTGGAGGATAAGCATAACATAATTCTTATTCTTTTCATCAAGTTGATTTATTCCTTTCTTCGGAGTTTATTCTTGATGAATAAATCCTAGTGCCAAGTGCTTTCATCTTTTCTTCCCCGGAGTTCAAAGATTTCTCGTCTATCTCGTCGGAACCCCAGCTAAATCATCGCAAGGACTTATTCTTATCCTCCACTTCTATTCATCATCCTTTCGTTACCGGAGTTCTTCCTGGTGGTTCATCACGATTAAATTCATTCTCCAAAATATTCATCTAATTCTTCTGGAGCAGCTCAAGCATTCTTATTCTTGTCTCTCGAGTGCAAATAATTCTCCGTTTTCTTTTGAAATGGAGTTTTGCATTTCTCTTTTCATTCTCATATATTCAATCTTTTGGTTGCGGCATCATTCACCTCAAGTTTTGAGATGTTTTCAATTAGGCCACAACAAGCTTATTCTTTTGTTGTTGATTTCTCAACAACTCCGTTCAAACCTTTATCCTAAGGATGCTCTTTTAAATTCATTCATGGTGTAAGTTGTTATCTTCTTCTCCGTTCTTTTCATTGCATTCTTTCCATTCTTCCGGAGGCATTGTGTTGTTGCTCTCGTCGAGTATCATTTCATCTTTTCAAGTTCTTGTTCCATTCCTTTCAGTTTCAGCCAGATTGCTGCCCGAATTCCTTCGTGGAAATTCCTTTCCATCTCTTATTAACGGGAGTGGTTTCAAATTTATTCTTGTTCCTTCATCTCTTGTTTCGTGCCTTTCAACCTCCTTGATTCTCGTCGTATTCCTTGTCCTCATATTTAACAAAGTCCTTGCAACTTCATTCTTCTTCGTTGCATTCTTCTTCTCTTTGAGTGGCTCAACCTCTCGATATTCTTTGGTTTGACTCTTTTGTGCTCGAAGAACTTTGTTCTTCCTTTTTCCTCCTTCGTCTCGTTCCTAAGATCTCGGGACGAGATCTCTTGTTAGTAGGGGAGTGTTGTGACACCCCGAGGCCGATGCGCCAGGTGTCAGCCAGTTATTCGTCGTCGTTGCCATGTCATCTTGCTTTCGTGTTGCATTCTATGATGTCATCATGTGCATTGCATCAGCATGTTTTCAAAACTTGCATCCGTCCGAGTCCGCCCGTCCTTTCCGTTGTCCGTTCTGAGCCCAGACACACTTGCACGCGCCCGCGGCACCTCCGAATATTTATTTTATGAGTGGCCGGAAAATGTTCTCAGAATGGGATGAAACTTGGCGTGTGGTCTTATTATAGTGTAGACAGACCGCCTGCCAAATTTCATCGTATTCGGAGCTCGTTTGATAGCCCAACGAATATATATAGCGGCACTAGTAGCCGGTTAAAACGTCGGATGTTTTCGGTCTCCGAAAACCCCGCGGACCTCTTTTCCCTTCTCTCCTCACAGCCTGAGACCCTCTCTACACAGCCCACTAGGCCCAGCTATGACGCCCGAAGACCGACGCTCCAGAAGATTCCAGATGTTCCGGGTTTTCCCGCGTGTTTCAGTTGTGCTTGCTCTATTTATTTTTTTGCATTGCATCATATCATCATGCCATCATGTCATAATTCTTCTGCATTTCTAAATAAACCGTATGGATCCTCGATCCATTTAAATCGAGGGAAGAGTGACTTCTCTTTATAACATATCCTCCTAATATTATGGAGCTATAATAAATAAATATTCCATTTGTTCGGAATTAACCCAAACACACTTGCAAATATTCTCCATGCCTCTTTACTTCAAGTTTCACTGTCAAAACCTTCTCTACAATTCATATCCATTTTATCGAGGTTCCTCCAAAAATCCGAGCATTTTTGGACACTTCGAGAATCAAGTCTTAGTTCAAACCCATTTGAATTAAATTCAAATATGTTTGAATTATATCTTTCGATCATGCCACCTCTATTTTTCTTGGATTACGCTCAGTTTTATGAGCCCGAGAAAAATAACCTCATGCCCTAATTCCATCCCTTTCTTTTCTTTCTCCTTTTTCTGTTTTTTTTTCAAGAGAGAGAGGGGCAGAGAGTGTGCAGCCAAACAGCTAGGCTAGCCTGCTTCCATGTGGCCCAATTGCTTCTAGCCGGCCCATCTAGCCTCCTAGGCCCAGCTCGCTTCCCTCCTATAGCAACCCTAGCCGCAACCTGCATCTCCCTCTCGTTCCTAGCCTCGCCGCCACGCACCTCGATCCCCATCTCCCCCTCGTCCTCTCTTCCGATCCCGCAGCCCCGAACCCCACCACTACCTGGCGCTCTCCTCGGCTCCTCCCGCAGCCGTGCCCGCCGGCGACCTCGAGCGCCGCCATCGCGCCTGAGCAGCGTCCTCCTCGACGCCTTGTGCAGCGCCGCCCTAGCCGCTGCGTTCCGCCTCCGTCCTCGCTCAAGACCCGCCGCCACGCCATGGCGCCCTCAGGGGTCCGTCCTGCATCGCCCGCGAGCCGCCGCGCCACCTCTCCTCCTGGCCCCTACTGCTGCATCCTACTTGGTTGAGCGTATTGACATGTTGCTTGTGTTGTTTTTCTATGCTTCCTACCTTGCCAGGTATTGCTTCCTCTATAGACTTGTCATGCATCATACCTTGCCATGTATTGCATCATATATAGACTTGTGTTGTTTTTCTGTGCTTCCTACCTTGCCATGTTTTGCTTCCTGTATAGACTTGTCATGCATCATACCTTGCCATGTATTGCATCATATAGACTTGTGTTATTCTCCTGTGCTTCCTACCTTGCCATGTTGTGCTTCCTGTATAGACTTGTAGTGCATCCTATGTAGACTTGTGTTGCATCATACTTGTTTGAGCATATTGTCATGTTCTTGTTATGTGTGTTTACCATATTTCATGCTTCTTCTCGTTAGTGCTTGTTCCGTTGCGATCGTGAGGATTCGTTCGTCTTCTCATGGTTCGTCTTCAAGACTTCTTCTTCGTCTTCTTCATGGATCTGTTCTTCTTCCTTGCGGGATCTCAGGCAAGATGACCATACCCTTCGATACCTTTACTACCATTGCCATGCTTAGTTGTCTCGATGCAATCGTTATATGTCGCGCTACCCATCATTATTGTCAGCCCCTCTCCTTGTTGCCATGAAACCTCTAACCTTTGACACCTTCCTAGCAAACCATTGTTTGGCTATGTTACCCGCTTGCTCAGCCCCTCTTATAGCGTTCTTAGTTGCAGGTGAAGATGAAGATTGTTCCAGGTGGGAACTTATTGTTGGTATATCACAATATCTATTATTATTATTAACACACCTATATACTGGGCATGGGTGGAAGGCTTGGCCTTTTGCTCGGTGTTTTGTTCCACTCATGCCACCTTAGGCGCCGATAAACCGGCATTATGTTCCTTGACTTTGCGTTCCTTACACGGTTGGGTATATGGGGACCCCTTGACAGTTCGTCTTTGAATAAAACTCCTCCAGCAAGGCCCAACATTGGTTTTAATTTGCCCATAATAACAACTTAATTAATTAATTAAATTGCATAAAGGGGACGCTCCTTGGAGATTCTTTTCTACATAGCAGGGGGGCCAGTGCTGATGGTGTTGGTCCCAAACGGGGAGTATGCGGTGCCACCTTGGGGAAACCCGAGGGCTGGTTTTACTTGTATAACCGCCCATCCGGACATGGCCTGAGACGAGATACGCGCGGCTACTATCAGAGTGTCGGCACACCGGGAGGTCTTGCTGGACTTGTTTTACCATTGTCGAAATGTCTTGTGCACCGGGATGCCGAGCCTGATCGGATTTCCCTAAGATAAGGGGTGATGATATTATATTTATCACTTCAGCTGATCGTGAGAGTTTGTGATGGGCTAAGTTGGGACATCCCTGCAGGGTTATGATCTTTCGAAAGCCATGCCCGCGGTTATGTGGTAGATTGGAATTTGTTAATGTCCGGTTGTAGAAAACTTGACAGAGGATCCGAAGTAAAACACACAACTGTGTGAGGAACCGTGACTGTCTCTTTTCACTTTGAGAAGAGAACACGGTGGGGTTATGTTTGACTCGTAGGTAGTTCAGGATCTTTAGTGATCACTACTAGTTTGCGACCGTTTGCGTAGATGCTCATCTTATTCTTGTACTCGTAAGCTAGCCACCATATTATGCTTAGCCACTGCTGCAACCTCACCACTACCCTTCTCCATACCCATAAAGCTTTGCTAGTCTTGATACCCATGGTTATGGGATTGCTGAGTCCTCGTGGCTCACAGATACTACAACACTAGATGCAGGTTCAACCGAGAATGATGTAGGAGCTGGTTCAAGTACTTCACTAGGAGCTCGATGAAGAGAGTGGCCGTATGTATGTGACGTGTTTCGACGATCAGTAGTGGTTTCTACTAGGGGCGATTCGGACCTGCGGCTTTATGTTTTTGGTATCTTTCATTTGGATCTTCACCCGTAGACGGTTTGTGATGTTTTGGATGATGCTAGGCTTATGTAATGTATTGTGTGACGTGGCGAGTGTAAGCCAACTATCCTTTTGCAATTTCATCCCTATTTTTACATGAGTCGTGCAAAGATACCAAACTTGAGAGCATTCCAGAATGGGCTTATACCATTAAGTCGTGCCTCGACACGTAGGAGGTATAGTCCCATCTTGGGCATTACAAGTTGGTAATCAGAGCCTTCTCCGACCTAGAAGCCCCCACTGATTGATCGAATCGTTGACGGTTGAGTCTAGGCACACACATGAAAATGTTTTGAGTCATATATATATATATCAGAGAGTAGGATTTCTTTTGCTCCTCATCTCTTTTCACTCTGGTGAGGACTCCTGACGATTACTCTTGTCTCTTCTACTCTCGAAAATTCAGAAATTTTTTTTTGATCACACGAGTATTGTTTGGATTGTTCCGATGTCTTTGTGATGAGAACATTGTTCTCGATGCCTCCTGTCATTTAAGGGTTGTGGCAGTGTCCCGGGGAGTTGAGCTCCGAGGTGTTGTCGTCACAAATATATCGCAGCAGTTCTGGAATACTTAAGACGGCCGACATCGAAAACTCTCCTATGCGGTTAGTGGCAAGATAACCCCGACATCACCCAGTACCGGGGAGGTAGTTCGGGAGTATTGCCATAGCTTGTATAGTAGATGCATTTCAAAGGTCTGTGGTAAACGGTTTCCGGAAATAACTGGTTATGTGTTGAAGGATGGATACAGCTGGATGTAGGATTAGAGTTGAGTGCGCGGTGCTTCCCCTGTATCCCCAACACCTGATTGCATAACTGGAAACTTTCGGAAATTAATAGGTGGGTTCATCTAGTAGCTCGTAGGCATTATTCCAACGAATGCATGATATGGAGTTCGGGGTTCTACATTGAGTGAAGTAGTTTTATGGGCGTTTGTTCCAATCAGGAGTTGCATCTTAAAGGGTCCTTGGCTATGCTGATCCGGGGATTGCAAAACCCTTTTGTAACACATTCCATGAGCTTTCAGCACGAATATGTCGAATGAAGCTTCTATCTTGTATTTGTTCTATCTGCTCCTTGTTGCTTTTATTTACCTTTTTGTTCTTCCAAGTGGCTTCTCGACAAGTTGATGTACCTACGGAATTCATTCGTTCAATTCTCTGTTCAGATGATATTGTGAAGATTATGTTGCAACATATCTATCCGTTGTTTTGATTTTATTCTGGTATTCAAGTTGCTTCGATGTCAAGTGTTGATTCCATACCTTTCCTAATCGGTGTTCTCATAATTCCATGGGAGTACAAAGTCTTCTTGACCATCGAGATTCTCATGGTAATCCTTTTCAACCGGTGTGCCTTCTCTTCAAGTTATTCCATACGGACGCCGTTGAGAAATCTCACGATTTGTCTGTTCCATTCATCCCAAGTTGTCTTTGTTTTTCCCCACCCTCCCACCCTTTTCTTATGGAGCTGGAATTCTTAATCAAGTGTCCTTTTATTCATGTGATATTTCTTCATTCTTTTCTTTCAATGTCCTTATCCGGTGATTTCTCGTGAAGATGCTCAGGAAGATTCAGTTTATCATTCTCTGTTTCTTGTTTCTTCTCCGGTGGATTTAATTCAAGCTTCGGCGTTGATCATATCTGTTCCTCTTGTTTCGTATGTTTTCCGTGTTGGAATTTCTTATCCATGACTCTCTTATTTCTTCACATCTCTTTATTCATATCCGGAGTGTTCAAGATGTCTCAAAAGATTCGCGTTTCCATTCTTAATCCGTTCAAGCTATTTTGAGGATTGCTATCTCATTCAAGCCATTTAATTCAACCGGTGCAATATCTCTTGAGAAATCTTTTTCAACGGTGATTTCTTTTGAGTGGGCCCTACCCCACAGGTCTTTTTCCAGGATCTTACCTGACTCTTCTAATTTCTTTTCCGGAGTTATACTTAAATTCTTTTCAAAATGTGACGTAAGAATGGATTACATCAGTCATATACCTTCTCCAAGACCGCGTTCAATTCTTTTCACCATTGTTTCAACCTTTTTAATTCTTCATTCCGGAGTGCTCAACAATTCATGGTGGTGTATCTCGTCTTCATTCTAAACATTTGAAGACCGGAGAAGTGTTTCTCTTAAATCTTCGTCGTTCTCTTGAAGATTCGTGATTCTAGCCTCATGCCATCCTCATTATTGTTCTGATTTTGAGGAATTCTTTTATACCATCCGAAGCATTTCATGAATCCTTTCCATTGTGATCCTCCGAAGGCCATCATTTCAGAATATTTCTTTGTTCTCAGTTTTCAAGTTTGTCTTACAAATATTCTTCATCGATGTCTCTTCTTTCATCTCCATATTCTTACGGTGGTTCTTTCAAGATTACTCTTCCGTTGTTATCGTATTAATTCATTTGCTCTTTTCATAATCCTACCGGTGAGTTGTTCAAGATTTTTCACAAATTCGGCTATACCTATCTCCAATCCTTTTCAAGAAGAATAAGTAGTAGGCCAAATCCGTTGCTTGTCATCAATTTAATTAGATGAAGGATAAGCATACAGTAAATCTTATTCTTATTTTCCTCGAAGTGAATAATCTTTTTTTTTCGGAGCTTGTTCATCATATCATATCCTTGGTTCTAAGTTGTTCATCTTGTTTTCCGGAGCTCCAAGTTATTTCAATTATATAATTTCAAAGCTCCATCTAATTCATCACAGGCCTTGAATCTTATTCTTTTCATCTTTCACTTCTCATGCTTTCATTACCGGAGTTTTCATGGTGGTTCATCAAGATTTAATTCATCCTCGAAGTCTTCATCAAGATTCTTGTTGGAGCTCAAGCATTCTTCATCAAGCTTTCCAAGTGCAATAATTTCTACCTTATTGTTTGAGATGGTGGTATGCCATTTTTGACAATTTCCCTTCATGTTTCTTGATTCACAAGTTGTCAGGAATGAGATATTTAAACCCATCATTTTCTTTGTTCAGGAGATCTTTCCAACCCTTCAATTTATTCGTTGAAGTAATCTTGGGTTGTATCTCACCTAAAAGCTTTCCCTGAGAATTGCGGCTATTATGGTGCTTATAAATGACCCAAGTTCTTCATTTATCCTCCCGGTGAGTTAAGTTTTTCGTCTCCTTGTTGATCTCAATCCAAGCAATTCGTTTCCGTTAGTGGCTGGTTGTCACCTCATAATTTTGAGATGTTTTCCATAAGACAACAACAAGCTTATTCTGTGCTTGTTGATTCTTCCAACAACTCTGTTCAATCCATCTTGGTCAGGATTCTCTTTCAAATTCAATTTTGAGAGAAGTTGTCATACTTTTTTCTCCGTTCATTTTGTTTGATTGATCTATATTCTATTCTTTCATTCCGGAGGCATTGTGATATTTCTCTCTTTGACCATCATCTCGTTTTATCAAGATCATATTCTTCCCTTGCTTGTTTATTTAACCGGAGTGTTGTGTCCTCCATTCAAGTTCTGTCATCTTATCTGGTTTTTCCTCTGTTTTCAGCCGGAGTGCTGTCTGAATCCTTCTTACCCCTTGTGCTATTCTTTCAATTGTTCCGGAGGCAGTGTGTTGTTGATTTCATCAAGTATCATTCCATCTCCTCAAGTTCATGTTAATTCCTTCCATTTTCAGACGGAGTGCTGTCCAAATTCTGTCATTCTTATTCCTTGGCTATACCATTGTAGGTTCATATTCTTTTGGTTCGTAAGCTCTTGTTTCATGTCTTTCAACCTACAACGTTCTCGTAATGTTCCTTGTTCCTCTTTTCTAACGGGGTGTTTTCATTTTCATTCATCTCCATTGTATTCTTTATTCAACTTGGTTAACCTCTCAAGGTTCGTGGTTTCACTCGTTTGTCGAAGAAGCAACTTTGTTTTACCTCTTCTTTTCCATTTTATCCGGTGCCTTCTCCAAGATCTCGGGTCGAGATCCTTTGTTAGTGTGGGAGAGTTGTGACGCCCGAAGAACGACGCTCCAGAAGATTCCAGATGTTCCGAGTTTTCCCGCGTGTTTCAGTTGTGCTTGTTCTATTTATTTTTTTCCATTGCATCATATCATCATGCCATCATGTCATAATTCTTCTGCATTTCTAAATAAACCGTATGGATCCTCGATCCATTTAAATCGAGGGAAGAGTGACTTCTCTTTATAACATATCCTCCTAATATTATGGAGCTATTATAAATAAATATTCCATTTGTTTGGAATTAACCCAAACACACTTGCAAATATTCTCCATGCCTCTTTACTTCAAGTTTCACCGTCAAAACCTTCTCTACAATTCTTATCCATTTTATCGAGGTTCCTCCAAAAATCCGAGCATTTTTGGACACTTCGAGAATCAAGTCTTAGTTCAAACCCATTTGAATTAAATTCAAATATGTTTGAATTATATCTTTCGATCATGCCACTTCTATTTTTCTTAGATTACGCTCATTTTTACGAGCCTGAGAAAAATAACCTCATGCCCTAATTCCATCCCTTTCTTTTCTTTCTCCTTTTCTGTTTTTTTTTTCAAGAGAGAGAGGGGCAGAGAGTGTGCAGCCAAACAGCTAGGCTGGCCTGCTTCCATGCGGCCCAATTGCTTCCAGCCGGCCCATCTAGCCTCCTAGGCCCAGCCCGCTTCCCTCCTATAGCAACCCAAGCCGCAACCTGCATCTCCCTCTCGTTCCTAGCCCCGCCGCCACGCACCTCGATCCCCGTCTCCCCCTCGTCCTATCTTCCGATCACGCAGCCCCGAACCCCACCACTACCTGGCGCCCTCCTCGGCTCCTCCCAGAGTCGTGCCCTCCGGTGACCTCGAGCGCCACCATCGCGCCTGAGCAGCGTCCTCCTCGACGCCTTGTCCAGCGCCGACCAAGCCGCTGCGTTCCGCCTCCGTCCTCGCTCAAGCCCCGCCGTCGCGCCATGGCGCCCTCAGGGGTCCGTCCTGCATCGCCCGCGAGCCACCGCGCCACCTCTCCTCCCGTCCCCTACTGCTGCATCCTACTTGGTTGAGCGTATTGACATGTTGCTTGTGTTGTTTTTCTGTGCTTCCTACCTTGCCAGGTATTGCTTCCTCTATAGACTTGTCATGCATCATACCTTGCCATGTATTGCATCATATATAGACTTGTGTTATTTTTCTGTGCTTCCTACCTTGCCATGTTTTGCTTCTTGTATAGACTTGTCATGCATCATACCTTGCCATGTATTGCATCATATAGACTTGTGTTGTTCTTCTGTGCTTCTTACCTTGCTTCCTGTATAGACTTGTAGTGCATCCTATGTAGACTTGTGTTGCATCATACTTGTTTAAGCTTATTGTCATGTTCTTGTGATGTGTGTTTACCGTATTTCTTGCTTCTTCTCGTTAGTGCTTGTTCCGTTGCGATCGTGAGGATTCGTTCGTCTTCTCGTGGTTCATCTTCAAGACTTCTTCTTCGTCTTCTTCATTGATCCGTTCTTCTTCCTTGCGGGATCTCAGGCAAGATGACCATACCCTTGGATACCTTTACTACCATTGCCATGCTTAGTTGTCTCGATGCTATCGTTATATGTCGCGCTACCCATCATTATTGTCAGCCCCTCTCCTTGTTGCCATGAAACCTCTAACCTTTGACACCTTCCTAGCAAACCATTGTTTGGCTATGTTACCCGCTTGCTCAGCCCCTCTTATAGCGTTCTTAGTTGCAGGTGAAGATGAAGATCGTTCCAGGTGGGAACTTATTGTTGGTATATCACAATATCTATTATTATTATTAACACACCTATATACTGGGCATGGGTGGAAAGCTTGGCCTTTTGCTCGGTGTTTTGTTCCACTCATGCCACCTTAGGCGCCGATAAACCGGCATTATGTTCCTTGACTTCGCGTTCCTTACACGGTTGGGTATATGGGGACCCCTTGACAGTTTTTCTTTGAATAAAACTCCTCCAGCAAGGCCCAACATTGGTTTTAATTTGCCCATAATAACAACTTAATTAATTAATTAATTTGCATAAGGGGGACGCTCCTTGGAGATTCTTTTCTACATAGCAGGGGGGCCAGGGCTGATGGTGTTGGTCCCAAACGGGGAGTATGCGGGGCCACCTTGGGGAAACCCGAGGGCTTGTTTTACTCGTATAATCGCCCATCCGGACGTGGCCTGAGACGAGATACGCGCGGCTACTATCAGGGTGTCGGCACGCCGGGAGGTCTTGCTGGACTTGTTTTACCATTGTCGAAATGTCTTGTGCATCGGGATGCCGAGCCTGATTGGATTTCCCTAAGATAAGGGGTGATGATATTATATTTATCACTTCAGCTGATCCTGAGAGCTTGTGATGGGCTAAGTTGGGACACCCCTGTAGGGTTATGATCTTTGGAAAGCCGTGCCCGCGGTTATGTGGCAGATTGGAATTTGTTAATGTCCGGTTGTAGAAAACTTGACAGAGGATCCGAAGTAAAACACACAACTGTGTGAGTAACCGTGACTGTCTATTTTCACTTTGAGAAGAGAACACGGTGGGGTTATGTTTGACTCGTAGGTAGTTCAGGATCTTTAGCGATCACTACTAGTTTGCGACCGTTTACGTAGATGCTCATCTTATTCTTGTACTCGTAAGATAGCCACCATATTATGCTTAGCCGCTGCTGCAACCTCACCACTACCCTTCTCCATACCCATTAAGCTTTGCTAGTCTTGATACCCATGGTTATAGGATTGCAGAGTCCTCGTGGCTCACAGATACTTCAACACCAGATGCAGGTTCAGCCGAGAATGATGTAGGAGCTGGTTCAAGTACTTCACTGGGAGCTTGATGAAGAGAGTGGCCGTATGTATGTGACGTGTTTCAACGATCAGTAGTGGTTTCTACTAGGGGCGATTCGGACCTGTGGCTTTATGTTTTTGGTATTTTTCATTTGGATCTTCACCCGTAGACGGGTTGTGATGTTTTGGATGATGTTATGCTTATGTAATGTATTGTGTGACATGGCGAGTGTAAGCCAACTATCCTTTTGCAATTTCATCCCTATTTTTACATGAGTCGTGCAAAGATACCAAACTTGAGATCATTCCAGAATGGGCTTATACCTTTAGGTCGTGCCTCGACACGTAGGAGGTATAGTCCCATCCTAGGCATTACACCAGCCTAACCCCTCTCTCAACCCGGAGCCGTCCGATCGGCATACGAGGGCTTGAAACACCCCCAAAATCCCTAAACCTAGGCCCCCTGCCCTATTTAATCAGCCCCCTTGCCTAAAATGGCCTCCATCTACCTCCCCTTGCCTCCTTCCACCTTGAGGGCCGCGCCGTCACCTTCCCCTCCAAAACCGGTGCGCCCCCACCCGCTCTCGCCATGTGGCAGATGGCCACTGGCCGGGCCGCCTCTCGACGGCGCCTGCAGCCTCTCCAGGCGAGCCACATGCCCCCTGCCAACTCCCCGCCATCGCGGCCCGCCCGGGCCCGCGGCAAACCTGCCAAGCCCATCGGGGCCCCTCACCGAGCCCGTCTCGCTCCGCTCCCTCGTGCCCCGCCTGGATCTCGCCCGCGCCCTCCGCTCCTCCCCGCCATGCCCCGCGCCGCCGCCGCCTGGGCACGACAATGCCGCCGCCATCCGCCCTTCCGTCGTTCCCCGCTCGAACCGTCTCGGCTCGTCGCCGTCCCGTGTCGGATCCGGCGAGATCCGGCCGGTGGCCCTTCACCGCGCCCGGATCCACCGCCCCCGTGCTCCTCCGGCGCCGTTCCCCACTCCAGCACCCTCACCGGCCTCCTCCTCGCCGGTGCACCTCGCCGGAGGTCCCTGTGTCGACGTCCTCGTCGCCGGGAGCCACCGGGCCTCCTCTACAACGCGCCGCCAGCCGCCGGGCCGGACATGTCCGTCGGGTGCCGGACATGTCCAGCATCCCCTCCCTCTGTGACACTGCCATGTGGGTCCAGCAGCCCGGACATGTCCACACCCCTCCGAGGTCTTTTTTTTCCTCTAAGTCCCTAGAATATGTAAAAATGTTGCATACTTTGTATGGATGTAACTTTTTGTGTGGTGATCCAAATTGAGTGTATGATATGTCAAAATGATCGTTGTGATATGCTCTTCATTTAGTTCCATTGTGGCATGCTTGGTTGAGATCATCTTGATGCCCTAATCCCTGTTGCAAGAGTGCTATATGTTTAAAACTGTTGTTAACTGTAATTTTGTTGCATGCTTGTGAGGGTGATAACTTTGTGCATGTTTATCCAAATGGAGCATATGATATGTCAAAATGTTCATTGTGAAGTGCTCTACATGTTGGTTGCTGTAGCATTCATGTTAGGTGCCATATTGCCATGTTAATCTCTGTTGCAAAAGTGCATGTGGCTGTTAAGTGCTGAAACTTGTTATGAGATGCTGTTTTGCCTTGCTCATTGCTATTGATGTGTTTGTCTTCATGCCACATGTCTATATGTTTTAGAAGCACAATCATATGGTCTTTGCTGTGGTGCAATCCCCTTTCCATGATATGCCTTGAGGTGACTTAAACAAGCTTGTAAACTTGCCATGCCAATGTTGTTGTTTTATACTTAGTAAAAAATCTGCTAAGTCTGGAATCTGTTAAACCTGATGCTATGTTTGCTTGATGCCCCACTCAAATCCATGCTTGGTTTGGAGTGGCTAATGATCATGTCTTGTTGTCCATGTTGTGCTCTATCCATCCATGCCTTGGTTTGCCTATATGGACTGATGTAGCTTATTTATTTATTGCTCTCAAGTTGCTATAAAGTTACCTATCAGCCTGTTTATCATCATGATCAATATGGTGAAGCTTGTTGTTATTGATCCATGCCTCCTATGGAGATGCTCCAATGGAGTTGATTGATGTATGTGATGTCTATAACATGTCCATGATATTTATACACTTAGTTGAGTTGATATGCATGTTGTTTTGTGCCTCCGAAGGCAGCATCGTGATGATGTTTTTGCCTTCCCAGATTTTGACTAAGTCTGGATAAATTTATTGCAACTTGCCATGCTTGTTTAAATGTGTTCCAGCAAGTTTTTGGGTGTGTTCTAAGTTCATGCTTGTTAAACATAATGTCTATTTCACATCCATGCTTCTTGTTATGATGTTTTGGTGTTGTAGCATATATATACCTTGCTCCAAAGTTGCTATGTTGCTGTTTTTGACAGCTTGTTGTTATATCTTGTTTCATGTGTATGTGTTGAACCGTTGCTCCGTTTTGAGTGTGTCCTATATGAAACTTGTGTGATTTTGCAAGTAGAAGCATAATATCGTGTTGTTTACATGTTTGGAGTGTGTTTGCTTGATGTTTGTGTGCATCTTGAACCGTTGCCATGCTTGCCTTGTTTTGCTCATATCTTCTAGGCCGTAGCTCCGAATTCGACAAACTTTATATGAAACTTGAATAGAATTTCATGTACATTATCATGGTGCATGTTAACTTGCTGTTTAACAACTTTAACTTAAGGTTTGTTCAGATCTGGACCAAATTCAATATGTGCATATGAGGACTTACCGGAATTGTTATATGTAGTTTCCGGCCTCATTTAAACTTGTTGTTTTGTGTTGTTCTTGCGTGCTTCATCCCTTGCCATGAATTGCATCATATAGACTTGTCTTGCATCATACTTGGTTGAGCATCTTGTCATGTTCTTGAGTGGCGTGTTTACCTTGTTGTGTGTTTCTTCTCGCTAGTTCTTTTTCCGTTGCGATCGTGAGGATTCATTCGTCTACACGTGGTTCGACTCCAAGACTTCTTCTTCGTCTTCTACACGGACTCATTTCTTCTTCCTTGCGGGATCTCAGGCAAGATGACCATCACCTTGGATACCTTTACTATCATTGCTATGCTAGATGTCTCGATGCTATCGTTATTTGTCGCGCTACCCATCATTATTGTCAGCCCCTCTCCTTGTTGCCATGAAACTTCTAACCTTTTGACACCTTCCCAGCAAAACCGTTGTTTGGCTATGTTACCCGCTTGCTCAGCCCCACTTATAGCGTTGTTAGTTGCAGGTGAAGATGAAGATTGTTCCATGTTGGAGCTTGTTGCTGGAATATCACAATATCTATTAATATTATTAACACACCTATATACTTTGCAATTGGTGGAAGGCTTGGCCTTTTGCTCGGTGTTTTGTTCCACTCATGCCGCCTTAGGAGCCGATAAACCGGAGTTATGTTCCTTGATATTGCATTCCTTACACGGTTGGGTATGTGGGGACCCCTTGACAGTTCGTCATTGAATAAAACTCCTCCAGCAAGGCCCAACATTGGTTTTAATTTGCTCATAATAAAAACATAACTAATTAATTAATTGCATACGGAGTTAGCGCTACCCGAGGATTCTTTCTACATAGCAGGGGGGCCAATGCTGATGGTGTTGGTCCCAAACGGGGAACCTGCGGGGCCACCTCGAGGAAACTCGCGGGCTGGTTTTACCTGTAGCATCGCCCATCCGGTCGTGGCCTGAGACGAGATACACGCGGCTACTATCAGGGTGTCGACACACCGGGAGGTCTTGCTGGACTTGTTTTACCATTGTCGAAATGTCTTGTGCACCGGGAACTCCCAGTCTGATCGGGCCTTCCCTAAGATAAGGGGTAATATTATTATTATCTCTGCTGATCGTGAGAGCTTATGATGGGCTAAGTTGGGACACCCCTGCAGGGTTATGATCTTTCGAAAACCGTGCCCGCGGTTATGTGGCAGATTGGAATTTGTTAATGTCCGGTTGTAGAAAACTTGACAGAGGATCCGAAGTAAAACACACAACTGTGTGAGTAACCGTGACTGTCTCTTTTCATTTTGAGAAGAGAACACGGTGGAGTTATGTTTGACTCGTAGGTAGTTCAGGATCTTTAGCGATCATTACTAGTTTGCGACCGCTTGCGTAGATGCTCATCTTATTCTTGTACGCGTAAGTTAGCCACCATATATTTTGCTTAGCCGCTGCTGCAACCTCACCACTTTACCTCTTCTACCCATTAAGCTTTGCTAGTCTTGATACCCATGGTTATGGGATTGCTGAGTCCTCGTGGCTCACAGATACTACAACAATAGTTGCAGGTGCAGGTTTCCGATGACTTGACGTGAGAGCGTTGATCTTTGAGTTGGAGTTCTTTCTTCTTCTTCTTCTTCAGTCTTGGGTTAGGTTTCGGGTCGGCAGCCTGGGATAGCAGATGGATGTCGTTGTGCTTTTCATGTTTGCATCCGTACTCGGATGTCTTCTATTGATGTTGTTGTATTCATGTGACTTGTATGAATTGTTGTATCCCCCATGTATGTATGTAATGGTACGATGTAATGATATCCATCTTGCTAAGCGCCCGAAATGCGGTTGTGCCCCAATCACGTAAGTGTCACGTGATCGGGATAGAATCGCATCTTGGGCCTGACAGAAGCCCTCTGTGGCGCTCTTCCGCCACTTCCTTAGCATGCATTTGCACGACCGAAAACAATGCTCTGCCTGTGTTTCCTTCGTCGCGATCCACAAGGGGAATCTGCTCATGAAGGCCGGGAAGAAGGTGGAAGGCCACCAGCACCACTGGGTCTTCATGGATGCCAGGGGCCTTGACCCGCTTTTGGAGCTGCCAACAGGGCCGCCCGAGCAGCTCCCGAGGTGGGCCTCTGCGAAGCTCTCCGATCCCCTGGCAGAGCCCGTCCTGAATTGGATTTTTGCGTACATAGATGTTAAGAAGCTGACGGGGGAGATGGTCGCAAAGGAGTTCCTGACCCAGCGCCTGGCGTCGCTTCAGTCGCGCTCGTGGCCAATGTGGGAGTACAAGGGCGTGGAGGACAACATAAGGCTGCGCTCGACCAGTCTGACGGGCGAGGAGCTGGATAGAGCCATGGCGACCCTGCTCAATGACGATCATGGGGTCCTCCCTAAGGCTTATGCCCTGTTGTACCGCCGCGACGGCCGGGAGGATCTGGTCGCTACTATGCCTACTTTCAATGAGCTGCGGCTCATTTCTACTGATGGCCCAAACTCTCCCATGCCCGGCAATAGTGGCGACGAGTAGGGTTCGGAGGATACGGAGGACGATGTCCTGGAGGAGGTGTCGCCTCCATCGCAGAATGAGCTCCTACGCCGCCTTGAAGACGATGGCGACGCTGGTGAGCCCCTAGCGGAGGACTTCCCCCGCTTGGCTGGGGTCTCGAGGCACTCGAGGCCCATCCCCCAGACCACATGGGCATCCAGCCAGGTGACCCAGAAGAAGGATGCGACCACTACTCCTCCAGGAGACTCTTTCAGCCCGAAGCAGGCACCAACCCTTCCCCCTCCGGCGACGCAGCCAGAGAGCAAGGTGGCCGATGCCAGGGCGAACGTGGACCCTCCAGTCCTAGCCGCCCAGGACGACCCCGTGGCTCCTCCGGGCGGAAGTGCCCCTGCAGGGCCAGCCGAGAGCCACCCAATTCGTCCTCAAAGCGTGGCCAAGGCCACGCCGTAGAAGTGCAAGGGTGCGTCGGCCTCCACCGAAGAAGAGGAGGAGAGGAAGAGGAAGTGGGTTGCGCCTGATGAGTAAGTGGCCTACCTCTCTCCTTGACCAAATGTTGATTGCTTGTGTGTTCATCGCGCCTTTCTTCTTGTCGACCAGAGGAGACGGCATGCCGAAGAAGAAGAAGAAGAAGAAGAAGAAGAAGAAGAAGAAGGCAAGCGCTCCGCGCAAGCCCACTATCTTGAGTGCGCCGCAGGCCTTCGTAGGCCTGCAGCGTGTGGAGCCATCGACCCTCATCGTGCACCAGGAGGGCCTGGGGCCTCGGGCACTCCAGGCTGATCTCTCCTCCGCTCCTTTGGCCACAGCGACTGTCGCCGTGCCAGCGCTGTCTTCTCCCCAGACCCTTGGGCTCGCGAATTGCGTCCCTCTGATGAGGCCCGGTGCTCTGGAAGAGGCCTACATCACACGCGGCCGGCTCCGAGCTGACCTTTAGGACGCTAACAGGTCCCTTGTGATCCAAGCCGAAACCTCTGTCAGGACGGCATGGGACCGGGCCAACACCACCACTGCGGAGAGCGAGAAGGAGGTTAACAAGGACAAGGCCGCGCGTGACGCAGCAATAGCCCGTGCAGCCTCCGCCGAGAAGAGTCGCGATGAGGCAGAGGTCGGCCGGAAGGCCTGGCAGGAGGAGCAAGCCGCACGCGCGCAATAGCTCCAGCAAAAGGACGATGACCTCAAGGCCCGTGATTGATGACCCACAAGTGTAGGGGATCTATCGTAGTCCTTTCGATAAGTAAGAGTGTCGAACCCAACGAGGAGCAGAAGGAAATGATAGGCGGTTTTCAGTCATGTATTTTCTGCAAGCACTGAAATTATAGGTAATAGATAGCTTTGTGATAAGATAATTGGTAGCAAGTGACAAAAGGTAAAAGTAAATAAGGTGCAGCAAGGTGGCCCAATCATTTTTATAGAAAAGGACAAGCCTGAACAAACTCTTATATAAAGGAAAGCGCTCCCGAGGACACATGGGAATTATCGTCAAGCTAGTTTTCATCACAATCGTCTGATTCGCGTTCGGTACTTTGATAATTTGGTATGTGGGTGGACCGGTGCTTGGGTGCTGCCCTTACTTGGACAAGCCACCCACTTATGATTAACCTCTAATGCAAGCATCCGCAACTACAAAACAAGTATTAAGGTAAACCTAACCATAGCCTGAAACATATGGATCCAAATCAACCCCTTACGAAGCAACGCATAAACTAGGGTTTAAGCTTCTGTCACTCTAGCAACCCATCATCTACTTATTACTTCCCAATGCCTTCCTCTAGGCCCAAATAATGGTGAAGTGTCATGTAGTCGACGTTCACATGACACCACTAGAGGAAAGACAACATACATCTCATCAAAATATCGAACAAAGATCAAACTCACATGACTACTAATAGCAAGACTTCTCCCATGTCCTCAGGAACAAAACTAACTACTTAAAATACATAATATTGTTCATGATCAGAGGGGTATTAATATGCATAATGGATCTGAACATATGGTTTTCCACCAAATAAACCAACTAGCATCAACTACAAGGAGTAATCAACACTACTAGCAACCCACAGGTACCAATCTGAGGTTTGGGTACAAAGATTGGATACAAGAGATGAACTAGGGTTTGAGAGGAGATGGTGCCGGTGAAGATGCTGATGAAGATAGCCCTCCCCAAGATGCGAGAGTTGTTGGTGATGATGGCGGTGACGATTTCCCCCTCCCAGAGGGAAGTATCCCCAGCAGAACAGCTCTGCCCGAGCCCTAGATTTGTTTCCGCCTCGGTTCCGCCTCGAGACGGCGGCGTTTGGTCCCGAAAGCCTCCTTATAATTTTTTCTAGGTCAAAACACCTCATATAGGAGAAGATGGGCATCAGGGGCCTGCCGGCTAGCCCATGATGTAGGGGTCACGCCCCCCACCCTCATGGACAGTCGGTGGCCCCCTCGTGGGTTTCTTTCCCCAGATATTTTTATATTTTCCGAAACGATGTTCTGTTGAGTTTCAGGGCTTTTGGAGTTGTGCAGAATAGGTTTCGAGAGTTTGCTCCTTTTCCAGCCCAGAATTCCAGCTGCCTGCATTCTCCCTCTTCATGTAAACCTTGTAAAATAAGAGAGAAAAGGCATAAGTATTGTGACATAACAAGTAATAATAGCCCATAATGCAGTAAATATCAACATATAAGCATGATGCAAAATGGACGTATCAATGATCGCGCTGTCCAAGGTAGCTGCTGACCATGCAACAGAGTGTGATCGCCTGACCAAGCTGAAGGGTGAGGTGGTCGCGGCTCCGGTGTCCCTGGTGACCCACAAGTATAGGGGATCAATTGTAGTCCTTTCGATAAGTAGGAGTGTCGAACCAAACAAGGAGCAGAAGTAAATGACAAGTGGTTTTCAGTAAGGTAATGTCTGCAAGGACTGAAATTGTCGGTAACAGATAGTTTGATAGCAAGATAATTTGTAACGAACGAGTAACGGTAAAGACAAATAGTATGCAGCAAGGTAGCCCAATCCTTTTGTGGCAAAGGATAGACCGAAATGGTTTCTTATAATAAGCAAAGTGTTCTTGAGGGAAGACGAGAATTTCATCTAGTCACTTTCACCATATTGGTTTGATTTGGGTTCGTTACTTCAATAATTTGATATGTCGGTAGACCGGTGCTTAGGTGTTGTTGTCACTTGAACAAACCTCCTACTTATGATTAACTCCCTCGCAAGCATTCGCAACTACGAGAAAAGTATTAAGATAAAATCTAACCATAGCATTAAACATTTGGGTCCAATCGGTCCCTTACGAAGTAGCGCATAAACTAGGGTTTCAACTTCTGTCACTCTATCAACCCATCATCTGATAACTACTCAACAATGCATTCCCTTAGGCCCAAATATGGTTAAGTGTCATGTAGTTGACGTTCACATGACACAACTAAGGGAATCACAACATACATATCATCGAAATATCGAACACATATCAAATTCATATGATTGCTTGCAACATGATTTCTCCCGTGACCTCAAGAACTAAAGTAACTACTCACAAGTGATAAACATGCTCAAGATCAGAGGGGTATTAAATAGCATAATGGAATTGAACATATAATCTTTCACCAAATAAACCATATAGCAATCACCTACGAGATGTAATCAACACTACTAGTCACCCACATGTACCAATCTGAGGTTCCGGTACAAAGATTGAACACAAGAGATGAACTAGGGTTTGAGAGGAGATGGTGATGTTGAAGATGTTCACGAAGATTGGCCTCCCAAATATGGAGAGGGTTGTTGGTGATGACGATGACGATGATTTTCGCCTCCGGGAGGGAAGTTCCCCCGGCGGAATCGCTCCGTCGGAGGGCAAAAGTGCTCCTACTCAAGTTCCACCTCGATATGGTGGCGCTCCGTCCCTAAAGTCATCTCTTTAATTATTTTAGGTCAAAATGACTTAATAACCAGAAGATGGGCACCGGAGGTGGTCCGAGGATGGCACAACCCACCAGGGCATGCCTGGGGGCCCTAGCATGCCCATGTGGATTGTGCCCACCTGGTGGGCCCCCTCTGGTACTTATTTGCTCCAATATTTATTAAATAATCAATAAAAATTCTCTGTGAAGTTTCAGCTCATTTGGAGTTGTGCGGAATAGGTGGCCTGACATTGCTTTTTCAGGTCCAGAATTCCAGCTGCCAGTATTCTCGCTCTTGATGTAAACCTTGCATATTTTGAGAGAAAAGGCATTGGAATTACTCCAAAAGGCATTATTGCGCATAGGAACACTGTAAATAACAATAGGAAAACATGATGCAAAATGGACGTATCAACTCCCCCAAGCTTAGACCTCGCTTGTCCTCAAGCGAGGTACCGAAATCCAAAAAACATGTCCACATGCTTAGAGAGAGAGAGAGAGGTGTCTATAAAAACTAAATACGGACATTGAAGCATTATGTATATTATTGTAACAGCAAAATACTTTATTAAAGTATAACGCAACATAGCTTTATCATATAACGTCTCATGAATAAGTAACAATTCATCACACTATTGAAATATAAAGCATAAACTCTATTGAAAACCAACAAACTGTGTTCTCAGTCAACTTTGCAATTACAATTCATAATCTTTTCAGCAAGGGTCACATAGGGGCTCATAGTTTTCGCCTCCCAACGTATTCACCTCAAGGGTGATGTCAACAATAATAATTCATGCTCACCCCTATTCAACTGGATATATGTTCCTAGATATTTCCTCACCACATGATGTTTGCTAAAAGATAAAATAAAAAGGAATAGAGAAGTATACTTTGACTCTTGCATAAAAGTAAATACATAAAGTAAACTATAGGCCCTTCGCAGAGGGAAGCGGAGGTTGTCATGCGATTTTTTTAGCATGCCAAATCCCTTAATGCAAAAGAATGTCACGTTGTATTGCCCCTTATGATAGAAACCTTTATTATGCAGTCTATCGCTTTTATTACTTTGCCATCACAAGTTCGTACAACGCTCAATTTTCTCTTACACTAAATGATCCAACATATTTAGAAGCAATTTGTATTGCCTTATTGCACCGTTGACAACTTACTTGAAGGATCTTACTCAATCCATAGGTAGGTATGGTGGACTCTTGAAAATATTTGGGTTTAGGGGTTTTTGGATGCACAAGTAGTATCTCTACTTAATGCGAATTTTTTGGCTAGAAAAGGTATTGAGAAAGCACCACATGTTAAATGATCTATGACAACATAATTTCTGTGTGAATAAGAACAAACATAAATAATTACGTTGTCTTCCTTGTCCAACATCAACCGTTTAGGCATATAATATTTTGATGGGGGCTCACAGTCACAAAAGATGTCCAAGGGTTTTTGGATGCACAAGTAGTATCTCTACTTAATGCGGATTTTTTGGCTAGAAAAGGTATTGAGAAAGCACCACATGTTAAATGATCTATGACAACATAATTTCTGTGTGAATAATAACAAACATAAATCATTACGTTGTCTTGCTTGTCCAACGTCAACCGTTTAGGCATGTTATATTTTGATGGGGGCTCACAGTCACAAAAGATGTCCAAGATAGTATATTTGCATGTGAATCTTCTCTTCCCTTATTAATTCTTTCATGAATTACATCATTGACCAATGCTATGTTTGTCAATCTCCAATAAATTTTACTACTTATACTTTTCCTTATAAGATGTCATTACTTACCATAAATTAGCATATGATCTTTTTCATTTATTTCCTTTATTTTTATTGCAACAAGGAAGTAAATAAAGCAAAACTCAAACTAAACTTTATTATGTACCTTGCACACGATTACATAGATAGAGAGATGGCTAATCAAACTTTCAAAGAAAGACCGAACTAAACTTGTATTCAACTAATGCAAAAAGATAAATAAAGATCAAACTAAGGTAGATGAAGGCAAAAGATAGTGATGTGATACGATACCAAGGCAACTCCCCCAAGCATGGCTTAAGCCAAGGGGAGAGCCCATACCCGATACTTAATTCTCCTTTGGTGGTGAAGAAGGTGTTGGTGATGGTGATGAGGTAGTTGAGAGGATCGAAGAAGAGGTGTCTAGAGGGGGGTGATTAGACACTCAACAAGAAAAGTAGCAGTTTTTAAGTTCTTTGAGTTGAGGTAGAGTTTTTACCACAATCTCAAACATTCATAATACATTTCAAGCAAGCATGCCAAGAGTGTATGAGCAGCGGAAACTAAAGCATGCAAGTTGCAAGAAAGTAAAGGGATGGGATTGGAGTGTGCAAACGCAATTGGAGACACTGATTTTTTTGGCGTGGTTCCGATAGGTGGTGCTATCGTACATACACGTTGACGGAGACTTCAACCCATGAAGGGTAACGGCTACGCGAGTCCATGGAGGGCTCCACCCACGAAGGGTCCATGAAGAAGCAACCTTATCTATCCCACCATGGCCATCGCCCACGAAGGACTTGCCTCACTAGGGTAGATCTTCACAAAGTAGGCGATCTCCTTGCCCTTACAAACACCTTGGTTCAACTCCACAATCTTGTCAGAGGCTCCCAAGTGGCACCTAACCAATCTAGGAGACACCACTCTCCAAAATGTAATAGACGGTGTGTTGATAACAAACTCCTTGTTCAAATGCATCAAGTGATAGTCTCCCCAACACTCAAACAGCTCCTCGCAGATTTGGATATGGTGGAAGAAGAGATTGAGTGGAAAGCAACTTGGGAAGGCTAGAGAACAAGATTTATGTGGTAGGAATGGAATATCTTGATCTCAACACTTGAGTAGGTGGTTCTGAGAGTGGAAGTGTAGGCTTGTTCTGATGGCTCTCTCCATGAATGAAGAGTGGGTGGAGGGGTATATATAGCCTCCACACAAAATCTAGTTGTTACACACAGTTTTCCAAACTCGGTGGGACCGAATGGTGAAACTCGGTCAGACCGGTTTAGGTCAAAATGTAAACGTTAGGGTCTTCGGTGGGACCGGCTTGGTCAACTCGGTGGGACCGATTTCATTTGGGTTAGGGTATAACGTAATCTCAGTGAGACCGATCACATAAACTCGGTGAGACCGATTTCTGTAATAGACACACAGAAGGTTGGTGAGGCAAACTTGATACACCGATTCGCTCATTTCGGTGAGCCCAAAATGTTACGAAGAGGCAACAGAGAGATTCCAATGCTAACTCGGTGAGACCGATTCTCACATCTCGGTTAGACCGAAATGTTTCGTATAGGAAACAGAGAGTTTTCATTCCCATCTCGGTCAGACCGAGATCCCTATCAGTGAGACCGAACTGATAAGGGTTTTGGCTATGGCTATGTCAAATGAACTCGGTGGGGCTGAGTTTGACTTTAGGTTTAGGACATATGTAGAATGAGAAAGTGGCTGAGGGCTTTGGAGCATATCACTAAGCACTTCGAGCAAGCAAGCCATTAAGCAACACCTCATCCCCTTTTAATAGTATTGGCTTTCCTATGGACTCAACGTGATCTTGGATCACTGAAAATAGAAAATGTCGAGTCCTGAGCTTTGAGCTTTTGCCAGTCTTCTGTCCTTAGCATCTTGAAGGGGTTCCAGATCATCTTGTTCATTCCACTCCACTCTTGAACTCATCAGAAATATACTAGGTAAAAGTATTAGTCCAACAAGAGATATGTTGACATTAATTACCAAAATCACCCAGGGAGCACTTGTGCTTTCAATCTCCCCCTTTTTGGTAATTGACAACACACATCAAAGCTTTAAATAAAGACTAGCAAAAATGCCCGTGTGTTGCAATAGGAGAAAATAACTTGTCAATTATTCCCAAGATGAAAAAGATTTGTGTTTTAAACCATATTGTCTTTGCAAAAACAACTAATAAATGTATATAGTCCCGTTCATGGATTTCCAAATTCCAAAAGGAAAGGGGTTGAAGGAGTAGTGGAGTAATGTGAACTATTGAAACTCGGTTCATGGTGATGGTAAGAGAGATTGGAAGACCGGATTTGCTTGAGGTTCGCTGATCTAAACTCTTACGGATCAAGCTAATAAAGTGATACAAAATTTTACATAGGAGCGACATTTCAATGACCGCGTCAAGGTGATGATAGAATGTGCAACCTCTAGTTCAAATCCGTGGTTGGCATGAATCGCGGCGCGCGCGGCCAAGAATAACGGTCGAACCTGGGACATAGTCTAGGAGGTTGATGACACCTAGATGAGTATATTGGTATGTTATAACTGCAAAATCATACACTTAGTGTGACGTAGGCTTGAGTCAATTGGCATAGACTTAACAACAAAATTAATCATTCACGAAGCACGATTTAAGATCTTGTTTATATGCATGGATTTTAATTGTCGATGCGGTTGTGTTGGTGCATGTGTTGGGAAAAAGGAGGTCTAACTGTTGAAGGCGTGAAAAAAGGACACAGGAAGAAGGCCATGAAATTCACCATCGAATCTCAGTGTATGTGCATCCACGTCCATCATTGTGCATGCGAATATACATCCAGCCCAAAGATCCATCCTTCCTTTTATAGTTCGCCTCATTCTAGGAATGTATCCTTCATTTTTAGTATGCCAAGATCCATCCTTCCTTTATACCCCCCCCCTCATCACAGGACAGCCCATAATCTTACTTCTTAATAGCCCCATCCTTCCTTTTTTAATAGCCCCAAAGATAGCCCACAATTTTGTTTAAATATGGAAATACATCCTTCCTCTATACCGACAATTCTCACTGTAATTTGTAACTCTTCTTGCTGATATTACATCGAACATGCGGTCCTACATAAACTGGTATGGATATATCTAAAGGAGCCAGGTGGTATTATTGAATGTCAAGTAATTATGTCTTAGTTGGTTGTTGATGCTGCCTTTTCGACCGGGATTGAAGACGCGAGTTCGAGCTCTAGCTGAAGCAATTTTTTTGAATGTGGCTCATGGTCCAAAAAAAGGCCCATCCATGGCCGAGGGCCCAGCTGATTTTTTGATCGATCCAGACGGATGAATTTTTTGTTCGAGACTGCCTCTTTCCTCAAAAAGTAATGTGGGCTGAATTATCAAACACCACAAGGACTTCTGTGCAAAAACACAGCAAAGGTGAACCCACGAAGTCAATCCGTGCTTTATTATTAGGGAAAGATATAGAGAATAGCAAGTAAAGCTTTGGAAAGACATGTAACATTCATAAACTCCCCCTACATGTATGCAATCATGTGAATATGGAATATAGATGCAAGTGAATGCATAAGCATGTCAGAGCAAGCAATGAGTTACATGTATCTTGGTTGTATGCATCAGAGCAGATGGATATAGGAAATGTACCTTCATGTTCATGAGTCCTTCTTGCAAACAATATGTACATCAGCAAGAGATCATCATGCACATGAGTGTGATGCATATACTTACCTTGTGGTCTTGAGATAGCTTTGGAAGAGATGCACCTAAGTAAATAAGGTTAGATAACACAGAGACATCTACTAAGCAAAGTAAGAGCAGCAAGCCACAAGAGTACCAAGATTGGGATGACATGTAGTGAGTAAGTACTAGGTACTCTATTGAAGTATAGACATGTCCCCAGAAATATATGCAATGAATTCGAAGATTTCCTTCCCTTAGATGTCTTTCTCCCCCTGAATCTTATATTTGATAATGGGAGAAGATAGGGAAAAGAAAATTAGAGCAAGATAAATGATCATAACAAATACTAACATGTCTTTCCCCTCTACAAGACATGGGACTTCTCTCCTCTTTTAATACCAAGCATCTGGGAGGACTGAGAAATGTCTTTTTCCCATAGGATCTCACCCACCCTTTGGTGTAAGTAAGCTTTGATGTGCTCTCTCTCCCCCTTTGACATCAATTTCCAAGAAGGGATCTTCTGGAGCATGAGTCAAATAGGTTTGGTCCTTGAGTCATAATACAAAGCAACATGTAGAATGTGATGCTGATAGAGGATAAGAATCATTGAGTGGAGTTCTATCAAATATGCAGGATGCAAATGAAAAAGTGTCTCCTCAGTATTGAAATCCGTGACACCGGGTTGTTTTCTTCGGTGTGTCCGAGTTCAACACAGAGAGAACAATTTTCAAATTTTCATCTCAACTCACTAGGCAAATAAGATCTCATAAAGATTTGCAAGGAATTGAATACAGGAAATAACAGAGAAAAGAAACATAAAAGAAATCTAGATGACGTTTTTTAAAGGGGAAACAAGCATGCAAAAGACAAATTGAGAGCACAAAGAAACACTAGAGAACTTCATCTAGAATTGGTCGGTGACGAGGTCACCTATGTTAGAGTATATTGACTTAGGAGTCAAGTGAAGACACTTGATCATAGGTCATACTCATCGTTTAAGCTCAAAATGGGGTTGCCATTTTTCGTTTAAGCATTTTGATGTATTCACATCTTGTTGAGCTACTTTGACCCATGTCTTGGGGTAAAGCTTCTCTAAGATGGAATGCCATACCTTGGGTGGTGGTGTTGATCTTGATCATGTAGTTGAACTTGTGTGGGATGCTCAAGGTTGATGTAGCTCACCAAGAATTGTGAGCATCACTTGTAGTTTGAGTTCATCTTCCTACATGGGTTAGATTTGCAAGGAAGAGCACTTGTGTATCCAAAATGACAATCATGAAAATTTGATACCAAACGAAGAGAAATTGTCAAAGGATATATTGGAAGGGTTCATGCTTCCTTGACTTCAACCACCATATTGTAGATACTTGGTGATGTAGAGATCGCCTAAGAAATGAGTGAGTTGCAATCTCATAGAGTTGGGCTTATCCAAGTACCTATAAGGGCTAGATAACATGCAAGGGTACAAGTATATCCAAGACATATGATCATCGTCATAAGAGAAATATCAAGGATTAGTCAAAGGCTCATGCCTTGCATGTATCCAAGTGTATTTACTACTCCAAGTTTGAGGCATCAATAATGTTCAATTCACCTCTCAACCTGCAAAACACCTTCTCATCAAGTCGTTTAGTAAATATATCCGCTAATTGCTTATCGGTGTGAACATGTTTAAGATTGATATCACCCTTAGCAACATGATCTCGAATGAAATGATGACGAACTTCAATATGCTTAGTTCGAGAATGCTGCACGGGGTTGTGAGCAATCTTAATAGCACTTTCATTGTCACAAAGCACTAGAACATGTTTCACATAGATCCCATAATCTTTAAGAGTTTGGGTCCTCCAAAGTAACTGAGCACAACATGAACCGGTGGCAATGTATTCCGCTTCGGCAGTGGATAAGGATACCGAGTTTTGTTTCTTGGAGGACCAAGACACAAGAGATTTACCAAGAAATTGACAAGTACCCGAAGTGGACTTTCTATCAACCTTGTCACCGGCATAGTCCGAGTCGGAGTAGCCAACAAGATCAAAAGAGTACCTCTTAGGATACCAAATGCCAAAATTTGGTGTATGAATTAAGTATATCACTATCCTTTTCACAGCCTTGAGATGACATTCTTTGCGGGCCGCTTGATATCGTGCACGCATGCACACACGTAGCATAATATCGGGACGGGAGGCACATAGATATAACAATGAACCAATCATAGAGCGGTAAACCTTTTGGTCAACTGGTTCGCCATCCTTTGTCAAGTCAAGATGTCCACTAGTAGGCATGGGTGTAGTCATACCTTTGCATTCTTGCATGTCGAACTTCTTGAACAAGTCCTTGGTATATTTTGTTTGAGAAACAAAGGTGCCCTCCTTAGTTTTCTTGATTTGCAAACCAAGAAAGAACTTGAGTTCACTCATCATAGACAACTCAAACTTTTCGGACATTAGCTTTCCAAACATTTCACTAAAATGGGGGTTAGTAGAACCAAATATGATATCATCAACATAAATTTGGCACACAAATAATTCACCATTAACCCTTTTAGTAAAAAAGTGTTGAGTCAATTTTCCCAATTTCAAAGCCTTTTTCAATAAGAAACTTGGTCAAGCATTTATACCACGCTCTAGGAACTTGTTTAAGACCATAAAGAGCTTTGTGAAGTTTGTAAACATGATTACGTTTCTTGGGATTAACAAAGCCGGGAGGTTGTTTAACATAAACTTCTTCCTCAATTTCATCGTTGAGAAAAGCACTTTTAATGTCCATTTGGTATAAAGTGATATCATGGTGATTGGCATAAGCAAGTAAGATGCGTATGAACTCAAGTCTAGCAATGGAGGCATATGTCTCACCGTAATCCATACCTTCCACTTGAGTGTAGCCTTGGGCGACGAGACGGACCTTGTTGCGTACAACTTGTCCATCTTCATCTTGCTTATTGCGAAACACACATTTTGTACCTATGATGTTTTGGTTGTTGTCGGGCTTCTCAACCAATGTCCAAACTTGGTTTCTCTCGAAGTTATGTAGTTCCTCGTGCATAGCATTCACCCAATCCGGATAAAAAAGAGCATCTTCAACCTTCATTGGTTCAAGGTTAGATATGAAAGAGTAATGTTCACAAAAGTTAGTTAAACGAGATTTAGAGCGAGTGATTCTACCGGTTTGGATATCGTTGTAGATATGCTCTACGGGATGATCTCTAGCAACTCTTGCTCTAACTCGTGAGAGCTTTTACTTGGGTCGGGGAGGAACATCCTCTTCATCTTCTTCTTCTTGTTGTTGTCCTTCTTCATTGTTGTTGGTGTTGTTGTCCCCTTGTGAAGGTGGAGAAGGAGGTCGATGAGGTTCATCTTGAAGCACTTCCTCATTTCTTCATCTTGGCGCGTCCCACTTGTGGATGCCTCCAAGTCAATTTGCGGTTCACCTTGACGTGAAGATGAGGCTTTCACTTGAATGGATTAAGTATTATCCTTCACCTCCATTGGGCGAATCTTGCCAATAGACAAGTCTTGTATTTCCTCCGAAGGGTCTTTGTCTCCTACATCAATTGGCAATTGCTCTACTTCGAGCCGTTAGATCCATCAAACTTCACATCTACCGTCTCTTCAACCTTTCGGGTGAAACTGTTGCAGACACGGTAAGTGTGAGAGTTTGAGCCATAACCGAGTAGGAAACCTTCATGAGATTTAGGGGAAAATTTTGAACGATGATGCTTGTCAAGAATGTAACACTTTGAGCCAAATACTCGAAAGTATCCAACTTGGGGTTTGTTACCGGTGAGAAGCTCGCATGTCGTCTTGCCGAGAAGCTTGTGAAGATATAGTCGATTTGTAGCATGACAAGCTGTCTCAACCGCCTCTGGCCAAAAGTGTCTTGGTGTCTTGTACTCATCAAGCATCGTTCTCGCCATTTCGATGAGTGTCCGGTTCTTCCTTTCAACAACTCCATTTTGTTGAGGTGTGTACGTAGCCGAAAACTCATGTGAAATCCCTTATTCGTCAATAAAGGTATCCACATTTGTGTTCTTGAACTCCGTTCTGTTGTCGATGTGAACCTTCTTGATCTTCACTTCAAATTGATTTTGGGCCTCCCTAGCGAAGTTCTTGAAGATATTTTGGACCTGCGATTTATCATCAAGAAAGAACACCCACATATATCTTGAAAAATAATCAACACTGTACACTCCAAAAGAGTTACCACCGAGACTCTTGTAAGCATTGGGACCAAAAAGATCCATACGAAGTAGTTCAAGCGGTCTTCTCGTGGTCATGATGTTCTTCACGGGATGACTTCCTCCAACTTGTTTTCCTGCTTGACAAGCACTACAAAGTCTATCCTTGTCAAATATAACATCTTTAACACCAAGGATATGATCACCTTTAATAAGCTTATCAAGATTTCTCATGCCGACATGACCTAACCTTCTATGCCACAACCAACCTTTAGAAGATTTAGCAATAAAACAAGTGCGAGGTTGGGCTTTCTTAGTCAAGTCAACAATGTATAGGTCACCTCTACGAATGCTGGTAAAGACCATATTATGATTATCTCTATGAAAGACTTGGCAATCAACATGAGTGAATAGCACATTTAAACCAAAATCAGCTAATCTAGACACGGAAAGAAGATTATATCCGAGAGATTCTACAAGCATGACATTCTTGATAGAGCTATCGTTGGATATGGCCACCTTACCAATGCCAACAACTTTACTCTTAGAGTTGTCACCAAAGGTAACATACTTCGTGGACCATCATTTCTAGCAAGCTCATCAAACATGTCATTATCTCTGGTCATATGATCCGTGCATCCACTATCAAGCACCCATTCCTTTCCTCCGGCTGTGTAGCCACAAAGATTAGCCATAAGACCAAAATGTATCATTTGTTCATCAAGGTCAAAGTCACTATCATCATCCTCATCATAATAACCATGTTCAACATTGTCTTGAGGTAGATCAACACCTAGAGAGAGTAATTCATTAGTTATGTGATCATGACAATGTTCATCTTTATGAATTCTAGTGACTTCCGATATGATATTGCTAATGATTCCTACATCTCCATTTGCATGCATAAGGTCACAAAGCTCAAATAAACATTCATAAAATTTGGGATCACTAGAGTTCATCTTATTTAAAGCAATGGAATTTTGAAGGATCACATCTAGATTTTTTAAAGAGTAGTCCGGAAATCATTCCTCAAGGAATCTCCAATAGTGTAAGCACATTCAAAAGTTGGCAAACACACAAGCAAGTTTCTAGGCAATCCTCTAGTGAGAAGACCAACAGTTCTAAGATTTCAAATCATGTAAAGTTTCTCATTAGAAGTAGGATTTGAAGCATCAATGGGGCATACAAGGATTATCAATATACTTGTTCAAATGATATGCATTGAAGACCTCAAGCATTTCATTCTTCCATTCCTTATAAAATTTTCCATCAAGCATAGGCACTCTACGTCTAATACTCCCAATCATAGACTCATCCATCTTCCTCCAATGGTGATTAAACCAAAGCAATGGAGACCAAAGATCTGATACCAATTGAGAGGATCAAAGAAGAGGTGTCTAGAGGGGGGTGATTAGACACTCAACAAGAAAAGTAGAAGTTTTTAAGTTCTTTGAGTTGAGGTAGAGTTTTTATCCCAATTTCAAACATTCACAATACATTTCAAGCAAGCATGCCAAGAGTGTATGAGCAGCGGAAAGTAAAGCATGCAAGTTGCAAGAAAGTAAAGGGATGAGATTGGAGTGTGCAAACGCAATTGGAGACACAGATGTTTTTGGCGTGGTTCCGATAGGTGGTGCTATCGTACATCCACATTGATGGAGACTTCAACCCACGAAGGGTAATGGTTCCGGGAGTCCATGGAGGGCTCCACCCATGAAGGGTCCACGAAGAAGCAACCTTGTCTATCCCACCATGGCCATCGCCCACGAAGGACTTGCCTCACTAGGGTAGATCTTCATGAAGTAGGCGATCTCCTCGCCCTTACAAACTCCTTGGTTTAACTCCACAATCTTGTGGGAGGCTCCCAAGTGACACCTAACCAATCTAGGAGACACCACTCTCCAAAAGGTAATAGACGGTGTGTTGATAATGAACTCCTTGCTCAAATGCTTCAAGTGATAGTCTCCCCAACACTCAAACAACTCTTCTCATATTTGGATATGGTGGAAGAAGAGATTAAGTGGAAAGCAACTTGGGAAGGCTAGAGAACAAGATTTATGTGGTAGGAATGGAATATCTTGATCTCAACACTTGAGTAGGTGGTTCTCTCTCAGAAAATGAGCAATGGAAGTGTAGGCTTGTTCTGATGGCTCTCTCCACGAATGAAGAGTGGGTGGAGGGTATATATAGCATCCACACAAAATCTAGCCGTTACACACAGATTTCCAAACTCGGTGGGACCGAATGGTGAAACTCAGTCAGACCGGTTTAGGTCAAAATGTAAACGTTAGGCTCTTCGGTGGGACCGACTTGGTCACCTCGGTGGGACCGATTACATTTGGGTTAGGGCATAACGTAATCTCGGTGAGACCGATCACATAAACTCGGTGAGATCGATTTCTGTAATAGGCACACAGAGGGTTGGTCAGGCAAACTCGGTGGGACCGATTCACTCATTTCGGTGAGGCAGAAATGTTGCGAAGAGGCAACAGAGAGTTTGCAATGCTAAATTGGTGAGATTGATTCTCACATCTCGGTTAGACCGAAATGTTTCAAATAGGATACAGAGAGTTGGCATTCCCATCTCGGTGAGACCGATATCCCTATCGGTGAGACCAAACTGATTAGGGTTTTGGCAGTGGCTATGTCAAATGAACTTGGTGGCGCCGGATAGTTCAAATCGGTGGGGCCGAGTTTGACTTTAGGTTTAGGACATATGTGGAATGAGAAACTGGTTGAGGGCTTTGGAGCATATCACTAAGCACTTCGAGCAAGCAAGCCATTAAGCATCAGCTCATCCCCTTTTAATAGTATTGGCTTTCCTATGGACTCAATGTGATCTTGGATCACTGAAAATAGAAAATGTAGAGTCCTGGGCTTTAAGCTTTTGCCAGTCTTCTGTCCTTAGCATCTTGAAGGGGTTCCACATCCTCTTGTCCATGCCACTCCACTGTTGAACTCATCTGAAATATACTAGGTAAAAGTATTAGTCCGACAAGAGATTTGTTGACATTAATTACCAAAATCACCCAGGGAGCACTTGTACTTTCAGTAGTAGCGAGCTTATCATTCCTCCTCAGCTTACGCCTGAGGATATAATTTTTCTCCCTTAAATCCTCGATCTATTGCTCCATAGCTTCAAGTATGGCCCCCATGGTTCCCTTCCCCATGGGTCCTTGGACATCTCGGATGTGGAGCACCCCCTCCCACATATCAATGTATTAAGGGTGCTTCATCACCTCCGACAAGTAGGGGTTGATTACCCTCACAAAGAACTTGTCCTTGGAGGAGCTCGGAGCGGCCATGGCGATTTAGATATGTTAGAAAACAACAAGAAAAGAGAACAGAGGATTTCTCCGTGATACGGAGGTCAATAGGTTCGGGAAATATATACATATATTTTTTTTATCTTGGGAAACAAGCAAACGGGAGAAAAATGGAGTCCGGAAGGTACTCGAGGTGGGCACAACCCACCTGGGCGCGCCTAGCAAAATGCATTGTACCCATGAGGGGTGCCTTCCTAGTTGCTTGTTATTTTCCTAATTTTTCTAATATTCTAAAACTGACAAGAAAATTACAGATTTTTCAGAGTCCGTTTACTTACCGTATCACGTGCCTCCCTTATTTCACGATTCTAGAGTGTTCCGGAAGGTTTCTTCTATATGCTCCCCCGGTGTCATGGTTTGAATTATATTCCTCTCAATATTAATAGGCATACCTGAGATATAGAGTTTGATTCTTTGACCATTGACCACCTTTGGGTTTGTACCTTCGGCATTATTTATTTTGATGGCTCCAAAATGATAAACTTCTTCTATAACATAAGGTCCTTCCCATTTAAAGAGAAGCTTTCTTGCAAAGAATCTAAAAGGAGAGTTGTACAATAAAACATATTCACCCACTTTGAATTCCCACTTTTGGATTCTTTTATCATGCCACCTTTTAACTTTCTCTTTGAAAAGCTTGTCATTTTCATAATCATGGGTTCTCCATTCATCTAAAGAGCTAATATGAAATAACCTCTTTTCACCAGCAAGTTTGAAATCATAGTTAAGTTCTTTAATAGCCCAATATGCTTTATGTTCTAATTCAATAGGTAAATTACAATCCTTTCCATTAACCATTTTATAAGGAGACATACCAATAGGATTTTTATAAGCCGTTCTATAGGCCCAAAGTGCATCATCCAATTTCTTGGACCAATTCTTTCTACACCTATTGACAGTCTTTGGCAATATTAATTTTATTTCCCTATTGCTAAGTTCAACTTGACCACTAGATTGAGGATGATAAGGGGATGCAATTCTATGGTTAACATCATACTTGGCAAGCATTTTATGGAAAGCATCATGAATAAAGTGTGAACCACCATCAGACATTAAATATCTAGGGACTCCAAACCTTGGGAAAATAACTTCCTTAAGCATTTTAATAGAGGTGTTGTGATCATCACTACTAGTTGGAATAGCTTCTACCCACTTAGTAACATAATCAACAACAACCAAAATATGAGTATACCCATTATAGGAAGGAAAGGGTCCCATGTAATAAAATCCCCAAACATTGAATGGTTCAACAACAAGTGAATAATTCGTAAGCATTTCTTGACGCTTACCGATATTACCTATTCTTTGGCATTCATCGCAAGACAAGACAAACTTATGAGCATCCTTGAAAAGAGTATGCCAATAAAAACCACATTGTAATACCTTGTGAGCAGTTCCGTCTCCCGCATGATGTCCTCCATAAGCTTCGGAGTGACATTTCCGTAGGATTTGTTCCTGTTCATGCTCAGGTACACAACGTCTAATAATACCATCTACTCCATCTTTATAAATATGTGGGTCATCCCAAAATTAATGTCTCAAATCATAGAAGAATTTTTTTCTATTGGTATGTGAAACTAGGAGTTATGTATTTAGCAACAATGTAATTAGCATAGTTAGCATACTAAGGTGTGCTATTAGAAACATTTATTGCAGCCAATTGTTCATCAAGAAAACTATCATCAATAGGTAGTGGGTCATCAAGAATATTTTCTAACCTAGACAAGTTATCAGCTACGGGGTTCTCACCTCCTTTCCTATCAGTAATGTGCAAATCAAATTCTTGTAGCAAGAGAACCCACCTAATAAGTATAGGTTTAGCATCTTTCTTTTCCATAAGATATTTTATAGCAGCATGATCAGTGTGAACAATTACTTTTGAGTCCACAATATAAGATCAAAAATTATATCAAGCAACCACAACTGCTAAAAAATCTTTTTCAGTAGTAGCATAATTCCTTTGTGCAATGTCTAGATTTTTACTTGCATAGTGAATAACATTCAGTTTCTTATCAACTCTTTGTCCTAGAATAGCACCAACAGCATAACCACTGCATCACACATAATTTCAAAATGCAAGTTCCAATCAGGTGGTTGAACAATAGGTGCAGAAATTAAGGCTTTCTTGAGTGTTTCAAAGGCTTCTACACAATCATCATCGAAAACAAATGGAATATCCTTTTGCAAAAGATTTGTAAGAGGCCTAGAAATTTTAGAATAGTATTTGATAAATCTCCTATAGAAACCAGCATGACCAAGGAAACTACGAATACCTTTAATATCTTTAGGGCATGGCATTTTCTCAATTGCATCAACCTTAGCTTGGTCCACCTCAATACCTCTTTTAGAAATTTTATGGCCCAAGACAATACCTTCGTTAACCATAAAGTGGCCCTTCTCCCAATTCAAGACAAGATTAGTTTGCTCACATCTCTGCAAAACTCGATCAAGATTGCTTAAACAATAATCATCGAAGGACTTCCCGTAAACAGAAAAGTCATCCATGAAAACCTCAACAATATTTTCACAAAAAACAGAGAAAATAGCAGTCATACATCTTTGAAAGGTAGCAAGTGCATTGCATAAATCAAAAGGCATATGTCTATAGGCATAGGTTCCAAAAGGACAAGTAAAAGTGGTTTTTTCTTAGTTAGGTTGTGAGACAGGTATCTGAGAGAAACTAGAATATCCGTCAAGAAAGAAAAAGTGTTTGTGCTTAGATAATATTTCTAACATTCAATTAATAAAGGACAGAGGGTAATGATATTTTCGAGTTGCTTTGTTTAATTTTCTGAAATCAATTACCATTCTATAGCCTGTAACAATCCTTTGTGGAATAAGTTCATTTTTATCATTAGGAACAACAGTAATACCTCCCTTCTTAGGGACACAATGAACATGACTTACCCATCTACTGTCAGCTCTGGGATAGATTATACCTGCTTCCAGAAGTTTTAATATTTCCATTCTTACCACTTATTTCATCTTCGGATTTAACCAACATTGGTGATCAACCACGGGATTAGCATCAGCTTCCATATTAATCTTATGCTGACATAGACTGGGACTAATGCCCTTAAGATCATCAAGAGTATATCCAATAGCAGCTCAGTGCTTCCTCGGAATTTTCAATAATCTTTCTTCTTCATGTTCTGAAAGGTTAGCACTGATAATAATAGGATATATCTTTTTCTCATCAAGATAAGCATATTTCAAAGTGCCAGGAAATTGCTTTCATTCAAACACTGGATCATCTTTAGGTGGAGGAGGACCTCCTAGAGTTTCAATAGGTAAGTTTTGCTTAAGCAGAGGTTGTGGTTCAAAGAAAATTCTATCTATTTCATTTCTATCATGCATATGCAAGTCATTTTCAAGATCTAGCAAATATTGCTCTAAAGGATCAGTATGAGGTACATCAATGGAAGCAAGACCAACTATTTCATCTTTACTAGGCAATTCTTTTTTATGAGGTCTTATACTAAACTTGGAAAAATTAAACTCATGAGACTCATCACCAAAGCTAACACTGACAGTTTGTTTAGTGCAGTCTATAGTGGCATTGACGGTACTCAAGAAAGGTATACCAAATATTATGGGACAAAAGTCATCTTGTGGGGAACCAAGGACTAGAAAATAACTAGGATATTTTGTTTTTCCACACAAGACATCAACATCTCTAACAATCCCAAGTGGTGTGTTGGTGTCTCTATTAGCAAGTTTAATAGTAACATCTATGTCTTCTATTTCAGCAGGTGCTATGTCATTCATGATTTCTTGATAGAGAGTAAAAGGAATAGCACTTATGCTAGCACCTATATCACATAAGCCATGGTAACAATGATATCCTATTTTAACTGAGACAACAGGCATGCCTACAACAGGTCTATGTTTGTCTTTTATACCAGGTTTAGCAATTCTTGCTGCTTCACCCATGAGGTAAATAACATGCCCATCAACATTATCAACCAAGAGATCCTTAACCATAGCAACACTAGGTTCTACTTTGATTTGCCCAGGGGGTTTAGGTGCTTTAATATTACTTCTATGGACCATAGTTTAAACCTTAGCATGCTCTTTTATCTTAACAGGAAAAGGTGGTTTCTCAATATAAGCGGTAGGAACAACTGGATCAACATTGTAGAAGATAGTTTCTTCTTTAGCAACTACTGGTTCTTTGTTTTCTTCTTTAATAGGGGGATGATACTTAAACCACTTCTCTTTTGGGAGATAAACATGAGTAGCAAAAGATTCACAAAAGGAAGCTACTATCTCAGAGTCAAGTCCATACTTAGTGCTAAACTTTTGAAAAGCATCGGTTCATAAAATATTTAACACAATCAAACTTAAGCTTAATACCCGACTCTTTACCTTCGTCGAGTTCCCAATCTTCAGAGTTGCATTTAATTCTTTATAAGAGACCCCACCTGTATTCAATAGTCTTCTTCATAACAAAACCGGCACAAGCAGTATCAAGCATGGATTGATCATTACGAGAAAGTCGAGCATAAAAGTTCTGAATAATAATTTCTCTCAAGAGATCCTGATTGGGGCATGAATATAATTTCTCTTCGCGCAAGCCCCCTGCCTTGAGTGCGTCGCAGGTCTCCGTAGGCCTACAGCGTGTGGAGCCGTCGGCCCTTGACGTGCACCAGGAGGGCCTGGGGCCCCACGCACTCCAGGCTGATCTTTCCTCCACTCCTTTGGCCACAGCGACTGTCACCGTGCCAGCGCCATCTTCTCCCTAGACCCTTGCGCTCGCGAACTGTGTCCCTCTGATGAGGCCCGGTGCTCTGGAAGAGGCCTACATCGCACGCGGCCGGCTCCGAGCTGGCCTTCAGGACGTCGACAGGTTCCTCGTGAAGTAGCGCCTGGGGCTGGTCTTGCGGTGGCTCCAAGCCAAAACCTCTCTCAGGACGGCATGGGGCCGGGCCAACACTGCCACTGCGAAGAGCGAGAAGGAGGTTAACAAGGCCAAGGCCGTGCGTGACGTGGCAATGGCCCGTGCAGCCTCCTCCGAGAAGCGTCGCGATGAGGTAGAGGCCGGCCTAAAGGCCTAGCAGGAGGAGCAAGCCGCACGCGTGCAACAGCTCCAGCAAAAGGAGGATGACCTCAAGGCCCGTGATCGCGCTGTCCAAGGTAGCTGCTGACCAGGCCACAGAGCATGATTTCCTGACCAAGCTAAAGGATGAGGTGGTCGCGGCTTCGGTGTCCCTGATGACCCACAAGTATAGGGGATCAATCATAGTCCTTTCAATAAGTAAGAGTGTCGAACCAAACGAGGAGCAGAAGGAAAGGACAAGTGGTTTTTAGCAAGGTAATGTCTGGAAGCACTGAAATTGTCGGTAACAGATAGTTTGATAGCAAGATAATTTGTAACGAGCGAGTAACAGTAACGGCAAATAGTATGCATCAAGGTAGCCCAATCCTTTTGTGGCAAAGGACATGCCAAAATGGTTTCTTATAATAAGCAAATGTTCTTGAGGGCACACAAGAATTTCATCTAGTCACTTTCCCCATATTGGTTTTTTTTTACTATGTACTACAAGGCAACAACCTAACCGTTCTTTATTGAAAGAACTAGAGAAGTTACAAATTTACAAGTAAAACAGAAAGGAATACTTACAAAGAGAACTATGGGAGTAAAGCTATCTAGGAGGTAAGGCTATCACTATATTTACATTTGATTCTTTGAGCTAAGAGAGAAATGTCATGGACAAAATTTCTCCTCCAAGATCTAAATGAAGGCAGCTCATTTCTGAAGATCTTTCCATTACTTTGAGTCCATATATTCCATGTGGTAGTGAAGACAACCTCGGTGAAAAAGGGGAAACCAAAAATCCTTCCGAGCAGATAAAGCCATCTCATAGGTAGTCTGATTTGGTTGTACAATCCAAGAAATCCCAAGATAATTCCAAACCCGTTGACTGAAGTTACAAGCAAAGAAGAGGTCAACTTGGTCCTCATGATAGGCAGAATGACACATTACGCAGGTGTCATCTTGGATGTTCTAGTGACATCGTTGCATCATGTCTATGGTATTCAACCGATCCATCAAAAGGAGCCAACCAAACACCTTGAACTTGAGGGTGCATGAATGTTTCCAAATCCACTTAAATATGGGATCAACCACAAGATGTGACTAGCAAGATTCATAATAGATTCTTGACTAAAACTCACCAGATTGTGATGGCCATTTCCATATATCTTTCCTTTCCTCATCAAGGTTGATCAGCGGCAGCAAAGATTGAAGATGGGTGAATTCATGGAAAGCTTCTGATGACAGAGGTTGATGGAAGTTATCGGTTAAATCAGGCGGCTCCTTAAATTCCTTAACTGTGATCGTATCATCAATCACAAATGAGTGAAGCCTTGGAAACCGATCTTGCATTAGGACATCACTATTCCCCAGTTGCCAGCGGTCGAGCCAAAAGACCACTGTGTCTCCAGCATGCACCTGCGGTACAGACAATGTACAAAAATTATCATATAAGCGCATGACATCTCGCCACCAAAAAGAACCACAACTCTGAGTGACTTGTGGTGGAGAGGAGGCATAATAAGTTTGTTCAGCTTGCGGTTTGATTTGTATTCATTACTTGGATAATTTGATATGTGGGTGGACCGGTGCGTAGGTGATGTTCTTACTTGATCAAACATCCTACTTATGATTAGCCCTCTCGCAAGCATCTGCAACTACGAGAAAAGTATTAAGATAAAATCTAACCATAGCATTAAACATTTGGGTCCAAATCGGTCCCTTACGAAGTAGAGCATACTAGGGTTTAAGCTTATGTCACTCTAGCAACCCATCATCCAATAACTACTCCACAATGCATTCCCTTAGGCCCAAATATGGTGAAGTGTTAAGTAGTCGACGTTCACATGACACCACTAAGGGAATCACAACATACATATCATCGGAATATCGAACACGTATCAAATTCATATGATTACTTAAAACATGACTTCTCCCGTGACCTCAAGAACTAAAGTAACTACTCACAAGTGATAAACATGCTCAAGATCATAGGAGTATTAAATAGCATAATGGATCTGAACATATAATATTCCACCAAATAAACCATATAGTAATCAACTACGAGATCTAATCAACACTACTAGTCACCCACAGATACAAATCTGAGGTTCCGGTACAAAGATTGAACACAAGAGATGAACTAGGGTTTGAGAGGAGATGGTGTTGTTGAAGATGTTGATGAATATTGGCCTCCCAAAGATGAGAGGGTTGTTGGTGATGACGATGACGATGATTTCCCCCTCCGGGAGGGAAGTTCCCCCGGCGGAATCGCTCCACGGGAGAGCAAAAGTGCTCCTGCCCTAGTTTCGCCTCGAGACGGTGGTGCTCCATCCCAAAAGTCATCTCTTTAATTATTTTAGGTGAAAAATATTTATATACCAGAAGATGGGCACCGAAGGTGGGTCGAGGAGGGCACAACCCACCAGGGCACGCTTGGGGGCCCTAGCGCACCCAGGTGGGTTGTGCCCACCTGGTGGGCCCCCTCTGGTACTTATTTGCTCCAATATTTATTAAATAATCCATAAAAAATATCTGTGAAGTTTCAGCTCGTTTGGAGTTGTGCAGAATAGGTGGCTTGACGTTGGTTTTTCAAGTCCAGAATTCCAGCTGACGGTATTCTCCCTCTTGATGTAAACATTGCATATTATGAGACAAAAGGCATTAGAATTACTCCAAAAGGCATTATTATGCATAAAACACTATAAATAACAGTAGGAAAACATGATGAAAAATGGACATATCAGTCCCACGCCAAGGACGTCACTAAGGCGGCTGCCCGGCTGGAGGCCACGGAGAAGGCTCTTGCCGCTGCAATGGAGAAAGCAGCCACAAAACACAATGCCTTCACCTCCGCCGAGCTCAGGGCCCGCCTCGCACTGCACTCCATATGCATGGGAGGTTTCACGAAGCTGCTCGCAACCTCGGAGGACGGCTATGCGGGACTCTCCTCCATGCTTGCCGAGGCGCTTGAGGGTGCTGCCACCAAGGTGGATTCCATCCTGGAGGCCGAGTGTTGCATCCTATGCTCCATGGCCGCAACACGCGTATTCAACCACCTTTACCTCCGTGACTCCAGCTTCAATATCGGGGCAGTGATCGGCCCGGTTGCTCTCGAGCCTCGTGTCGTTGCAGTGAATGCCATGAAGGAGCATGCAGACGCCTTGGTGAAGAAGTTTGTCTGCACTCCTGAGGGCAAGCCTGGGGCGAGCGACGATGACATCGACAACGGGGACGGGACCGCGACTATCGGGACAAGTGGCGGCGATGATCCCTCGCTCTGAGTTTTACCCTGCATCATTAGAACTTTTTTGTGGAGGTGTGAGACTTTGTTTGAATTTGTGAAACATTTTGTGCTTGTAATAATTGTTTGAATTCCGAGATTTCCTTCCGCGCTTAGTTTCCTTACTGCTTGCTTTATGCTCTGCGTCGGCAGGGCCCATCCCCGCACATACCTCGACCGCCGTTGGGGCGTCCGGAAACCAGGATAGGACCAAGGGGCGAGGGGCTACGTGACTAGTTAGGCCCTTGAGTTGCGATGCTCAGGGGTCCTCCTTGACGTACGATCAGCCCTCATGAAGGAGACATGAGCGGCGGTGAGGTTAGCCCAGAGTCTTCTGAGTTTTGATTGTCATTAGGGCGTTTGCGCTCTGCGTCGGCAGGGCCCAGCCCTGCGCATACCTCAACCACCGTTGGGGCGTCCAGAAACGAAGACAGGACCAGGGGCAAGGGGCTACGTGACTAGTTAGGCCATTGAGCCACGATGCTCAGGGGTACACCTTGACGTACGAGCGGCCCTCGTGGCCTCCATACCTTTTCGCCGTCAACCTTCGCATGGAAGAGGCACGCGAAGACCAGGTACAAGAACCAAGTGAGGTGGCATGTGCGAGGTCGTGCATGTGCCAAGCCCCCTCGCACGTGCATCCCTGGGAAGTGTTGAGCGGGCGCCGATAGGCCATCCTGAGGTTGGTGCAGCCCGTGAGGTGCCCTTAGTTGTTTATCCACCAGCGTGGAGCATGGGAATTCCATTGGGCATGGGCATAGCTGCTCCTCGGTCGTGTCGTCCGCCAGCCCGGAGCATGGGGCTTCCACTGCTGCGTGAGTGGGAGTTCCCTCCAGGGGAGACTCTGGGGCATGTACAACCCAAAAGGAGGAGGTGTATATGGGCACCCGTGAGCCAGCGCGGGACTCACAAGGCTCTGCCTCAAGGCGAGTTGCACCTGGGCTTCTAGCGTGAGGCGTGCTTGCAGAACCTGTGTGACTGTGGTGACCCGCGCCGAATCAAACCTCCGAAGGCCGTTGCATGAGAAGGCCAAGCACCAAGGACCCCAGGAGGTGACGTGAACGGGGCCGGTCCGCCAGACAGAGCTCAGTCGCTTCGGTTTATCGATACTGTACGGACAGACCCGAGCACAAACATCGTGCCAAGTCTTCTTCATGCAACAAATCGTAGGAAAAGTCCCCTGGCGCACGGTTCCCACGGCGGCGGCCGTATCATGGATGAAAGAACTGGATCACACGCTCTGACTCGCCCACTCTCAATTAGCTCATGCGAGGGCATGCCACCAAGGACCCCAGGAGGTGACGTGCAAGGCAGTTGGCCCGCGAGACAGAGCTCGGTCGCTTGGGTTTTTTAGCGCTGCAGGGACGGACTGCAGCATAGACACAGTGCCAACCCTTAATCATGAGGTGGTGAGGGAGGGGTTGTTAGGGTGCGGCGACATTAACGGTGGCGAAGCACCAGACAGGAAGGTTGAAATACTTTAGGGAAATTTATCAAAGGCAAAGCCAGTTCAGGGTCATGCGCAAAGTGATATAGCTGGAGGGATGTGTCCTGACAGCCTGAGGATAATGCAGCCCGAGTGGCGCCCACAACTTGAACAAGCTAAATGTCACCTAGCAATGGTGTTGCTGAAGCATCGACGTAGCTGAAGAGTCGCGTTGCTGATGTCGCTCCTTACGAGTCGGGCGGCTCCTAGGACGTGGGAATCCGCGAGGCCCAGAGGGCTCGCGAAGGTCCAGGTCCTCCTGAGCCATGGTCGCTGGACGTAGTGCCTCTCGAGCCATCGTCGTGTGCTGCATGAGCTGCTAGAATGAGGATCCGGCGTTTAGCAGGCCAAATGGCATGCAAACATTGTTGCAGGGGTAGCCACCACTCCGACCGACATGCGAGGCCCAGAACAGGTCCTACGAGGCGGCCCTATTGAGGCCCGGCTGTTGACGCAGACGCACAGTGATAACCCACAAGTGTAGGGGATCAGTTGTAGCCTCTTTCGATAAGTAAGAGTGTCGAACCCAACGAGGAGCTAAAGGTAGAACAAATATTCCCTCAAGTTCTATCGACCACTGATACAACTCTACGCACGCTTGACGTTTACTTTACCTAGAACAAGTATGAAACTAGAAGTACTTTGTAGGTGTAACGGGATAGGTTTGCAAGAATATAAAGAGCACATAAATATAAACTAGGGGCTGTTTTAGGTAAAGTTAGTATAGCGAGTGTGGAAAAGTGGTGGTAGGAGTTGCGAAATTGTCCCTAAGAAATTGACTACGTTACTAGACCGATAGCAAGTTTTATGTGGGAGAGGCCACTGCTAGCATGTCATCCCTGACTTGGAATTCTATGCACTTATGATTGGAACTATTAGCAAGCATCCGCAACTACTAACGTTTATTAAGGTAAAATCCAACCATAGCATTAAGATATATTGGTACCCCTTCAATCCCGTATGCATCAATTTCTACGCTAGGTTGAAGCTTCTGTCACTCTTGCCCTCCGATACATAGTCCTATCAACATACAACTAAACCTATGGTGTGATCCACGCGCGCGCTCATATGATGGGCACCAAAGGACAGCAACATAACCACAAGTGTCAGGGATATTATTACCTGGTATAAAGCGGCCAGGAGGGTCCGTCTATGTTATCAAGATTATATTATCAGAGGCCCAGCGGAGTATGGAGTAGAAAGTTATAGCCCAAGAGGCTTAGAGCCCATATGTTAGAGCCCATGATTTGTAAGCCGTTATACTATGTAACTTGGGATGTAAGATAAAAAGAGCAGAGACCGAGGCGGACACGTTTATGAGCCGGCCACAGGACTCTGTAAACCGGACCGGGCGTCACCTCTTATATAAAGGGACGACCCGGCGATGGTTCAGGACAGAGGACAACAGCTCGAGACATAGGAAAAGCGGATTCGCTCCCTGGTCATCGAAGCCCAAGCAATACCACACCAAACTAGACGTAGGCTTTTACCTTCATCGAAGGGGCCGAACTAGTATAAAATCCTTGTGTCTTTCGTCCGCTTTAACCCCTTTGAGCTAACCCGTAGCGATGGCCTCACGACTAAGTCCTTTTGCTAGGACATCTGCCGTGCTAAATCCACGACAGTTGGCGCCCACCGTGGGGCTAATGCACGATGGTTTCGAGTTCTTGAAGGGCAGCTTTGAAGGACTTAAGGGCTACGCTGTGGGCCGGATGACTAAGAGTCGTCGCGGTCGGATCTACATCGACGATGCAGGCTGGGGCCCCGAGGCCGATTCAATCGAATACGGGTACCGGGTCCCCTTCGGTGGCATCCACGTCTTCATCGACAAGATCGGTGAACCGGGCCCTGAGCCGGACATCTTCCCCAACATTGTCGAGTCGGCTCAGCGTGCGAGACCTGCCCGGATTCAGCCCGCCGTGAAGCATGTCTTCGTTGGAGCAGTGCATGGAGTACAAGCCGAGGACGAATCGGACTCTGGCGGCGAGACCGTTGTTTATTCCGGTGATGGATCTTCTTTCGGAGAGACCGAATCTTTGTATCTGTTGTAGGATGGCCGGTTGATGGGCCTCGAACCCCTCGTTGGTTACCCCAAGTGGAAGGTGTAAGATGCAGTAAGTAGAAGTGTTTTCCCCTAGCAAAGATGCCAAGGATCGAATCCCCAGAGACTCCTAGGTTCAACAAGTAGGTGTCAATTGCTACGGCGCCAGATTAGTAGCAACCAACGTGGACCTGCACACAGATACAAATAACTTTGCTCCCAACGAGTACAGAGAGGTTGTCAATCTCTCCGGCCTTGTAGTTCACAAAGGATTAAAAGCAATGATAGTAGTGATAGATAGTTTTTGCAATAGTAGGTAAATAACGGAAAGTAAATAGTGGATGTGATCAATGATGGCAATATGGACCGGAGTCTCATGATGTTCACTAGTGACGTCTCTCTCCCAAAAGACGATAAAACAGCTATGTGAGGTAAACAAATTACAGCTGGGCAATGTACAGGACCACGAACGCAAACCAATGCTGACTACATTGCAAGAAAGGTTGAGGTTCAAAGCATGGGCGGTACGCCAAAGTAAGTAGACCGAAATCCATCAATATCTACTACTAATCATCCACCTTGAGATATCTATCCAGAACATCTCGCTGGTATTAAGTTGCGAGTCCCACCCATAGTGTAAACTCAATGCAACAGACCACTGCATTAAAAAACTTTGCGTAAAGTAAACAATCCTTGCACCCGCAGGCACAAGCACCGTTGTTTTCCCCCTTGTGGCAACAGCACATCCCCTAGACTCATGTTTCTGTCACTCAAGCTAGTCATCGAGGGGCATGAACCCACAATCAAGCATAACGTTCCCTCTTGGAGTCACTACCTACTACTTGGCCAAAGCAATAAATAACAACGGAGAACATGCAAGAATTACATATGAACATAAATATAAAAGAGGTGAATCAAATATATTACTCAAGATAAATCTGAACATAATCTCATAATCCATCGGATCCCAGCAAACTCAACATAGCAACAGCATAAGGATTACATATATGCCTCGATCATGTAGGGCAGCTCACGAGGACTAATTAGTGAAGCACAAGAACGGGAGGAGAACATCACATAGCTACTGGTCATGGACTCATGGTCCAAGGGAGACTACTCACGAGTCATCCGGGAGGCGTCCATGGTGGTGGAGAAGCTCCCGGTGGTGATCCTCCCCTCCGGCAGGGTGCCGGGAAGAGTTCTCCTGGCGCTCCCGATCTTGGAAGCGGCGGCGGCGGCGGAACAGAGATGGGATCGCGAAAA
>LR738715.1:651853205-651867155 GCA_902687465.1 Secale cereale | reverse complement strand
GGGGCCCCGGCCCCCCCCCCCCCGGCGCGGCCCAGGGGGGGCGCCCACAGGGCGCCTGGAGCCCCTGTGGCCCCCCCAGGCTGTCCTTCGGATGCAGTGTTGTTTCCGGATCGCTGATTTTTTATATAATTTTTATGGATTTTTCTGGGCAGTTCTCGAAACGTGAAAACCTGAAATACAAAAACAGCCGAAAACTGAAACTGGCACTGGGGTGCACTGGATTAGTAAGTTAGTCCAAATATGATCAAAAGTGTATGGAAGTGTATGAATATCATAGCAATATCACCCAAAAGTGGCATGCAGCAAGCAAAAATTATAGATACGTTTTGGACGTATCAACATCCCCAAGCTTAATTCCTGCTCGTCCTCGAGTAGGTAAATGATAACAAGAATAATTTCTGTGGTGACATGCTATTAACCATATAGGACTTTCTCATAGTCATATGACAAAAGCTTATTGAGACAATGATTCTAAAGTAATTAAGTTGTCTCAAGAGAAAATCACAAATGACTGAAAGTTTTACAACATGAAACTGAAACATCAAAAAGATTTGCAATGAACATGATGTGCAAATATGATAAAGTGATATCTAGCTTGCCCCCTTTAGTGATGCAAAACATAAATGCAAGGGCACCTTCAAGGTTTAAGTGATGACTAGATACAATCATTTAAGAATAAACGATATCACAATCATGCAAAAGACAATGCTACTTTGGGACAATGCACATTACACTCAGAATGACAATCATGCTCTCAGTAGTTGGTGCTTCAACATAAAGGTAAAAGAAAGGTTAAGTGCTAAAGCTTTTTATTTTGAAAACATGGAAGCAATTGTGTCAACGGTAGTAGTACTTCATATGTGTCATGCATAAAACATCTTATAAGTTGCAAGCCTCATGCATCGAATACTAATAGTGCTCGCTCCTTTTCCTAATTAGCTCGGATCCCCATGGGTTATCATTGCATTACATATGTTTTAACCAAGTGTCACAAAGGGGTACCTCTATGCCACCTGTACAAAGTGTTGGGGAACGTTGCATGGGAAACAAAAAAAATTTCCTACGTTCACCAAGATCAATCTAGGAGATGCATCTACGAGGGGAGAGTTGGATCCACATACCCTTGTAGATCGCTAAGCGGAAGCGTTCAAGAACGCGGTTGATGGAGTCGTACTCGCCGCGATTCAGATCGCCGAAGATCCTAGCACCGAAGCAACGGTGCCTCCGCGTTCTTCACACGTACAGCTCGGGGACGTCTCCTCCTTCTTGATCCAGCAAGGGGGGGAGGAGAGGTTGATGGAGACACCGGCAGCACGACGGCGTGGTGGAGATGGTGGTGGAGGATTCCAGCAGGGCTTCGCCAAGCACCGCGGGAAACCGAAGATTGTAGTGGGAGAGGGAGGGCAGCACCGAGGCACGAACGTGTGTGGCTGCCCTCCCTCTGCCTCTCTTTATATAGGGGGAGTAGAGGGGAGGGGGGCGCCCTAGGGTTTCCCCTAGGGGCCGGCGGCCAGGGCAGATGGGGAGGGGCGGCGCCCCCTGGGGCTAGGGTTCCCCCCCCCCCAGGTGCCTTGCCCCCCAAGCCAAAGGGGGTGCGGCAGCCCTAGGGGGGTCCACCTCGCTTGGCGCATGAGGAGAGGGCCCAGGGGGGGCGCACAGCCCTATGAGGGCTGTTGTGTCCCCCTTTGTGGCCCATTAGGCCCGAAACCCCTTCCGGGACCCCCGAAACCCCTTTCGGTCATCCGCCGATTTCCCGATACTCCCCGGAACACTTCCGGACTCCGAAACCTTTCATCCTATATATCAATCTTCGTCTCCGGACCATTCCGGAGACCCTCATCACGTCCGGGATCTCATCCGGGACTCCGAACAACCTTCGGTAACCATGCACTGTTCTCACTAACAACCCTAGCGTCACCGAACCTTAAGTGTGTAGACCCTGCGGGTTCGGAAACCATGCAGACATGACCGAGACACTCCCAGGTCAATAACCAATAGCGGGATCTGGATACCCATATTGGTTCCCACATGTTCCTCGATGATCTCATCGGATGAACCACGATGTCAAGGATTCAGGCAATCCCGTATACAGTTGCCTTTGTCTCGTCGGTATGTTACTTGCCCGAGATTCGATCGTCGGTATCTCTATACCTAGTTCAATCTCGTTACCGGCAAGTCTCTTTACTCGTTACCGTAATACATAATCCCGTGACTAACTACTTAGTCACTTTGAGCTCATTGAGATGACGTATTACCGAGAGGGCCCGGAGATACCTCTCCGTCACACGGAGTGACAAATCCCAGTCTCGATCCATGTCAACTCAACAGATACCTTCGGAGATACCTGTAGAGTACCTTTATAGTCACCCAGTTACGTTGCGACGTTTGGCACACACAAAGCACTCCTATGGTGTCAGTGAGTTACATGATCTCATGGTCATAGGAACTTATACTTGACATGCAGAAAACTATAGCGATAACTGATATGATCAAAAGCTATGTTTAACGTTTGGGTCTCGTCCATCACATCATTCTCCTAATGATGTGATCCCGTTATCAAATGACAACTCATGTCTATGACCTGGAAACCACGGTCATCTTTGATCAACGAGCTAGTCCTGAAGAGGCTTACAAGGGACACAAAGTTTGTCTATTTATCCACACATGTATATGAGTTTCCAATCAATACAATTATAGCATGGATAATAAACGATTATCATGAACAAGGAAATATAATAATAACTCTTTTATTATTGCCTCTAGGGCATATTTCCAACAGTCTCCCACTTGCACTAGAGTCAATAATCTAGCATTACAAGGTAATGAATCTAACACCCATAGAGTCTTGGTGTTGATCGTGCTTAGCCCGTGGAAGAGGCTTAGTCAACGGATCTGCAACATTCAAATCCGTGTGTACTTTGCAAATGCTTATGTCCTCCTCCTTGACTGAATCGCGGATGGAATTCAAGCGTCGCTTTATGTGTCTGGTCCTCTTGTGAAACCTTGGTTCCTTGGCTAGAGCAATGGCACCAGTGTTGTCACAGAACAGAGTCATTGGGTTTAGTGCACTAGGCACAACTCCAAGATCTGTTATGAACTCCTTCATCCAGACACCTTCCTTTGCCGCCTCCGAGGCAGCTATGTACTCCGCTTCGCATGTAGAATCGGCTACCACGCTCTGCTTGGAACTGCACCAGCTTACCGCTCCCCCGTTGAGAATATATACGTATCCGGTTTGAGACTTAGAGTCATCCGGATCAGTGTCAAAGCTTGCATCGACGTAACCCTTTACGACGAGCTCTTGATCACCTCCATAAACGAGAAACATTTCCTTAGTCCTTTTCAGGTACTTTAGGATATTCTTGACCGCTGTCCAGTGATCCATACCAGGATTACTTTGAAACCTTCCGGCCATACTTATGGCAAGGCTGACATCTGGTCTTGTGCACAGCATTGCATACATGATAGAGCCTATGGCTGAAGCATAGGGGACGACACTCATCTTTTCTCTATCTTCCGCAGTCACTGGGCATTGAGTCTTACTCAACTTTGTACCTTGCAATACCGGCAAGAACCCCTTCTTGGATTGCTCCATTTTGAACTTCTTCAAAACTTTATCAAGGTATGTACTTTGTGAAAGTCCTATCAAGCGTCTTGATCTATCTCTATAGATCTTGATGCCCAATATGAAAGCAGCTTCACCGAGATCCTTCATCGAAAAACTCTTGTTCAAATACCCCTTCACGCTATCCAAAAATTCTATATTGTTTCCAATCAGCAATATGTCATCCACATATAATATTAGAAACGCTATAGAGCTCCCACTCACTTTCTTGTAAATACAAGCTTCATTGTAAACTTGTATAAACCCAAACGCTTTGATCACCTCATCAAAGCGAAGATTCCAACTCCGAGATGCTTGCACCAGCCCATAAATGGAACGCTGGAGCTTGCATACTTTGTCAGCATTCTCTGGATCGACAAAACCTTCCGGTTGTATCATATACAACTCTTCCTTAAGAAAACCGTTAAGGAACGCTGTTTTGACATCCATCTGCCAAATTTCATAATCGAAATATGTAGCTATTGCTAACATGATTCGGACGGATTTAAGCATCGCTACGGGTGAGAAAGTCTCATCGTAGTCAATCCCTTGAACTTGTGAAAAACCCTTTGCCACAAGTCGAGCTTTATACACGGTGACATTACCGTCAGCGTCCGTCTTCCTCTTAAAAATCCATTTATTCTGAATGGCCTTCCGCCCTTCAGGTAATACTTCCAAAGTACATACTTTGTTTTCATACATGGATCCCATCTCGGATTTCATGGCCTCTAACCATTTGTCGGAATCTGGGCCCACCATCGCTTCTCCATAGCTCGTAGGTTCACCGTTGTCTAACAACATGACCTCCAAGACAGGGTTACCATACCACTCAGGTGCAGTGCGTACCCTTGTCGACCTACGAGGTTCGGTAGTAACTTGATCAGAAGCTTCTTGATCATCATCATTGGCTTCCTCTTCAACCGCTGCAGGCTCCACAAAAACATCTTTCTGTGCTGCGCAACTCTCTGGTTGAAGTAGAGGTTCAATAACCTCATCAAGTTCTACCTTCCTCCCACTCAATTCTTTCGAGAGAAACTCTTTCTCGAGAAAGGACCCGTTCTTAGCGACAAACACTTTGCCTTCGGATCTGAGATAGAAGGCGTACCCAACAGTTTCTTTTGGGTATCCTATGAAGACACACTTGTCCGCTTTGGGTTCGAGCTTTTCTGGCTGAAGCCTTTTGACATAAGCATCGCAACCCCAAACCTTGAGAAAAGACAACTTAGGTTTCTTACCAAACCACAGTTCATATGGTGTTGTCTCAACGGACTTGGATGGAGCCCTATTTAAAGTGAATGCAGCTGTCTCTAACGCATATCCCCAAAACGATAGTGGCAAATCGGCAAGAGACATCATAGAACGCACCATATCTAATAGGGTTCGATTACGACGTTCGGACACACCATTACGCTGTGGTGTTCCAGGTGGCGTCAACTGTGAAACGATTCCACATTTTCTTAAGTGATTGCCAAACTCATAACTCAGATATTCTCCCCCTCGATCAGATCGTAGGAACTTGATCTTCTTGTTACGATGATTTTCAACTTCACTCTGAAATTGCTTGAACTTTTCAAAAGTTTCAGACTTATGCTTCATTAAGTAAATATACCCATATCTACTTAAGTCGTCAGTGAAGGTGAGAAAATAACGATATCCACCGCGCGCCGTGACACTCATCGGACCACACACATCAGTATGTATGATTTCCAATAAGTCACTTGCCGGTTCCATTGTACCTGAAAACGGGGTCCTTGTCATCTTGCCCATGAGGCACGGCTCGCATGTGTCAAGTGATTCAAAATCAAGAGACTCCAAAAGTCCATCAGCATGGAGCTTCCTCATGCGTTTTACGCCGATATGACCCAGACGGCAGTGCCACAAGTAAGTGGTACTATCGCTAACTACTCTACATCTTTTGGCATCAATGTTATGAACATGTGTATCATCACTATCGAGATTCAATAAGAATAAACCCCTCACTTTGGGTGCATGACCATAAAAGATATTACCCATATAAATAGAACAACCTTTATTCTCTGATTTAAATGAGTAACCGTCTCGCATCAAACAAGATCCAGATATAATGTTCATGCTTAACGCAGGCACTAAATAACAATTATTCAGGTTCATAACTAATCCCGATGGTAATCGAAGAGCTAGCGTGCCGACGGCGATCACATCAACCTTGGAACCATTTCCCACGCGCATCGTCACTTCGTCCTTCGCCAGCCTCCGTTTATTCCGCAGTTCCTGTTTAGAGTTGCAAATGTGAGCAACCGAACCGGTATCAAATACCCAGGCACTACAACGAGACTTGGTAAGGTACACATCAATAACATGTATATCACATATACCTTGCTTGTTGTTGTTGTTGGCCCCCTTCTTGTCTGCCAGATACTTGGGGCAGTTCCGCTTCCAGTGGCCGCTCCCCTTGCAATAGAAACACTCAGTCTCTGGCTTGGGCCCAGCCTTGGGTTTCTTCACTGGATGAGCAACTGCCTTGCCACCCTTCTTAGAGTTACCCTTCTTGCCCTTGCCATTCTTCTTGAAACTGGTGGTTTTATTGACCATCAACACTTGATACTCCTTCTGGATGTCTGCCTCAGCGACTTTCAGCATCGAAAACAGCTCGGCGATGGTTTTGTTCATCCCTTGCACGTTATACTGCTGCACGAAGCTCTTGTAGCTAGGCGGGAGTGACTGGAGAATTATGTCAATGATAGCCTCGTCCGGGAACACAAGTCCCAGATCAGCTATGCGGGTATAGTACCCAGACATCTTCAGTAAGTGCTCACTGACAGACGAATTCTCCTCCATCTTGCAAGCAAAGAATTTATCGGTGGTCTCATACCTCTCGATCTTAGCATTCTTTTCAAAGATGAACTTCAACTCCTGGAACATCTCATATGCTCCATGACGTTCAAAACGCCTTTGAAGTCCTCCTTCCAAGCTATACAAAATGGCACACTGCACTACTGAGTAGTCATCCGAACGCGACTGCCAGGCGTTCATAACGTCCGCAGAGGCCTGAGGAGCGGGGGGTTCACCTAGCGGTGCATTTAGGACATAAACCTTTTGGGCAGCTGTGAGGATGATCCTCAGATTGCGAAGCCAGTCTGCAAAGTTGCTCCCATCATCTTTCAGTTTAGCTTTCTCTAGGAACGCATTAAAATTCAGGGGAGCTACTGCGCGAGCCATCTACAACAAAAGATTTGCAAAGACATTTTAGACTATTGTTCATGATAAGTGAGTTATTACCTAATCAAATTATTTACAACTCCCACTCAAATTGACATCCCTCTGGTCATTCGAGCGTGACATGATCCAGATCCACCAACCCAAGTCCGATCATCACGTGAGATGAGGTGGTGTCAATGGTGAACATCAACATGTTGATCATATCTACTATATGACTCATGCTCGACCTTTTGGTCTTCCGTGTTCCGAGGCCATGTCTGTACATGCTAGGCTCGTCAAGTCTAACCCGAGTGTTCTGCATGTGCAAAACTGGCTTGCACCCGTTGTATGCGAACGTAGAGTCTATCACACCCGATCATCACGTGGTGCTTCGAAACGACGAACCTTCGCAACGGCACACACTCGGGGGGAACACAATTTTATCTTGAAATTTTAGTGAAGGATCATCTTATAATGCTACCGTCGTCCTAAGCAAAATAAGATGCATAAAAGGATTAACATCACATGCAAATCATAAGTGACATGATATGGCCATCAACTCGTGCTTTTGATCTCCATCTCCAAAGCACCGGCATGATCTCCATCGTCACCGGCGCCACACCATGATCCCCATCATCATGATCTCCATCATCGTGTCGCCATCGGGGTTGTCGGCGCCCACCATGCTCTTACTACTATTGCTACCGTTTAGCGATAAAGTAAAGCATTACAAAGCGCTTAATGATTGACACGCAGGTCATACAGAAATTAAAGACAACCCTATGGCTCCTGCCGGTTGCCGTATGCATCGACATGCAAGTCGATATTAACTATTACAACATGATCATCTCATACATCAAATATATCTCATCACGTCATTGGCCATATCATATCACATACATACCCTGCAAAAACAAGTTAGACGTCCTCTAATTTGTTGTTGCATGTTTTACGTGGCTGCTACGGGTATCTAGCAAGAACGCTTCTTACCTACGCAAAGCCACAACGGTGATATTCAAGTTGCTATTTAACCTTCTACAAGGACCGCCTTGTTCTATTCCGATTCAACTAAGATAGGAGAGACAGACACCCGCCAGCCATCTTATGCAACAAAAGTCACATGTCTGTCGATGGAACCGGTCTCATGTACGTGGACATGTAAAGTTGGTCCGGGCCGCTTCATCCCATAATACCGCTGAATCAAGAAAGACTAAGGAGGGAAGCAATCTAAACATCAACGTCCACAAACCCTTTTGTGTTCTACTCGTGAAAGCATCTACGCAAGATCCTAGCTCATGATGCCACTGTTGGGGAACGTTGCATGGGAAACAAAATTTTTTTCCTACGTTCACCAAGATCAATCTAGGAGATGCATCTACGAGGGGAGAGTTGGATCCACATACCCTTGCAGATCGCTAAGCGGAAGCGTTCAAGAACGCGGTTGATGGAGTCGTACTCGCCGCGATTCAGATCGCCGAAGATCCTAGCACCGAAGCAACGGTGCCTCCGCGTTCTTCACACGTACAGCTCGGGGACGTCTCCTCCTTCTTGATCCAGCAAGGGGGGGAGGAGAGGTTGATGGAGACACCGGCAGCACGACGGCGTGGTGGAGATGGTGGTGGAGGATTCCAGCAGGGCTTCGCCAAGCACCGCGGGAAACCGAAGATTGTAGTGGGAGAGGGAGGGCAGCACCGAGGCACGAACGTGTGTGGCTGCCCTCCCTCTGCCTCTCTTTATATAGGGGGAGTAGAGGGGAGGGGGGCGCCCTAGGGTTTCCCCTAGGGGCCGACGGCCAGGGCAGATGGGGAGGGGCGGCGCCCCCTCGGGCTAGGGTTCCCCCCCCCCAGGTGCCTTGCCCCCCAAGCCAAAGGGGGTGCGGCAGCCCTAGGGGGGTCCACCTCCCTTGGCGCATGAGGAGAGGGCCCAGGGGGGGCGCACAGCCCTATGAGGGCTGTTGTGTCCCCCTTTGTGGCCCATTAGGCCCGAAACCCCTTCCGGGACCCCCGAAACCCCTTTCGGTCATCCGCCGATTTCCCGATACTCCCCGGAACACTTCCGGACTCCGAAACATTTCATCCTATATATCAATCTTCGTCTCCGGACCATTCCGGAGACCCTCGTCACGTCCGGGATCTCATCCGGGACTTCGAACAACCTTCGGTAACCATGCACTGTTCTCACTAACAACCCTAGCGTCACCGAACCTTAAGTGTGTAGACCCTGCGGGTTCGGAAACCATGCAGACATGACCAAGACACTCCCAGGTCAATAACCAATAGCGGGATCTGGATACCCATATTGGTTCCCACATGTTCCTCGATGATCTCATCGGATGAACCACGATGTCAAGGATTCAGGCAATCCCGTATACAGTTCCCTTTGTCTCGTCGGTATGTTACTTGCCCGAGATTCGATCGTCGGTATCTCTATACCTAGTTCAATCTCGTTACCGGCAAGTCTCTTTACTCGTTACCGTAATACATAATCCCGTGACTAACTACTTAGTCACTTTGAGCTCATTGAGATGACGTATTACCGAGAGGGCCCGGAGATACCTCTCCGTCACACGGAGTGACAAATCCCAGTCTCGATCCATGTCAACTCAACAGACACCTTCGGAGATACCTGTAGAGTACCTTTATAGTCACCCCGTTACGTTGCGACGTTTGGCACACACAAAGCACTCCTATGGTGTCAGTGAGTTACATGATCTCATGGTCATAGGAACTTATACTTGACATGCAGAAAACTATAGCGATAACTGATATGATCAAAAGCTATGTTTAACGTTTGGGTCTCGTCCATCACATCATTCTCCTAATGATGTGATCCCGTTATCAAATGACAACTCATGTCTATGACCTGGAAACCACGGTCATCTTTGATCAACGAGCTAGTCCTGAAGAGGCTTACTAGGGACACAAAGTTTGTCTATTTATCCACACATGTATATGAGTTTCCAATCAATACAATTATAGCATGGATAATAAACGATTATCATGAACAAGGAAATATAATAATAACTCTTTTATTATTGCCTCTAGGGCATATTTCCAACAGTCTCCCACTTGCACTAGAGTCAATAATCTAGCATTACAAGGTAATGAATCTAACACCCATAGAGTATTGGTGTTGATCGTGCTTAGCCCGTGGAAGAGGCTTAGTCAACGGATCTGCAACATTCAAATCCGTGTGTACTTTGCAAATGCTTATGTCCTCCTCCTTGACTGAATCGCGGATGGAATTGAAGCGTCGCTTTATGTGTCTGGTCCTCTTGTGAAACCTTGGTTCCTTGGCTAGAGCAATGGCACCAGTGTTGTCACAGAACAGAGTCATTGGGTTTAGTGCACTAGGCACAACTCCAAGATCTGTTATGAACTCCTTCATCCAGACACCTTCCTTTGCCGCCTCCGAGGCAGCTATGTACTCCGCTTCGCATGTAGAATCGGCTACCACGCTCTGCTTGGAACTGCACCAGCTTACCGCTCCCCCGTTGAGAATATATACGTATCCGGTTTGAGACTTAGAGTCATCCGGATCAGTGTCAAAGCTTGCATCGACGTAACCCTTTACGACGAGCTCTTGATCACCTCCATAAACGAGAAACATTTCCTTAGTCCTTTTCAGGTACTTTAGGATATTCTTGACCGCTGTCCAGTGATCCATACCAGGATTACTTTGAAACCTTCCGGCCATACTTATGGCAAGGCTGACATCTGGTCTTGTGCACAGCATTGCATACATGATAGAGCCTATGGCTGAAGCATAGGGGACGACACTCATCTTTTCTCTATCTTCTGCAGTCACTGGGCATTGAGTCTTACTCAACTTCGTACCTTGCAATACCGGCAAGAACCCCTTCTTGGATTGATCCATTTTGAACTTCTTCAAAACTTTATCAAGGTATGTACTTTGTGAAAGTCCTATCAAGCGTCTTGATCTATCTCTATAGATCTTGATGCCCAATATGAAAGCAGCTTCACCGAGATCCTTCATCGAAAAACTCTTGTTCAAATACCCCTTCACGCTATCCAAAAATTCTATATTGTTTCCAATCAGCAATATGTCATCCACATATAATATTAGAAACGCTATAGAGCTCCCACTCACTTTCTTGTAAATACAAGCTTCATTGTAAACTTGTACAAACCCAAACGCTTTGATTACCTCATCAAAGCGAAGATTCCAACTCCGAGATGCTTGCACCAGCCCATAAATGGAACGCTGGAGCTTGCATACTTTGTCAGCATTCTCTGGATCGACAAAACCTTCCGGTTGTATCATATACAACTCTTCCTTAAGAAAACCGTTAAGGAACGCCGTTTTGACATCCATCTGCCAAATTTCATAATCGAAATATGCAGCTATTGCTAACATGATTCGGACGGATTTAAGCATCGCTACGGGTGAGAAAGTCTCATCGTAGTCAATCCCTTGAACTTGTGAAAAACCCTTTGCCACAAGTCGAGCTTTATACACGGTGACATTACCGTCAGCGTCCATCGGATCTGAACATAAATATAAAAGAGGTGAATCAAATATATTACTCAAGATCAATCTGAACATAATCTCATAATCCATCGGATCCCAACAAACTCAACATAGCAACAGCATAAGGATTACATAGGTGCCTCGATCATGTAGGGCAGCTCACGAGGACTAATTAGTGAAGCACAAGAACGGGAGGAGAACATCACATAGCTACTGTTCATGGACTCATGGTCCAAGGGAGACTACTCACGAGTCATCCGGGAGGCGTCCATGGTGGTGGAGAAGCTCCCGGTGGTGATCCTCCCCTCCGGCAGGGTGCCGGGAAGAGTTCTCCTGGTGCTCCCGATCTTGGAAGCGGCGGCGGCGGCAGAACAGAGATGGGATCGCGAAAAGAGTTCCTCTTCTGAGGGTTACGGAGGACCCTTTAAATATATGCCAAAGTAGGGCACCGGGGGAGCCTCGGGGGGCCCAGGCGCCCCCCCGGCGCGGCCCAGGGGGGGGGGGCGCGCCCATAGGGGGCCTGGAGCCCCTGTGCCCCCCCAGGCTGCCCTTCGGACGCAGTGTTGTTTCCGGATTGCTGATTTTTTTTATATAATTTTTCTGGATTTTTCTGGGCAGTTCTCGAAACGTGAAAACCTGAAATACAAAAACAGCCGAAAACAGAAACTGGCACTGGGGTGCACTGGATTAGTAAGTTAGTCCAAATATGATCAAAAGTGTATGGAAGTGTATGAATATCATAGCAATATCACCCAAAATTGGCATGGAGCAAGCAGAAATTATAGATACGTTTTGGACGTATCACCGGTCTGAGGGTTGTTCTGATGGCGATAGTATTCCAGACCCCCTTGATCCGCCAAACAGAGTTGTTGTCTTCATGGCCGGATCACAACCCGTGCAACAGACCTCAACAACAGGGGCGTTGATATCAGAGGCAATGGGAGCTAGGGCTGGAGATTCTGCCCCGTCGCCATCTGATACTTTATCTACCTTGGTCGATACTTTGACAGCACTAGTAACAGCAGAGGTGAAACAGGCCGACAAGGAGCAGCACGATGCGGAGATCGCTCAGGTGAAGATCCGGATTGAACAAGCCAAGTAGGACCTGGCAGCTGAGAAAGCTAGGATGGCTACAAAGCAGGCGGAGCTAGAGGCTCAGGCCTATCGGCTCATGTTAGATCAGACCGCTTCGCAAGGGGTAATGATGAGGAGACAACGATCTCGCCTACCGCCGGTTTATGAGGCAAGGAATCTCTTCAGCACACCAGGCGCAGGAACCAGTAACCAGCCGGAGGTAAACCGGGGAGTGGCACCAGGAACAGGCGCGTTGGTTCAGCCACCGACCGCAGAGCCAAATCGCCAAGTTGTGCCGACCCAACATGTGCCCACCCCTCCTGGTCATTATTCTAAACCGTTGGATAACATAGTTGCTGCCGCTTCACGATTGGCCGCCCTTCCTATTGAAGGAATGTCCCCCATAGCAGTGGAGGCGCGACGGGCCAAGGAGTTGTTGGACACGGCGCTAACTCAACAGCAAGCCTATTCCTATAGCTGGGAGATGATCCATTAGACCCCCCCGTCCAAGCCGGAGTTATACGAGGCGTCTGGATGAACCGGCTATTCAAGCAGCGCATGGAGGCGTCATCAGCATAGGCGGGATAATCCGGCAGCAGATGAGGCGCACGCCCAATAGGTAGTGGATCAGGCCAGACAGCGCCGGGAGGCTGAGCTAACAACACAATACAACGCCCGTCAGGCGACGCCGGTTCGTCCCACGACCACAATTGAACTAGGGGTCATGTCCAGTTCCTTGGGAGTACTGTGTCTCATCCCCGCTTTACGTAATGTGAAACTACCCAAAGAATTTAAAGGTCCGTGCAAGGTGCCCAACTACACGGCGAATCTTGCTCCAGAGGCATGGGTTGAGAGTTATGAGATGGCAATGGAGATGCTCGATGTGGACGAGGCGGCATGCGCTAAGTATTTCACAATGATGCTCGAGGGCACGGCCCGAACATGGCTGAAGGGTTTGCCACCTAACTCCATCGGGTCATGGGCTGAGCTGCGGAGTCGGTTTATCAAAAATTTCAAAGACACATGCAAGCAGCCAATGTCTGTTGTTGACTTAGCTGCCTGCATTCAAGGAGAGCAGGAGTCTACAAGCAGTTGGGTGCATCGAGTGTCCGAAATCTTGCACTCTTCCAATAGCATCAACCCGAGCACAGCGGTGGAAACCTTGGAGAACAATTGTCGGTTTAAGGCTTTGAGGCAGAAGCTGGGACGGCTTAAACGTGATTGCAATGACATGGGAACGCTCATGGGCGCTTTAGTGAAGTATGGATACTCGGACAATACCAAGCATCCAGATGCAGATGGAGACAAATCAGGGAAAGCAAGCAAGAATGGTAAACCGCCACAGGCCAATCCAGTGAACCAAGGATACAATGGTAAGCGTAAAGCGGAAGGCAGCTCAGATTTTGTGGCTAACACCAACGCTCAGGAGGATGGGCAGCGCCGCAAGGGAAGACCGCCCCAACGTAACGGGAGGCCGCCTATTAATCTGGAGCGCCAGTTGAACGTGCCGTGCCCAAAGCACGGAACACCGGAGAAACCAGCTATGCATCTCTGGAAGGATTGTTTCATCATGCAGGAGTTCATGAACCGGAACAGGTATGATC
>LR738715.1:651826094-651853092 GCA_902687465.1 Secale cereale | reverse complement strand
CCCCGGCGGATCAGGCCCTGGCTTCCAAGGCCCGGGTTACCAAGGTGGTGGGTCCGGTTCAGGATACCAAGGCAATAACAATAACCACAATGGGCACAATCAGCATAACCAGCAGCATGGTCAGGGCAGATACAATAACCAAGGGAATCAACAGTGTCAACAGCAGCAGCAATCCGGATATCAGAATAATCCGAAGGAGCTGAGCAGTGGGCAGTATCACATCTTCACCACGAGTTTGTGCAAATGGGATCAGAAGGTTCTGAACAGGGTGGTGCATTCTGTTGAACCGGCGATACCACGTTTTTTGCGTTGGTCTGAGCAACCCATTGTGTGGAGCAGAGAGGATCATCCACCCCGGGTTGATAATTCGGGTCAGCTGGCCCTGGTGGTGGCACCATAGGTAGGTGGTTATAAGTTCACCAAGGTACTTATGGATGGAGGCAGCAGCATCAACATCCTGTATTATGAGACCTTTCGGCGTATAGGGCTGACAGATATGATGCTTCGGCAGTCCAACACAGTGTTCCATGGGGTGGTGCCCAGTAAATCGGCTTACCCAGTTGGCAAGATTGATTTGGAGGTCACCTTTGGAGATGAGCATGACTCTAGATCAGAGACTGTGACCTTTGAGGTTGTAAAGATCAAAAGCCCGTACCACGCCTTGTTTAGGCGCCCGGTTTACGCCAAGTTCATGGCTAGGTCATGTTATGTTTATTTACAGCTCAAGATGCCAGGCCACAAGGTAACTATTACGGTTCATGGGAGCCGCAAAATCGCATTGGAGTGCGAGGAAGGTGATGCGGCTTATGCTGAGGCCGTTTGCGCAACTGAGGAGCTGAAGTTCTATAAGGACAATGTTGATCCGGCAGATATGTCTCCGCTAAAGAAACCAACCACAGAGCATGATCTGGCGTTAAAGTTCAAATCAGCATAAGAGACAAAGCAAGTGGACTTTGTTCCTGGTGATTCATCCAAACAGTTCACTATCAGCGCTAACCTAGATCCGAAATAGGAAAGCGCGCTCATCGAGTTCATCTGTGAGAACCGGGATATCTTTTCGTGGAAGCCTTCTGACATGCCAGGTATACCGAGGGAACTTGCTGAGCACAGTCTTAATATCGATCCTAAATTTAAACTGGTCAAGCAGAATCTGCGCCGCTTCAATGAATGAAAGGCGCAAGGCTATTGGAGAAGAAGTGGCCAGGCTCTTGGCTGCAGGCTTTATAGTTGAGGTGTTTCATCCAGAGTGGTTGGCTAATCCGGTGCTGGTACTTAAGAAAAATGGAACTTGGAGAATGTGTGTTGATTACACAGATCTGAACAAAGCTTGACCAACTGATCATTTTGCTCTCCCCTGTATTGATCAAATCATTGATGCTACGGCAGGATGTGAGCGGCTAAGTTTTTTGGATGCATACTCAGGTTATCATCAGATCAAGATGGCAGTTAAGGACCAGGAGTAGACAACCTTTATAACTCCCTTTGGAGCCTTCTGCAACGTATCTATGCCATTTGGGCTCAAGAGTGCCCAGGCGACCTACCAGCATTGTGTGCAGAACTGCCTTCAAGGGCAGATTGGACGGAATGTTCATGCATATGTCGATGACATTGTAGTAAAATCCAGGAAGGAGGAGACACTAATAGATGATTTGAAGGAAACTTTTTATAATCTCCGAGTCTATAAAATGATGCTTAATCCGGAGAAGTGCGTTTTTTGTGTTCCGGCAGGCAAGCTCCTGGGGTTCTTGGTGTCGAACAGAGGAATTGAGGCTAATTCGGAGAAGATCAAGGCGATTACGTCCTTGGCTAAACCGGCGTGCATCAACGATGTCCAACGTGTGGCGGGCCGTATTGTAGCAATCAGCCGGTTTATTTGCCGTTTGGGGGAGAAGGCAATCCCTCTTTATCAGATGATGAAGAAGACAGACCGGTTCATCTGGAGCGATGCTACTGATGCTGCGTTCGAGGATTTGAAGAGGCAATTGGCAGAGCCACCGGTCCTTGCTGCCCCGGTTGGCAATGAGCCGCTGCTGTTATACGTGGCTGCCAATGCCCGTGCAGTAAGCGTTGCCATTGTGGTAGAGCGCAAGGAGGCAGGCAAAGAATATCCGGTTCAATGGCCAGTTTACTACATCAGTGAGGTGCTCATTGAGTCGAAACAGAGATATCCACATTGGCAGAAACTGGTGTATGGAGTGTTCATGGCTAACCGGTAGCTGAAGCACTATTTTCAGGGCCACCCAATCACCGTTGTCAGTTCAGCTCCGTTAGGGGATATAATCCAGAACAGAGAAGCCACTGGTAGGGTTGCAAAGTGGGCCATTGAGCTTAGCCTGCACGGATTAAAGTATGTGCCCCATACTACTATAAAATCCCAAGCGCTGGTGGATTTCATCAACGATTGGACAGAGTTGCAAGCACCTGAGGAGAAGCCGGATCATACATACTGGACTATTCACTTTGACGGTTCAAGGCAGTTGGAGGGCTCGGGGGCTGGAGTCGTGTTAACTTCCCCACGAGGTGATAAGTTCTGCTATGTCACCCGTTTAATGTTCCCTTGTACTAATAATGCTGCTGAGTATGAAGCTCTCCTCCATGGTCTGCGGATGGCCAAGGAGATGAACTTGAGCCGAGTTAAGTGTTTTGGCGATTCAGATCTGGTAGCACAGCAAGTATCTGGCAAGTGGGATTCTAAGGATCCGCTCATGGCAGCATACAACGAGAGGTAGACGCCGTCGCTGGACACTTCAAAGGATATCAGGTGGATCATATAGACTGGCGGAAAAATGAAGCAGCTGATGCGTTAAGCCGGCTGGGTTCCCAGCTTAAACCGGTTCCACCTAATACCTTCTTGGATGAATTTCATAATCCGTCGGTGCAGGTACCTTCAGAGGAGGACTTGGCTATTCCTGATCCGGAAGCACAATTAGTCGCAGCACTTCATGTCACTCCGGATTGGACGCTCCCTTACCTGGCATATATGAACCGGGGCGAGTTACCAGAAGACGAAGTCGAAGCCCGACAGATAATCCGGCGGTCTAAATCCATGACTATTGTCAATGGAGAACTTCATCATCGCAGCGTTTCTAGAGCTTTTCAGCGATGTGTATCACCAGAGGAAGGCTGTGATATCCTTAGAGAGATTCATGAAGGGGATTGCGGTCATCACGCCGGTTCAAAATCATTGGTGGCTAAAGCTTTTCGTCATGGGTTTTAATGGCTGACGGCTCACGCCGACGCAGAGGACTTGGTCAGGAAATGTGATGCTTGCCAGAAATTCTCACGGCGTGCTCATATACCGGCGCGGGAGCTGAGGATGATCCCAATTACTTGGCCGTTCGCGACTTGGGGGCTTGATATGGTTGGACCCTTCAAGAGATCCCAAGACAAGAAACCCATCTTCTGGTGGCAGTGGATAAATTTACCAAGTGGATTGAAGCGGAGCCTGTCAGTAAGTGTGATGCAGCAACGGCGGTTCAGTTCATCAAAAAGGTGATTTTCCGGTTTGGCTTTCCACACAGCATTATAACTGATAATGGCACCAATCTATCCAAGGGGGCTATGGAGGAGTTCTATCAACGGGAGCACATCCATCTTGATGTATCATCAGTAGCTCACCCTCAGTCTAATGGCCAAGCTGAGAGAGCCAATCAAGAGATCTTGAAAGGCATCAAACCCCGGCTTATGGTTCCTTTGTAGAGAACACCGGGTTGTTGGGTGGAGGAGTTACCCTCTATGCTATGGAGCATCAACACTACACCTAACAGATCCACAGGGTACACGCCTTTCTTCATGGTATATGTAGCTTAAGCGGTCATCCCTAGTGATATCCGTCATGACTCACCGCGAGTGGCGGCTTATGTTGAAGCGGATAATGAACAAGAAAGACAAGACGCTCTGGACCGGCTGGACGAGGAACGGGACACGGCAGCAGCTCGGTCGGCAATTTACCAACAAGACCTGCGCCGGTACCACAGTCACCGGGTTAAAACCAGGATGTTTCAAGAAGGAGATTTGGTGCTTTGGCTCATCCAAGACCAGACAGATATGCACAAGCTATCCCCACCTTGGGAAGGACCTTTTGTGGTCAGCAAGAACCTGCACAACGGATCATACTACCTCGTCGACGTTTGAGAACATAAGGACTCACGCACGGCGGGGGAGGAGACCAAGCGGCCGTGGAACATCGCTTTTCTTCGACCTTACTATACTTGAGCCATAGGCTCCGCTTTATGTACAATGTATATATGATGATTAATATAATAAACCGGCGCCCCCGGTAAACCGGGGTATCAGCCATCTTTTTTATAAGAGTATCACATGGGGGCTTCCGCGGGCAACGGAGTTTTCTATGGCCTCTTAAACCGGCGCCCTTGATAAATCAAGGTATCAGCCGTCTTTCCTATACATAAAGAGAATCACATGGGGGCTTCCGCGGGCAAGGGTGTTTTCTATGGCCTCTTAAACCGGCGCCCTTGATAAATCAAGGTATCAACCGTCTTTCCTGTACATAAAGAGAATCACATGGGGGCTTCCGCGGGCAAGGGAGTTCCTATGGCCTCTTAAACCGGCGGCCACATCAAGACCATCATAAGAGCACAGCTCTGGTTGCTTTGGCAATTTCCACATGATGATGAGGGGCAAAAGAGAGTCTGATGCCTAGCACAACTCAAACATAGGCCCCGACGAGCAATGCTCACACGCTACCTGGGGGCTCCTGATGCAAGTTCATCAGCGAGTCGAAGACTCTTGTAGTGAACACGGCTTGGAAGCTTGGTGTATACACCTAAAACCCCAGATTAACCTGCCTGCATCAATTAAATCGCGCCATCCAGGTAAACCTGGTATGACCCGTCGAACGTACACACAAGTCAATCCTTCGGGACCCTGAACTTGGTAACGTTAAATTGACGATCATCAAGTGATTACACAAGTCAAATCTTTATAAGATTTTGAACATTGGTAGCATTTGACATTGATGATTTGGTTAAAGATTGTGGATCATCTTAACAGGCTTTGCTAAAATGGTTAATGACAGTAGCCTGGCAGCTCATAAAAAGCCTCGAATTTGGAGCCTGGCAGCTGGCAAAAAGCCTCGACTACATGGTCTTATTTGCCCAAAAACTTTATTTTTCATTTTTTATGTTTTCTAAAATCTTTATCTTCAAGGTCATTGGTTTTTCAACCAAGTCCATTGATTCAAGACTGGATAACTACAAAGTTGTCATTACATCTGTACTTACAGAGTTATAGACTGGGTTATAAACACCAGCACTAGTTTACAGTTAAACCGGCGTTCATCGTAACCCGGATCGGCCTTCAGGACGAGCCGACAAAGAACCAAGGGAGTCATCAACACTTCCACCTTGGGTTATTCCTACCGGATTAAGGTTTACGGATACACTTAATCACAGGTATGATACATATTTATATTTTACACACAGTTCAAGTTATTTGCTTAGATCATGTGTTTGGCCAGTATGACCCGTCCGGCGATAAACCGCCAGGACACTTTGAGCATTGTTTATATAGGCGCAGGTAATATAAACTGTCAAGGCATTGCAAGCAGGAGATAATTTGGAAGTCGCCAAACAAATCATACCATGCAAGATAGTGTGGGACAAAGACGGTATCTCGACTATTCTATTACAAGGCACTGGCACGCCCAAAGAATATCAGTTTTCTCACAAAAGTGTTCAGCAGATAAAAGTAAACTAGAGCCGGTTTAGGATTCTGCTTCAGCTTGCTGTGAAGACTGAGGGTCAGCTTGTTTCGGGACTTCGATGACTTCTGGCAGCTATTTAAAATCAGGAGTGCTCCAGTCAATCTTGGCAAGGGCGCGGAAATACACTTCATCATTTATAAGTTGTGACGGTTCAATATCAGGAGTGAAGGTATGCTTACGAACTGGGGGAATAAGATTTTTAATGTCATATGTCGGACGCTGCACCCGCACGTTTTCCACATAGTAACCCGGGTGATATCTCGACAAGTCCGCTTCATCACCAAGTTTACTGGCAAGAGGCCGCATATCTTTGGTTAAAGCACGAAGATCCTCAGCGGAAAAAGCTGATCCATCCTCTTTCATACTTGGAAAACCATTCATGGCCTCTGGCGGATCAAAGTCAGGAACCCATGCCTTGGCCCGGGTTAACGCCATAAGGGAGCCAGCTCTTGCAGAGGATTTCTTCACTTCGACAATTCGGGCAGGCAGGATGGATAGTTTTTCAGAGTACCTTGGATGGTGGTTGGCGCCGGTTTATTATGCGAAATAGTACTGATGGCCCTCTGAGCACCGGCATAGAGTTGTTCCACCAAGGTGTAAGCAGCCTTCAGCTTCTTCCGCACATCATCCCCGAGATGAGTAACACGCCTCCCTGCGTACAAGTGATGAGTTAAGCCGGAGCAGCGCAAGATAGCAAGGATAAAGCGTATGACAACAAGTACTTACCAAAGATAGCAGATGTCATATCGTCTATATACTGCCTTAACCCGGATAACTCCTCTGTCACCGGGTTAAGAGCAGCCTCAGCATCCTTGGCTCTTTTCTCTAAAGCAGCCTTCTGTACCTCCCAAGTGGACCGCTCCGCTTAAAAATCTTTCTTGAGCTTCTCCATGCTAGCTAAAGCAAGGGTAAGTTCCTCCTTGGCCTTAGTCGAAGCAGTCTCTTGGAAGGATAGGCTATTCTGGAGCTCAGTGCTTTCAGTGGCCCTTCGGTTCAAATCAGTCTGCCAAGGATAAAATATGTCAGATATCTACAACAATTCTTTCAGACAAGTCCCAAGCACATAACAAGTTATGCACTTGACACTTGGGGGCTAATGTACAATTGAAGTGAAAGAAAGTAACTTTTTCAGACAAGTCCGAAGCACATAACAAGTTATGTCCTTGACACTTGGGGGCTAATGTAATGACATTCTCAAACATAGGAGAAGTCCCGATTCACCCGCAATGGAGTAAACCGGCCCTTGGGGGCTACATGTGCAAATCAAAATATTACAGTTGATCTATCAAAGTCCCGGTTTACCCTAAAGGCTAAACTGGCACTTGGGGGCTACAATGGACTAAAGGTACATCTACAAGATACAAGCAGAAATGAAAAGCAAAGGAAAAGAAGTTACCTCATATCTTTCTCTCATTAAATTCACCAAACCGGCCTCATGGTCACGGCTGGTGAAGAGACGGTTCAGGTACCCAGAATTAAGTTCTTGGGCATTGAGTTGGGCATAACTAGACAGGTCGGTGCTCCACTTGCCTTTGTCCTTGTGGAGAGTTTCTTCTTTGGCTATATGTTTGGCCAAGACAACCGGTTCTGCTGGGGTGGTAAAGCCGGTCCCAGTGATCACGACATCGTCTGTCGAGGCAGCAGTTGGCCTGGTCGGATCAACAGCAGCAGCGGGATTGGTGTGTACTAGACTAGCAGAGGCCGGACTAACCCGAGCAGGGCTAGTCCGAATAGGGCTAGCCGGTTCAGCAGGGTTTCCCATGGGGTCATCCCCCGGAGCAGCAGCGTCTTCTCGGTCCATAGGGGAAGGATCGTCGTGGGGAACTTCAATATTCTCCTACAAGGGGTTGGCAGCTTCAGGATCCTCTGCCGGTTCAGAAGTGATGTTCTCGGCCTCCGGTTTATTCAGCTTTGCTTTCTTGCTAGGCTTGGGCATACTGAAAAGATTAAGGGAATAATGAAAATCACAAGTCAAAATGAAAAGATAAACCGGATATACTGAAAGACGGCTTACCCATGAACAGTCTTGAGCACCGGGACTTGGGTGGCTGTTGACTCGCCGGAGGATGACAGAGGAGCTTCCTGGTAATTTGGATCAGACGGTTTAAGTGGTTTACGAAAAAGACCCGCTTTAGGATGAAGAAGAGTTGGAGTAAGTAAAACCTTTGAACGGCGTCTTCGAGCCGGAGTATGGGTCAATCTGGTCGATCAACCACATGGCCACTATGGTGTGTGGTGCGGCGAGCCTCATGCTGCTGCTTCTTCAAAAGAAAATGGGGATCCAGTTGAGCATAAGGGTGAGAAAATGGGTATTTCCGGGCTACCCGACGAACTTTGGGTGGTAATGGTTCTGAATCAGAGGAAAGAGAGATTACCTCGACTTCATCCACTTTACTCCCTTCCGCCGGATCCTGGGAAAGGTCATCGTTAATATAAATACAGACAATGGAAAGTTAAAAAGTGCAAGAACCAAGCAGTACCTCACAGGCCGGGTCATCTTCTTCAGCATTTGAACCGGAAGCAGCGGCAGGTCTTTTCTTGTGCTTCTTCACGGCCAGACTCTTCTTGCGAGATGGTTTCGCCGGTTTGTCTTGGGCTTTCCGCTTCCAGAAAGGGTCATTGGCTTGTGTAAAAGAATAGAAGTATGTTGAAGAGAAAGGGACAGAAGAATCTTACCGATGGCGGTTTATTGTTCACGCACAAGGGTGCTAAACCGGTCCGACTGCACTCCTCCAGAGGAATATTCAACATCTTCTTAGCAGACTCGGTAACTTCATTGTCTGGAAGCACCATATTCGTGTGACGCTAAGGGTCCTTCGGATTACCAGTATACTCGCACATTAAGCCGGAGCGCCGGCTTAACGGGAGAATGCTCCAAGAGAGCCAGCAGCGGACAAAGTCAACACCAGTTAAACCATTGGCTACAAAAGCCCTGAGTTTGGAAAGTGGGGGGCATATCGAGCCCTGTCTTGGGCACTCAGACGCTGCGGGAAAGGGTGATCCGTTGTCAGATGATAAGGGCGGTAACCCAGCAGTGGATTCGCTCCCTCTGGTGAAGTGTCGATGCAGTAGAACCAAGTCTGATTCCACTCCTTAGGATGGCTATGAAGAGTGGCGTGAGGAAAACTGACATCTTTTCTCTTCTGGATGCTCATTCCGCCAAGTTCAGTATTGGGCGCGTCATGGAATTCAGTCCGGCGATTCAGATGGAAGAAGTCCCGGAATAACTCTACGGATGGATCCTCTTGCAGATAGGCTTCTGAGAAGACTTGAAAATTGCAAATGTTTGATATGGAATTGGGACCTATATCTTGGGGGTGGAGCTGAAAGTCTGCTAATACATCGCGGAAATTATTTGACCCTGGAGGGTTAAAGCCCTGGGCCAAGTGATCAAAAAAGACTATGACTTCTCCTCCTTTAGGCTGGGGAGGACACTCTTTCCCAGGAGCTCTCCAGTGCAGAACCTCCTTGGGACCTAAAGCGCCAATTGAGGCCATCTTTTCTAATCATCCTCGGTAATCCGGGATGGGACCCAGTTGCAGGCGACAAACTGCTTAGCCGCGGAAGTCATCTTTTTTCCAAAAGGGGAACGCTGGAAAATAAAATACAAGGTCCGGTTTATGATCTACACAGATTCAAGCCGGCATATACTATGAAAGTACTGATATATCTGGTGGTTTAAGCAGGGGACTAATGGTATCTACTGATCCGGAGTAACTATGAATATAACAGCTATCGGATTATGAAGTTTGAGAGGAACAGGTTAAACCGCCAAACACAGGCAGAGAGGTGCAGATTTAAAGTTAAACCATCCACATAAGCGAAGGAGATGCAGATCTAAAGTGTGGAAAACAGCTTTAACACGAACAGCAGTAAATTTTGGATCTACGGCATATGAAAAACTCAAGATAATTTGAGTCATATTCGTCGAAAGATGCGAAGATTTTTACAGATCCAGTTTAACTAACAGTATTGGGGGAACTAAGATTATCAAGACGGAGCGGAGTCATGCATACAAGAATCGCCCTAAAAAGTCTAACATCTACGGCTAGGAACTACCTATGGTGATGAACTGCGAAGAAACGGAGGTTCATCTGCGAGCTCCCGTGAAACCCTAGAACTAAGATCTACGGGGAGGAATGAATAACGCACCTGAGGAAGCGGAAGCGGAAGGACGGCAGCGAATCTCTGGACACACTCAGGTTGATGTAGCGGCCGGGCTTGGTGAGGAAGACGAGCTCGAAGGATGGTGGCGGAGCTTGGGCGCTGGATGTCAGAGGAAGAAGAAAGCGAAGGGGAATAAAGAGATGGCCCTCGGCCCTATTTATAGGCCGAGGAGATAAAACGGAAAGCGCGGGAATCGAGGAGACCAAAAATCGGATATGGATGGTGCTGTCGCCTTGATCTTCAGAACTTTAATAAATAAAGGTAAGAAACAGGTGTAGGCATTAAATGCGCGGATGGCGTCACGGCGGTTTAAAGCGATTTGAGGGGATGACGTCTGATGGGCCTCTAACCCCTCGTTGGTTACCCCAAGTGGAAGGTGTAAGATGCAGTGTTGTGGAAGTTTTTCCCTTAGCAAAAGATGCCAAGGATCGAATCCCCAGAGACTCCTAGGTCCAACAAGTAGGTGTGAACTGCTACAGCGCCAGATAGTAGCAATCAACGTGGACCTGCACATAGATACAAATAACTTTGCTCCCAACGAGTACAGAGAGGTTGTCAATCCCTCCGGCCTTGTGGTTCACAAAGGATTAAAAGCAATGATAGTAGTGATAGATAATGTTTGCAATAGTAAATAATAACGAAAAGTAAATAGTGGATGTGATCAATGATGGTAATATGGACCGGCGTCTCATGATGTTCATTAGTGATGTCTCTCTCCCAAAAGACGATAAAACAACTATGTGAGGTAAACAAATTACAGCTGGGCAATTGACAGGACCACGAACGCAAACCAATGCTGACTACATTGCAAGAAAGGTTGAGGTTCAAAGCATGGGCGGTACACCAAAGTAAGTAGACCGAAATCCATCAATATCTACTACTAATCATCCACCTTGAGATATCTATCCAGAACATCTCGCTGGTATTAAATTGCGAGTCCCACCCATAGTGTAAACTCAATGCAACAGACAACTGCATTAAAAGAACTTTGCGTAAAGTAAAGAATCCTTGCACCCGCGGGCACAAGCACCATTGTTTTCCCCCTTGTGGCAACAGCACATCCCCTAGACTCATGTTTCTGTCACTCAAGCTAGTCATCGAGGGGCATGAACCCACAATCAAGCATAACGTTCCCTCTTGGAGTCACTACCTACTACTTGGCCAAAGCAATAAATAACAACGGAGAACATGCAAGAATTACTTATGAACATAAATATAAAAGAGGTGAATCAAATATATTACTCAAGATCAATCTGAACATAATCTCATAATCCATCGGATCCCAGCAAACTCAACATAGCAACAGCATAAGGATTACATATATGCCTCGATCATGTAGGGCAGCTCCAGAGGACTAATTAGTGAAGCACAAGAACGGGAGGAGAACATCACATAGCTACTGGTCATGGACTCATGGTCCAAGGGAGACTACTCATGAGTCATCCGGGAGGCGTCCATGGCGGTGGAGAAGCTCCCGGTGGTGATCCTCCCCTCCGGCAGGGTGCCGGGAAGAGTTCTCCTGGTGCTCCCGATCTTGGAAGCGGCGGCGGCGGCGGAACAGAGATGGGATCGCGGAAAGAGTTCCTGTTCTGAGGGTTTCGGAGGACGCTTTAAATATATGCCAAAGGGGGGCATCGGGGAAGCTTCGGGGGGCCCAGGCGCCCCCCCGGCGCGGCCCAGGGGGGCGCCGCCAGGGCGCCTGGAGCCCTGGTGGCCCCCCCGGCTGTCCTTCGGACGCACGGTAGTTTCCGAAACGCTGATTTTTAATATAATTTTTCTGGATTTTTCCTGGCAGTTCTCGTAACATGAAAACCGGAAATACAAAAACAGCCGAAAACAGAAACTGGCACTGGGGTGCACTGGATTAGTAAGTTAGTCCAAATATGATCAAAAGTGTATGGAAGTGTATGAATATCATAGCAATATAACCCAAAAGTGGCATGGAGCAAGCAGAAATTATAGATACGTTTTGGACGTATCAACATCCCCAAGCTTAATTCCTGCTCGTCCTCGAGTAGGTAAATGATAACAAGAATAATTTCTGTGGTGACATGCTATTAACCATATAGGACTTTTTCATAGTCATATGACAAAAGCTTACTGAGACAATGAATCTGTAGTAATTAAGTTGCCTCATGAGAAAATCACGAATGACTGAAAGTTTTACAATATGAAACTGAAACATCAAAAAGATTTGCAATGAACATGATGTGCAAATATGATAAAGTAATATCTAGCTTGCCCCCTTTAGTGAAGCAAAACATAAATGCAGGGGCACCTTCAAGGTTTAAGTGATGACTAGATACAATGATTTCAAAGTAAACGATATCACAATCATGCAAAAGACAATGCTACTTTGGGACAATGCACATTACACTCAGAATGACAATCATGCTCTCAGTAGTTGGTGCTTGAAGAAAGAAGGTGGAGACTCAACATAAAAGTAAAAGAATGGTTATGTGCTAGAGTTTTTTTTACTTTGAAAACATAGAAGCAATTTTGTCAACGGTAGTAGTACTTCATATGTGTCATGTATAAGACATCCTATAAGTTGCAAGCCTCATGCATCGAATACCAATAGTGCTCGCACCTTGTCCTAATTAGCTCGGATTTCCATGGGTTATCATTGCATTACATATGTTTCAACCAAGTGTCACAAAGGGGTACCTCTATGCTACCTGTACAAAGGTCCAAGGAGATAAATCGCATTTGATTTCTCGTTTTTGATAGATCCCAACTTGAGGACATCCATACCGGGATAACATAGAAAATAGATGATGGACTCCTCTTTAATGCATAAGCATATTCTCATAAGAGATTGAGGATTAATGTCCAAGCTAAAACTTCCACCATGATACATGGCTTTGGTTGGCGGCCCAATGTTCTTCTCTAACAATATGCATATTCATTCAACCCACGGCAAATCACCCTTACTTCAGACAAGACGAACATGCATAGCAACTCACATGATATTCAACAAAAGTGTGACAGTTGATGGCGTCCCCAGAAACATGGTTACCGCTCAGCAAGCAACTCATAAGAAATAAGATACATAAGCAACATATTCTTTACCACAATAGTTTTTAAGCTACTTTCCCATGAGCTATATATTGCAAAGTTAGTTCTCTTAGTACAGGTGAAGGTTAGCAAAAGACTGGGAGCGACCAACTAAGAGAGCAATGACGGTCATAATCATGCAGAGCGACAAAGCAACATTGAATCAGGCATGGTAGTTATATCGCTACTCAGAAATAAAAGATCATCAAGGCTTGACAGACTTTCTTTACAGTCTTAAATATGCGTGAGCATACGCCAAGTCAATCAAAATAAATTCTCGAAGGAAGATATTACTAAACCATACCACATCATAGGCAAACAAATCAAGTTGGTACTCCAATAACACATTGGGAATCCCCCAGCTATTTGAGATTAACCATAAGAAAACCTGAACTACTAACCGCCATCATGCAAGTAGCATCTTTATCATAGACACATTAACCAATGCAACGGAAGCAAACTCTCTTAATAAGGTGAGCATGATAATTAAAGAGAGTTCAAGAAACCAACTAAACAAAAGCTCTTTGAAAAGATAAGCATGAATACTAAGAGCAGAGCATGATAGTAGCTATTAAAACACAAAGAACACACACAGCATAGATAGACATGAAAATTCTATGTTATGTTCTAGGTAGAAGTGGAACGTGTTTCTCTCCCACATAAAGAAAGCTGGGTTCCGACTCGTTATGAAAAACTAAAAAGAAAACTAAAAGCAAGACGCTCCAAGCATAGCACATAACACATGAAGTGATAAAAATATAGCGGAACGAAAGACGAACTGATAACGTTGATGGAGAAGGGGATGCACGGGGGCATCCCCAAGCTTAGACGCTTGAGTCTCCTTGAATATTTCTTGGGGGTGCACGGGGGCATCCCCAAGCTTGAGCGCTTGACACTCCTGAATCTTTTTATCATCTTCCCTCGCACACTTGAAAACCCTCTTCATACATAAATCATCATAATCTGATTAGCGAGGTTAGTACCCTTAATAAAATAATTATACCTTTCTAGAAATAAAGATATTCTTGAAGTTCTACTGTTTCTCAAGATTGCCAAAAGATTTTTGCAAAGAAAAAGCAAGCTCTTGGTTTGCGAAATGAAGGAAGGGCAAAACAGGACAGAATCTGTGAAAAACAGAACAGCAGGTAGTAATTGATCTGTTCGGGATACTTTTGCAACTCAAATCAAAAAACTCAGAACAGACGCACGAAAGACAATTATATAGAGAACGCTGTCGAAACATTTCAGACCAAAAAGATGATCTGGTGATTTTATACGAATTTTTCTATCCAAGGACAAAATCTGTTTCCTGGACAGCACCTCACAACTTTTGAACTTTCTAGCAATCAGAGGCTATACTTGGCACAAATATGAAAAGCAAAGATACAATGATGATGCTACAGCAGTAAACAACATCAAGACACAACAAAAACAAAAAAATTATTCATGTGGGCTGCCTCCCAAAAGCGCTTTCTTTTATGCCTTTAAGCTAGGCATAATGCATAGATCAAGTTTTATCAAGAGTAAAAGAATAGTTAGCCCGTACAACGGACTCAAAAGGTAACTTGATCTTCTTTCGAGGGAAGTGTTCCATCCCTTTCTTGAGAGGAAACTGAAATTTTATATTACCCTCTTTCGTGTCAATGATAGCACCAACGGTGCGTAAAAAGGGACGTCCCAAAATAATTGGACATGAAGGATCACATTCAATATCCATAATAGTGAAATCAACGGGAACATAATTATCATTAACAACGATAAGAACATCGTCGATCCTCCCCAAAGGTTTCTTTATGGAAGAATCAACGAGACGAACACCAAAAGAACAAGAATCATAAGGTTTCAATTTAAGCATATCATATATTCTTTTGGGCATAACAGAGGTACTAGCACCAACATCACATAATGCATAACAAGAGAAGTCATTCAAATTAATTTTTATCATAGGATCCCAACCATCTTCTAGCTTTCTAGGTATGGAGGCTTCTACTCTAAGTTTCTCCTCCCTAGCTTTGATGAGAGCATTAGTGATATGCTCTGTGAAGGCAAGGTTAAGCGTGCTGGTGCGAGGATCTCTAGACATCTTGTGAAGGAAATCAATAACTTCGGTAAGAGTGCAATTATCAAAATCAAGGTCACGAGCATCAAGTAAAGTGGTAGTGGTGTCCTTTAGGTTCACTTGTTTGGTAGTTTCTATAGTCATAGCATCACCATTAATAGGTCCAACGGGACCAGGAGTACATTGGGTGCTAAGAGTTTGGATATCCTCAACAACTTGGATAGTAGCAACAGTGTGGTGGGTAGGAAGGCTCTTAATTCTTTCCTCTTCCTCCCTTTCTCTAGCCCATCTTTCTTTAAGTTTAGCCATCATCCTAATGTTTTCATTAATTTGCACTTGAATAGCATTTATAGGAGTGACTTCCCTCTCCTCAAGAGGAGAAGTTTTAATTTTTAGCAATTTTACCTCATTGGCTAAATGGTCTACCTTAAAAGAAAGATCATCTAGTTTATGTAGTTTTTCTTCTACACTCTTATTAAAGGCTTTTTGGGTAGTGATGAAATCTTTAAGCATAATCTCTAGTTCAGTAGTGGAGTTCTTGGTACTATTGTTGTTCCCATAAGAGGGGAATGGTCTAGGATTGCTACCAATATTACTCCTATAAGCATTGTTGTTAAAATTGTTTCTAGAGATAAAGTTCACATCTACTTGTTCTTGAGCAATCAAAGAATTTAAAGGAACATCACGAGGAACAACAGTAGATTGCTTCGAAAGTAGAGACATGATCAAGTCAACTTTTTCATTAAGGGAGGAAATCTCCTCGACAGAGTTTACCTTCCTACCTGTTGGAGCGCGTTCGGTGTGCCATTGGGAATAGTTGGTCATCATCTCATCGAGGAGTTTTGTGGCAGCACCAAGTGTAGTTGACATAAAAGTTCCTCCCGCGGCCGAATCTAACAAGTTCCGCGAGGTAAAGTTCAAGCCTGCATAAAAAGTTTGGATAACCATCCAAGTAGTCAAACCGTGAGTAGGGCAGTTCTTGATAAGAGATTTCATACGTTCCCAAGCTTGGGCAGCGTTTTCATTATCCAATTGTTTAAAATTCATTATGTTACTTCTCAGTTGATAATTTTAGCAGGTGGATAGTATTTTCCGATAAAAGCATCTTTGCACTTGTCCCATGAATCTATGCTATTTCTAGGCAAAGACTGAAACCAAATTTTAGCTCCTCCTCTCAAGGAGAAAGGAAAAAGCTTATGCTTAACAATATTACCATCTATTTCTTGGTACTTTTGCATATCACAAAGTTCAACAAAGTTGTTTAAGTGTAAAGCAGCATCATCTCCAGCACCGGAGAATTGTTCTTTCATGACTAAGTTCAGTAAAGCAGGTTTAATTTCATATGAAGGTGCTGAAGTGGCAGGTGTAGTGATAGGTGTGCTGATAAAGTCATCGTTGTTGTGACTAGTGAAGTCACACAACTTGGTGTTCTCAGTGGAACCCATAGTAGCAAGCAAGCAAGATAACTATTTTTGTGATTTTCGATAAAAAGGTACTAAAGAAAAAATGAAAGGTAAACTAACAAGACTAAAAAGCAAAGGTAAAAGATAGCGTGCAACTCCCCTATCCTGAAGAGTGGAGTCCTCGGCAACGGCGCCAGAAAATACTCCTTGATGGGCCTCTTACCCCTCGTTGGTTACCCCAAGTGGAAGGTGTAAGATGTAGTGTTGTGGAAGTTTTTCCCTTAGCAAAAGATGCCAAGGATCGAATCCCCAGAGACTCCTAGGTTCAACAAGTAGGTGTCAACTGCTACGGCGCCAGATAGTAGCAATCAACGTGGACCTGCACACAGATACAAATAACTTTGCTCCCAACGAGTACAGAGAGGTTGTCAATCCCTCCGGCCTTGTAGTTCACAAAGGATTAAAAGCAATGATAGTAGTGATAGATAACATTTGCAATAGTAAATAATAACGAAAAGTAAATAGTGGATGTGATCAATGATGGTAATATGGACCGGAGTCTCATGATGTTCACTAGTGATGTCTCTCTCCCACAAGACGATAAAACAGCTATGTGAGGTAAACAAATTACAGTTGGGCAATTGACAGGACCACGAACGCAAACCAATGCTGACTACATTGCAAGAAAGGTTGAGGTTCAAAGCATGGGCGGTACGCCAAAGTAAGTAGACCGAAATCCATCAATATCTACTACTGATCATCCACCTTGAGATATCTATCCAGAACATCTCGCTGGTATGAAGTTGCGAGTCCCACCCATAGTGTAAACTCAATGCAACAGACAACTGCATTAAAAGAACTTTGCGTAAAGTAAACAATCCTTGCACCCGCGGGCACAAGCACTGTTGTTTTCCCCCTTGTGGCAACAGCACATCCCCTAGACTCATGTTTCTGTCACTCAAGCTAGTCATCGAGGGGCATGAACCCACAATCAAGCATAATGTTCCCTCTTGGAGTCACTACCTACTACTTGGCCAAAGCAATAAATAACAACGAAGAACATGCAAGAATTACTTATGAACATAAATATAAAAGAGGTGAATCAAATATATTACTCAAGATCAATCTGAACATAATCTCATAATCCATCGGATCCCAGCAAACTCAACATAGCAACAGCATAAGGATTACATATATGCCTCGATCATGTAGGGCAGCTCACGAGGACTAATTAGTGAAGCACAAGAACGGGACGAGAACATCACATAGCTACTGATCATGGACTCATGGTCCAAGGGAGACTACTCACGAGTCATCCGGGATGCGTCCATGGTGGTGGAGAAGCTCCCGGTGGTGATCCTCCCCTCCGGCAGGGTGCTGGGAAGAGTTCTCCTGGTGCTCCCGATCTTGGAAGCGGCGGCGGCGGCGGAACAAAGATGGGATCGCGAAAAGAGTTCCTGTTCTGAGGGTTTTGGAGGACGCTTTAAATATATGCCAAAGGGGGGCATCGGGGAAGCTTCGGGGGGCTCAGGCGCCCCCCCGGCGCGGCCCAGGGGGGGCGCGCCGCCAGGGCGCCTGGAGCCCTGGTGCCCCCCCCCCCCGGTTGTCCTTCGGACGCACGGTAGTTTCCGAAACGCTGATTTTTTATATAATTTTTCTGGATTTTTCCTGGCAGTTCTCGTAACGTGAAAACCTGAAATACAAAAACAGCCGAAAACAGAAACTGGCACTGGGGTGCACTAGATTAGTAAGTTAGTCCAAATATGATCAAAAGTGTATGGAAGTGTATGAATATCATAGCAATATCACCCAAAAGTGGCATGGAGCAAGCAGAAATTATAGATACGTTTTGGACGTATCAACGTCATGCCGGTTTACCAAGTGTACTGAAGCTGTAGACAAGAAAATCTGTACAAGACTTTGGAGATTGACATGAACAGGTTCAAATCAATTTGGGGCCTAATGTCAGGGATATTATTACCAAGTATAAACCAGCCAGGAGGGTCCGGTTTATGTTATCAAGATTATATAGTCAGAGGCCCAGCGGAGTATGGAGTAGAAAGTTATAGCCCAAGAGGCTTAGAGCCCATATGTTAGAGCCCATGATTTGTAAACCGTCATACTATGTAACGATGTAAGATAGAAAGAGCAGAGACCGAGGCGGACACGTTTATGAGCCGGCCGCGGGACTCTGTAAACCGGACCGGGCGTCGCCTCTTATATAAAGGGACGACCCGACGACGGTTCAAGACAGAGGACAACTGCTCGAGACATAGGCAAAGCGGATTCGCTCCCTGGTCATCGAAGCCCAAGCAATACCACACCAAACTAGACGTAGGCTTTTACCTTCATCGAACGGGCCGAACTAGTATAAAATCCTTGTTTCTTTCGTCCGCTTTAACCCCTTTGAGCTAACCCGTAGCGATAGCCTCACGACTAAGTCCTTTTGCTAGGACATCTGCCGTGCTAAATCCACGACAACAAGCAAATTAAACCAATCATAGCAATTCACCAATCACCGATAGGAGAACGAAAATCTACTCATACATCATAGGATGGCAACACATCATTGGATAATAATATGAAGCATAAAGCACCATGTTCAAGTAGAGGGTACAGCGGGTTGCAGGAGAGTGGACCGCTGTAGATAGATGGGGGTAGGTGATGGAGATGTTGGTGAAGATGACAGAGGTGTTGGTGTAGATCGTCGTCACACGATAATGGCCCCGGCGGCGTTCTGGCACCACCGGGAGAGAGGGAGAGAGAGCCCCCCTCCTTCTTCTTCCTTGACCTTCTCCCTAGATGGGAGAAGGGTTTCCCCTCTGGTCCATGGCCTCCATGGCAGCGGAGGGGCGAGAGCCCCTCCGAGATTGGATCTGTCCCTCTGTCTCTCTCTGTTTCTGTGTTCCCAGATTCTGGCCTTTCACCGTTTCTTAAATTCCCGGAGATCCGTAACTCCGATTGGGCTGAATTTTGGACACGATATTTATTGGATTTTAACTTTCTTGCGGCGAAAGAAGGGCACCAACCGCCTTACGGAGTGGCCACGAGGGCCCGGGGCGCGCCTGCCCCCTGGGAGCACCCCTCACCCTCGTGGACCACTCGGGCATCGTCTCACGTTGATTCCACTTCCCAAAATTCACATATATTCCAAAAAAATCTCCATCCGTTTTTATCCCGTTTGGACTCCGTTTGATATGCATATTCTGCAAAACAAAAAACATGCAACAAACAGGAACTGGCACTGGGCACTGGATCAATATGTTAGTCCCAAAAATAGTATAAAAAGTTGCCAAAAGTATATGAAAGTTGTATAATATTGGCATGGAACAATAAAAAATTATAGATACGATGGAGACATATCAGCATCCCCATGCTTAATTCTTGCTCGTCCTCGAGTAGGTAAATGATAAAAAGGATAATTTTTGATGTGGAATGCTACCTAGCATAATCTTGATCATGTAATCTAATCATGGCATGAATATTAAGACATGAGTGATTCAAACCAATACTCTATCATTTGACATAAAAGAATTTAATACTCAGGCATCCCAACAAACAATCAAGTCTTTCAAAATATCAATGCTAAAGAACGTTATCCGTACAAAATCATATAGTCTTTTATGCTCCCTTTTCTTAACACAAGGTACCCCTCATGCCCATCTCGGTGTCAGCCAAGCAAATGTTTTCATACTTTACTTTTTCAAACCTTTTCAACTCTTCACGCAATACATGAGCGTGAGCCATGGACATAGCACTATGGGTGGAATAGAAGGTAGTAGTAAACAAAAGTAGGGAGAAAGTGTCACATCGACTAGGAAAATCAATGGACTATGGAGATGTCCATCAATTGATATCAATGTGAGTGAGTAGGGATTGCCATGTAACGGATGCACTAGAGCTATAAGTGTATGAAAGCTCAAAAGAAAAACTAGTGGGTGTGCATCAACTTGCTTGCTCATGAAGACCTAGGGCATTTGAGGAAGCCCATCGTTGGAATATACAAGCCAAGTTCTATAATGAAAATTCCCACTAGTATATGGAAGTGACAACATAGGGGACTCTATATCATGAAGACCATGGTGCTATGATGAAGCACAAGTGTGGAAAAAAGATAGAAGCATTGTCCCTTTTTTTCTTCTTCTTCTTTTCTTTTTTGGGCCTTCCTTTTTTATTTGGCCTTTCCCTTTTTTTGGCCTTTTTTGTTTTTCTTTTTTCGGGACAATGCTCTAATAATGATGATCATCACACTTTTATTTACTTATAACTCGATATTACAACTCGATGCTAGAACAAAAATATGACTCTATATGAATGCCTCCGGTGGTGTACCGGGATGTGCAATGATCTAGCACAGCAATGACATCAAAAAACGGACAAGCCATGAAAACATCATGCTAGCTGTCTTACGATCATGCAAAGCAATATGACAATGATGGTGCGTGTCATAATAAACGGAACGGCGGAGTTACATGGCAATATATCTCGGAATGGCTATGAAAATGCCATAATAGGTAGGTATGGTGGCTGTTTTGAGGAAGGGTATAAGGTGGTTTGATGCACCGGCAAAAATTGCGCGGTACTAGAGTGGCTAGCAAGGTGGAAGGGTGAGAGTGCGTATAATCCATGGACTCAACATTAGTCATAATGTCGGGGGAAACTGTCCTCCCACGAGCACCTATGGGACCGGAGCCCCTTCTACGTTGCGGTAAGGGAGCGGAGGGAGCACGAAGAGCAGATCGAGGAGAGCATGCGGGCAGTTTACCCAGGTTCGGGTCGTGCGGACGCGTAAAACCCTACTCCTGCCTTGGTTGTATTGAGCTCGGGAGCTTGAAGAGCTACAGTACTAGCTACACCGAGCGTGGGAGTTGCTTAGGATTCGAACCCTCTCTATGTTGTGCATGGGCCTCCTTTTATAGCTCAAGGGGTCACCGACAGGTGTCAACGTAGAGGAGGGCAAAAATGTAACTGTGGTGGTAGTTGTAACAGTGCGGGAACAGTGCGTGAACAGTGGATGAACAGTGGTCATCACCTAACTTTGACAGTGGGGGACAAGGGCATTAAATGCCCGGCACCATCGACCCCAAAAGTGTCCGTCCATGCTTCTCCATTCGACACGGCGGTAGCCTCGTCACCGTGGATTGCCACCGTGTCCCCCAGGCTGCACAGCCTTCCGCCACGCGTCCCCGGAAGGGCCCCAGGGCGACGCGTGGGCAGATGAGCTGGAGCGCGGGCACACAGCGTAGCTCTCCCTCGGCAAGCACCTTGCCGGGGTCTTGACCTTGTCGGGCCCGGAAGCTTGTCGCTCCCCGGGCCCTGCCGGGGCGCATGCTGCGCCGAGGCGTTTCTTGAAGTGTGCATTCCTTGGTCTTCCTGGCAAGCTCCTCTCGCCAGGGTCTTGTACTAAGGTGATAGTCTTGAGCCTAGTGCGGCCTTCCCGGCAAGCTCCACTTGCCGGGGCCTTGATCTTCTGTCTTGTATACTTTGTTCTTGAATGGTTTTGTAGGGACCAGAAAGGTTTCCGGCAAGCACGTGGTAGACCTTGCCGCGGGAAGCTGCTACTGCCCGTGCACAAGTTGGGGTACTAAGGTACCCTTATCTTAGTACACCGACAGGAGCCCCCGGGCCTGGGCCACACACGGTGCCGAGCGTTGTTGGGCCAGGCCCAAAACAGTGCACGGGCACACGCGGCCCACGGCAAGCCGTAAATCCCCTTCCGCATCCGCCGCGCCCCTCCCTAACGGCACGCGTCGATTGCGGCGTCGTGGGAGAGATCGTGGCCTCGTTCTTTAATGGGAAATGCGGAGCGTCCCCCACTCCCCCCTTAAAAGCAGAGGAACCAGGGGCAGTTTCCCTCCTTCGTCTTCATTGCGTCTTCAACCTCCAGAAATCCTCCGCTGCTCCTTGCCTCCACCCCTCCTCTGCCGTCGAGTTCCTCGCCTCTTCCCTCGCCGCCTCCGCCATGGCTCCGAAGAGCGAGAAGGCGAAAGCGGACAAGGCCAAGAAGGAGAAATCCGAGCAGGCGGCGAAGCTCGCCGCCCTGCGGAAGAGGAACGTGATCTTCGCGCCGAGGCTCAGCGCGAAGGAGCTGCGGAACAAGTACTACCTCTTCTGGTCCGGGGAGACCAAAGCTCATCCCCGCACCAGAGCCTTCCCTGCAGTCGCCAGAGATCTGTTCCCCGGCGGGTACTTCTTCTTTGCTGTTTTCTTCCACTGCGGATTGTGCCCTCCGTATTCGGAGTTTTTCTGTGACATTATGAACACATACAACCTCCACCTCTTAGATTTCACTCCCAATGCCATCCTTACGATGGCGGTTTTCGCACATCTGTGCGAAAACTACATTGGGATCCATCCAAACGTAGCACTCTTTCGCCATTTCTTTATGCCTAGAGTAGAGGCTGGCGCTCCCCTTTCCGGCGGCATCTCCTGGATCTTTCGGCTGAACAAGAAAGATTCATACCTGAAGGGAGAACTCCGCGGAAAGTGGGAAGAATGGCGCGCAGATTGGTGTTGGGTGGTGGAGGACAAGTCGGAGCCCTTCACTGCGCCGCGCACAACAGCCATAGTGCGCGGCAGGAACTGGAGCGATTTGGCCCCGGAAGACAACAAGCTTAGCATTGCCCTCGTCAGGATCATCCGTCTCCGGGTAGCCAATCTGACCATCGGAGAGTTTGGCGCAGATTTCCTCTGCCGCCGCATTGCCCCTTTACAAGAGAGGAAAAGGCCCGCCTGGGAATTTGGCAATGCGGCGGATATCATGAGGCTGCGCTGTGGATTAAACTTCAATTTCACCGCTTTGGAGCTGAAAGGAATGGTTCGAGAGCTCTTCAAGCACGACCCGGCGCATCCGGAGTGGTTCAGGCCCGCCAAGGGAGTAGTGCCGCTGTGCAACAGCACTGCTTGTGACTCCCTGTGCGCGATGATGCCGGAGTGCGACTCCCATGGCATCGTCCCCACCTGGATCGAGCCGCCGCCGGATACAGTGCTGAGTTTCTTCGACAATTTGGTTGAGGTGCCCAAGAACCCCGGGGATAACAAGGGCCTTATCCGGGCCACTACGGCCCGGGATATAGCTTATATTGCTTCCCGGATGGAAGAGGCCGCCGCAGCTGCAGCGGCAGGAGATTTCGGATTCACCGTCGACGAGGCGCAGGCCGCGGACGAGGCGTGCCAAACAGAGGAGGCAGAGATCCGCAGACTGCTCAAGCTTCCGCCCGAGGAGTTTGCCGGGGTTCCTTCCCCGAGGCTTTCCGGGATACCCGGGGTTGTGAGCGAGGCCGCCGCGGGAAGCGGGGTTGCCGGAGGGAGTGGGACCGCCGGAGGGAGCGAGGCCGCGGGGCGTGATGCTGGGCCCAGCGAGCCTGCCGGGGAGGAGGAGGAGGACGTCGAGGCCGATGAAGACACCGGCGGATCTCTGGGACTTGACGACGACGCCTCCTCGTCCTCAGAGAACTCCCCGCCTCCGGCAAGTCCCACGCAAGCGCCGAGGAAACGCCTCCGCAAGGCGGCTACAGCGGCGAGGACGCAGGCGCCCCGACAGCAGCCTGCTCGCCGGGCAACGCGCGCCACCAGGGCGAGCCAAGCCGCGACGGAGGCGCCCCGCGCACCAGCCGCGACGGAGGCGCCCCGCGCACCAGCGCCAAGCGGAGGGGGATCCTCCCGGAGCGGAGCGGCCGCTCCGCCTGCTCCTCGGGCTTCGGCGTCAACGGAGGCTGGGTCTTCGCAGCCCCCAGCCCCGGAGACCGCCAAGCGCCCGAGGGAGCCTTCTCCTCCAGCTCCTCGCGCGGGAGCATCTCAGGTGGAGTTCGACTTCTCCGCCCTCAGCTCTGACGACGACGAGGAAGAGGAGTAAGTACCTATGACTTGTAACTTCTTCAATTCTGTCTTGATTTTCCTTGATGATTCTAATCTTGTTTTTGTTTTGCTTTCAGGTCCCTGGCCCAGCGGATGGCGAAGCGGGCCAAGATCCTCGTGGTTGAGGTCGAGGACGACTCGCCCACCGCGGCGACCGGAGAGACGCCGACGGCAGGCTTGTCGGATCAACCCGCTGATCCAAGGAGCAGCCCCCAGCGCAGCCCCCAGCGTAAGTCTGGTGGTTATTCTTTTCTGACCGACGGGCGCGCTTGAGGTTGTTATTTGTACTGACATCTTGTTGTCTTGTTTGTCTTGTGCAGAAGTGGAGCCGCAACCGCAGGAGCGCTCGGAGACTGCCCCCGACGAACCGCTTGCTCCACCCTCCCCGCCAAGGGTGAACTCCCCGGCGAGGGAGAATGCTCCGCCAAGGACGGGCACCCCGCCAAGGGTGAGCAGCCCGACGAGGGTGGCTACCCCGCCAAGGGAGGGCACGGGCGGCCCTCCGCCAGCAGGGGCCACTGCTCCACCGCCAAGGAAGGACTCCCCGGCGAGGGAGCCTGTCGTCGACGAAGTTCGTGAAGGTGAGTCTTGTAGCTTTATCTTCTTGAACTTGTCTTTCTGGATATTTGCTTGATCTTTTCTTTCCTTTTTCTTCTGCTAGATCCTCCTGCGCCGGAGCGGATGGAGACTGAGGCCACCGGCGAGGAGGGCGCGCAAGGCGACGGCGGCAACGCCACTGCCACTGAGGGCATGGCAGGAGCCGACGAGCCTGCCGTTGAGGAGACTGCCCCAGCCGCAGACACCGCGGCTGGGGAGGAGGGCGGCGACCACACTGCTGGCCCGGAGGCAGCAGGAGCGTCAAGCGCTGCACCGGCCGCCGACCCCTCCGCCGCTAAGGAGCAGCCAGGGATCTATCTCGAGGCCCCCAATGGCGTCTTCATACAAGTCCCTTGGGGGTCCTCGTCGCGAGCCCCCGTGGAGGGAGAGACCTACGACGGAGAGGTCCTCGCCTCCGCGGGGTTGAAGGTCGTTGAAGCACTTGGCGGAGGAGACGAGCCCGAAGAGGAGAAGCTGCTTCGCCGGCTCCTGGCCCTTTACCGGGCCAGGCAGGCGAAACTGGACTCCCGGGAGGCTCTTGCCGCCAAGGCTGGAGTCGACTTGGAGAAGCGGGCCGCGGAGCTTTGCGCCGCCAACCAGACCGCCCTCCGCAACTTGGCGGAGGAGCGGGAAGAACTCGCCGGGGAGCAGCAAGCCTTCCTCCTGGAGAAGGCGGAGGCCAAAGAGCGACAGCGGCTGGCCGCCGAGGAGCTGTCTCGGCGGGAGGGGGCGCTCAACCAGCGGAAAGTTGAGCTCGACGCCCATGACGACGAGCTCACCGCCCGGGAGCAGGCCATGAAGGAGGCAAAGGAAGCCGCAGCCGCCACGGAAACCGCCAAGAGGGAACTGGAGCTCAAGGTTGATCAGCTGGAGCGGTACCTGAAGGCGAGTGAGGACAGAGTCACCGCGCTCAATGTGGAGCGGGAGAAGGACGCCCACATCAACTCTGACCTTCAGGTACGCCTCTCCAAGAAGGGCGACGAGCTTACTACCGCCAAAGATTCAATCGCTGACTTGGAGTTGAAGGTCTCCACTTTGACTGATTCACTCGACGCTGCCCGGGACCGCGAAACGAAGCTGAAGGACGAGCTCTGCAAGGAACGAGGCCTGGTGGAGAGCGCCGCCGCTTCAGCGAACAACTTCAACCGGGCTGTGGAGCAGTGGACCGACGACTTGGTCGCTTCTGCTGCTAATATCGACAAGGAGTTGATGGCGCTGAGGGTGGAGCACCTCGTGTACTCTCCGGACCAGAATCTCCCCCACAGCGCCAAGTTAAGTCTCTTCTTCAGGGGAATCGCGCCGGCACTTGCACGGCTGCAGGAGAAGCTCCCCGCGCAGCTGGCCGAGGAGTCGCGTCAGCTCTGCGCGGGCACCTTGGAGCGCGTCTTGACGAAGATTGTCTACCGCAATCCTGGCATTAATCTTGTCAACGTCCTCCGCAGCTTGCCGGACGACGCAGATCTGGAGGCGTTGAAGGCGCAGGTCGCCCACATCGTCGCCAAGGTGAACAAGATCTCCAGGCGTGAGGGCGACCGCGTAGATTAGGCCTTTTTCTTTCTATTTCCTTTGCTGCTGCAAAGTGTGCCATGAACATGAATCTATTAGTCATTGCGACAAGTTATCTCTGTAATATACTATCTTATTTTTGAGCAATCAATGCGGTGTTATCTCCCTTGCTTTTGGTCCTTTACTTTGTATGCTTTTTACCCTACGCTTTTTGGGGACTTGCCGGCAAGGGGCCCTCGCCGCGAGCGCTGAGTGCTGGACTCTTAGCAGCCTGCTGGCAAAGGACCTTACCGGCAAGTAACCTTGCCGCAGCTAGTCGCAACGCACTTAGCTTGCTGAGCGAACTCGAAAACGAAATAAGGGCGCGACACTTGTCGCAGCTCACTTAAGTCGTTGAGCGTACTCAAAAACAAAGTAAGGGTGCGGCTAGCCCCGGGTAGGTTCCTCCGCGCACAGGTTTTCCATACAAAGTGTGGTTGTTCAAGGAAGATAACTAAAATTTAAAAATTTGAACTGCTCAAATTCTGGTAACTTAGCTTTCATATAGTGCTTGTTCCCCGATAAGGTTTCTCCAATAAGGCTTCTCTTTCTTGAACAGCACTTGGTTCATCCTCCACTTCCTCCCCC
>LR738715.1:651804392-651826059 GCA_902687465.1 Secale cereale | reverse complement strand
CCCCGCCTGGCAAACTTGTGCGCGAGGAATGCTCCTTCTGCTTAAGAGAGGAAAAAAGACGAGGAAAAACAAGTATATAGCCTCACGGCTTGCTAGTGCTTACCGGGGATGTGCGTTGCACAAGGTGCCAAACAATGCATGCAAATAACAAAGAAAGGCATGGAAATGGCAAATAGTGCGAAGCACAAAAACTTTACTGATGCACGGGATCTGCGCCCGGCTTTGTACAAAGGTTTACATGCATCAGCGGCAAGACTCGTACAAAAGGTGGTTGCCGGAGCGGATCACGGCAACCGCGCCTTATGGGTGAAACTTGCGAAGATGCTCTATGTTCCAGGAGTTGCTCACCGGTAAGCCTTCTTCGGTCTCAAGGCGGACAGCGTCGGGCCTTGTGACTTGTCTCACCCGATAAGGGCCTTCCCACTTCGGCGTCAACTTGTTGGAATTCTTGGCGGACTGAACACGCCGAAGAACAAGGTCGCCTTCCTCGAGACTCCTGGCCTTGACCTTGCGGCTATGATAGCGACGCAAGGCTTGCTGGTATCGAGCAGCTCGTACAGCAGCCTGGAGACGTTCCTCCTCAAGGAGCAATGCATCATCTTGCCGCAGTTGCTCTTGCTCGAGCTCATCATAAGCGAGCACTCGAGGAGATCTGTATACGAGTTCCGTGGGGAGAACTGCCTCTGCTCCATAGACTAGAGCAAAGGGTGTCTGTCCGGTGGCTCGACTTGGTGTCGTTCTGATTGACCAAAGAGCCGCCGGTAGCTCCTCTATCCAGTTTTTCCCGCACGTGCGCAGCCTGTCAAAGGTTCTTGTCTTGAGTCCGCGCAGCACTTCAGCATTTGCCCTCTCCGCTTGACCATTGCTCCTCGGGTGAGCAACAGAAGCAAAACAGACCTTGGCGCCAAGGTCTTGGACGTACTGCATGAAGGTGCGACTGGTAAACTGTGTACCGTTGTCGGTGATGATCCTGTTAGGGATTCCGAAACAGCAACAATTGACCTGAAGAACCTGACTGCTGACTGTGCTGTCACCTTTCTCACCGGTTCCACTTCTGGCCACTTTGTGAACTTGTCGATTGCAACGTACAAGTACTCAAAGCCCCCGACAGCACGGGGGAAGGGGCCGAGGATATCGAGCCCCCAGATCGAGAAGGGCCAGGACAAAGGGATCATTTGGAGAGCTTGAGCTGGCTGATGAATTTGCTTGGCATGGAACTGGCACGCTTCACACTTGGTTACTTGTGCAGTTGCATCTTGGAGGGCTTCTGGCCAGAAGAACCCTTGCCGGAACGCCTTTCCGGCAAGTGCCCTTGCGCCAATGTGGCGGCCACATATGCCTCCATGTATCTCTGCCAACAGCTTCTGTCCATCTTCTCTGGAAATGCACTTCAACCTGACACCATTGAGTCTTCTTCTGCACAGTTCATTGTCAACGAACTGGTACAAACTTGACTGCCTGGTTATTTTCTCTATCTCTTTTGGGTCGTCGGGAAGTTCTCCAGTTTGTAGAAAACGGACGATCTGCTGTGCCCATGCCGGAGCCCGAGGCTCAACGGCAAGGACTAAAGGCTCGAGGGCTGCTGCGGGAACCTCAGCTTCTACGGCAAGAACTTGCGTCTCCGCCGGAGCTGATGGTTCCCCGGCAAGCCTGCCGGGGCAAGACTTGTCGGGAACGTTTGCTTCAACTGTACAGATCCTCGGATACGCAGGAGCAAACTGTTCCTCAGCATTTTGGTTGTCGATCTTGGGGACCTTGTCGGCGGCTTCTAGAAGGTCCGCCGGCAAGTAGTCGCCGGAGACCAACTTTCTTTTCTTACTTTGCCCAACTGATGGTGTAACAGATGGCTGAGTTAGCTTGAGCAGGAAGGTCCCTGGTTCCACAGGTAACTTCATTGCAGCACACTTTGAAAGGCCATCTGCAATATCATTCTGAGCTCTCGGGATGTGCTCCATTTGCAGGCCCTCAAAGTGTTCTTCAAGCTTCCTGACTTCATCAACATAAGCTTCCATCAAAGGGCTCTGGTAACTCTTGTTCACTTGTTGGACCACCAACTGAGAATCTCCCCGCATAATCAGCTTCTTGATCCCAAGCTCGGCCGCAATTCTGAGGCCGGCAAGCAAACCTTCATACTCAGCAGTATTGTTTGTCGCTTGCTCCTTGGGAAAGTGCATCTGGACAACATACTTGAGGTGTTCTCTGGTGGGCGCTATGAGTACTACGCCGGCACCGGCGCCTTGCAGCGAGAAGGCACCATCAAAGTACATTACCCATTCACTGCTTGCTTCTTGTACGGGGACGCTTGTCTCTGGAACTTCTTCATCGGGCGTCGGGGTCCATTCAGCTATGAATTCTGCCAAAGCTCTGCACTGTATGGTTGAGGTACTTTCAAACTTGAGACCAAAGCTTGACAGCTCCAGTGCCCACTCGACGATCCTGCCTGTTGCTTCTGGGTTCTGCAATATCCTCTTCAACGGAAAGCGAGTGACCACTGTTATCTCGTGTGCTTGGAAGTAATGGCGCAGCTTTCTCGAGGCCATGAGGAGGCCGAAGAGCAACTTCTGCACCCCAGAGTATCTTGATGTAGCCCCCTGCAAGAGGGAACTTACAAAATACACCGGGCGCTGCACCATCTTCTTTCGCACTTCATCTTGTTCCTGCGCAGACTTGTCCTTGTCGGGGCCAGAGCTTGTCGGAGAAGCCCCCTGCTTGTCGCTGGACTCACTTGCCGGTGGTGTAGACTCCTCATCCGCCTCCCTCTCCGCTACTAACGCAGCACTAACCACTTGATTGGTTGCTGCTAAGTACAGCAGCAACTTCTCTTGTGGCCTAGGTGCGACAAGTATTGGAGTGGAGGATAGGTATCCTTTCAAGTCTTGCAGCGCTGCCTCCGCTTCCGGAGTCCACTTCATGGGACCTGCCTTCTTCAAAATCTTGAAGAAAGGCAGGGCGCGTTCTGCAGACTTTGAAATGAACCTACTGAGGGCAGCCACACAACCTGCAAGTCTCCTTACGTCCTTGACGCGCTTCGGGGCTTCGATCTGCTCGATGGCTTTTATCTTGTCGGGGTTGGCTTCAATCCCCCTCTGGGACACGAAGAACCCGAGAAGCTTGCCGGAGGGGACTCCGAAGACGCACTTCTCGGGGTTCAACTTAAGCTGGATCTTGCGCAGATTCTCAAATGTCTCTTCCAGATCTTGTATCAGGGTATCTTTGTTCTTGCTCTTGACCACTATGTCATCCATGTAAGCTTCCACATTTCTGTGGATCTGTGGCTCAAAAGCAGTGTGCACCACCCTTGCAAATGTTGAGCCTGCATTCTTCAATCCAAAGGGCATGCGTATGAAGCAATATGTGCCGCATGGAGTGATAAATGCAGTCTTCTCTTCGTCTTCCTTGGCCATAAATATCTGGTGGTAGCCTGAGTATGCATCAAGGAAGGAAAGTAGCTCGCATCCGGCGGTGGAGTCAACAATCTGGTCAATACGCGGCAAGGGAAATGGATCCTTAGGACATGCTTTATTCACATCGGTGAAGTCTATACAGAGTCTCCATTTCCCATTGGCCTTGCGTACGACAACTGGATTGGCCAACCACGTGGGATGGATCACGCCTCTAACCAGGCCTGCTGCTTCTAGCTTCTTTATCTCTTTGGCGATGAATTCTTGGCGCTCCACGGCTTGCTTCCTGACCTTCTGCTTGACGGGCCGCGCATGAGGACAAACAGCAAGCTTGTGCTCAATTACCTTCCTGGGAAGCCGGGGATGTCAGATGGTTGCCACGCAAACACATCGACATTCGCCCGCAGGAAGGCAACGAGCGCGCTTTCCTATTTGTTGTCGAGCGTAGCACTGATGGTGAAAGTACCACCAGTGCCGTCCTCCTTGGCGGACACCTTCTTGGTTGCCGGTGGAGCGGCCATCCCCTTCTTGCACTTGCCGGTGGAGCTCGATGGTGCGTCCTCGACGGCAGCGCAGCACTCCGAAGAGGTGCGTTTGCCGGAGTGGGCCCCAGAGCACTTGCCGGACTTGGTCTTGGTCTTCTTCCCCCCGGGAGCTTCAACGGCAAGTGTGTCGCTCTCCGCTGCGGCTGCTGCATCCCGGTATATCTTGTCGGCGCAGATAAGCGCGTCCTTCTTGTCGCCAGGGACAGAGATGACGTTTATCGGCCCCGGCATCTTGAGTACGTTGTAGGCAAAGTGGGAAGCTGCCATGAACTTGGCGAGGGCAGGACGTCCAAGTATCCCATTGTATGGCAATGGGATATCGGCAACATCGAAAGTTATCCTCTCCGTCCTGAAGTTGAGCTCCCCGCCAAAGGTCACTGGCAGAGTAATCTTCCACTTGGGCTTGCTCCTTCCCGGGTTTATTCCTTGGAACAAACCGGTCTCTTTGAGCTCGCTGTCTGGGATCTGGAGTTTCTTGATCACAGCTGAGGGGATCAAGTTCAGGCCGGCCCCGCCGTCAACCAACATTTTGGTGACCTTGAGGTTGCGGATAGTTGGTGAGACCAACATCGGCAAGCACCCGACCGCAGTAGTGCGGTCAGGGTGATCCTCAAGATCAAAAATGATGGGCGTGCTGGACCACTTCAGCAGCCTGCATGACTCAACGGGCGGCTCTGCTGCGTTCACTTCCCGCACCCACTGCTTGAGTTGGCGGTGGGAAGTATGCAGAGAGGCGCCTCCGTCGACACACAGAACTTCTATGGCCTTCTGGAACTCCTGCTCGCTGTTATCACCTTCCTCCATGTCGTCGTCGTCTTCTTCCTCGTCCTTGTCGCGGCCCCGGGGAGGTCGATCACCTTGCCACTGCTTGGCCTTGCCGCGGCGTCCTCCCCGGCCATTGAATGGCCGCTTCTTGCTTGGCTCTCCCCCGCCACCTTGGGCCTTCTCCTTGTCGCGACGCTCGTACTCAGCCTTCTGCTGTTCTACGAGGTACTCGACTCGCTTGCACTTCGAAAGGTCATGACCCTTGGTGCGGTGGATCTTGCAATATTGCTTGTCGGAGCCGTCCTGCTTGTCGGCTGCTGCTACAGGGACAGGCTCCTTGCCGGAACCGCCAGCCTGTGCCTTCTTGGCGGGAGCCTCCTTGCCGGACTGCTCGACGACCAGCACTTCCTTGCTCTTCTTTCTTCTGTTGTTCCGCCGCCGGCTCTTCTTTGCCGGGGCGGCATCCTCGCTGTCGCTTCCTCCTGCGCCAGCATCCTCTCCGGGGAGTTTCCTCCCCTCTTCGGCGCGCGCACACTTGTCAGCCAGAGCGTAGAGCTCGCTGACATCCCGTATCTTGGTCATGGCCATCTCTTCTCGCATGCGGCGGTTACGCACGTTCTGGTGGAACGCGCTGATAACCGCAGCAGGGTGGACGTCGGGGATGTTGTGTTGCACGCGGCTGAACCGCTGGATGTACTTGCGCAGGGATTCTCCTTCCTTCTGGGCCAAGATGTGCAGATCGCTCTCCTGGCCGTGGGGTTTGTGGCCGCCTGTGAAGGCGCCAACAAATTGGTGGCACAGGTCTGCCCACGAAGAAATGGAGCCTTCCGGCAAGTGCATAAGCCAAGAACGAACGTTCGGCTTAAGCACTAGCGGGAAGTAGTTGGCGAGTATCTTCTCGTCGCGCCCCCCGGCAGCCTGCACCGCGATGGTGTAGATGATGAGGAACTCCGAAGGGTGCGTCTTGCCGTCGTACTTCTCGGGTACGTCGGGCTTGAAGTTTTTCATGCTGGGCCACTGGACGCGCCGCAGCTCGCGGGTGAACGCAGGGCAACCTGCCGCGTACGGCAAGTCGTCTGGCTCACCGGGCGCGTACGCGTCGACAGCGGTCCCAGCGCGCTGATCCGATTGCCGCCTGGTTTCTCGTCGGCGCTCGATGCGCGTCCGAGCATCTTCTTGCCGCCGATCGTCGAGGACTTGGCGCTGGTCCCGACGAGCCCGCGGATCCGACGACGCCGTGGAGTCGTCGTCGACGTTAATCCGGCGGGGTGGCGTCTTCTGCTTACGCAGCGGGGAGTGCACGGTGGTTGCACCCCCGGTGGTCTTGTCGCCGTCGGCCTTCGCCTGCTCGACTTGCCGTGGCCGCGATGTCGCCGGCTGCTGCGGCGTGTCGTTGTTGGCGAAGGCGATGAGACTCTGAATCGTCGCCCTCCAGTCTTCGCCCTTGTCTGCCGCTGGAGGGAAGTCGAGGAGCAGTTGCGCTCTTGCGAGAGCTTCTGCTGGAGAGGAGGGAAGCGGCAGCGAGCGGTGCGAGGAGCGAGATATGCTCGGACTTCTAACAGGGTTAGAAGGAGCAGTTTCTCGCCCCGGCGACCGCGCCTTGCTCGTGCCAGGACGGTGGCCCGGAGCATCCCGCGAACCTCCGGTTTGTCCTTGGCCTAGCAAGCGGATGGTACCTCCTGTACCACGGTGCTGCTGGCCTGTCGTCTGCTGAGATGGACGTGGTGCATCTACAGATACCGAGGTCTTCGAGTTAGCCCGGTCGTCCGTCTTGTCCTTAGACTTGGTGGCGCCGTGAGTTTCCTCGCCGGCGACCACCCTTCCGCCGGCGTCTCCTCCACCCACCGTTGGTACTGGTGGCGGTGGAACAGATGCAGACGGGCCTCCGACCTCCGAAGCCTTCTTCTTCGGAGCCATGTTGGTGAAGCTGGAGAAGTTGATGAAGAATGCGCCCGCGTGAGCGCCGGATCAGGTTCGCACAACCTCGACGCCCCCTACCTGGCGCGCCAGAGATGTCGGGGGAAACTGTCCTCCCACGAGCACCTATGGGACCGGAGCCCCTTCTATGTTGCGGTAAGGGAGCGGAGGGAGCATGAAGAGCAGATCGAGGAGAGCACGCGGGCAGTTTACCCAGGTTCGGGCCGCGCGGACGCGTAAAACCCTACTCCTGCCTTGGTTGTATTGAGCTCAGGAGCTTGAAGAGCTACAGTACTAGCTACACCGAGCGTGGGAGTTGCTTAGGATTCGAACCCTCTCTACGTTGTGCATGGGCCTCCTTTTATAGCTCAAGGGGTCACCGACAGGTGTCAACGTAGAGGAGGGCAAAAATGTAACTGTGGTGGTAGTTGTAACAGTGCGGGAGCAGTGCGTGAACAGTGGATGAACAGTGGTCATCACCTAACTTTGACAGTGGGGGACAAGGGCATTAAATGCCCGTCACCGTCGACCCCAAAAGTGTCCGTCCATGCTTCTCCATTCGACACGGCGGTAGCCTCGTCACCGTGGATTGCCACCGTGTCCCCCAGGCTGCACAGCCTTCCGCCACGCGTCCCCGGAAGGGCCCCAGGGCGACGCGTGGGCAGATGAGCTGGAGCGCGGGCACACAGCGTAGCTCTCCCCCGGCAAGCACCTTGCCGGGGTCTTGACCTTGTCGGGCCCGGAAGCTTGTCGCTCCCCGGGCCCTGCCGGGGCGCATGCTGCGCCGAGGCGTTTCTTGAAGTGTGCATTCCTTGGTCTTCCTGGCAAGCTCCTCTCGCCAGGGTCTTGTACTAAGGTGATAGTCTTGAGCCTGGTGCGGCCTTCCCGGCAAGCTCCACTTGCCGGGGCCTTGATCTTCTGTCTTGTATACTTTGTTCTTGAATGGTTTTGTAGGGACCAGAAAGGTTTCCGGCAAGCACGTGGTAGACCTTGCCGCGGGAAGCTGCTACTGCCCGTGCACAAGTTGGGGTACTAAGGTACCCCTATCTTAGTACACCGACACATAAAGAACTCACATACTTATTGCAAAAAATCTCGAAGTAAAAATACTACGACGCATGCTCCTAGGGGGGAGGTTGGTAGGAGTTAACCATCGCGCGCCCCCGACCTTCACGCAAAGATAAACAATCAAAATACAATGCGCGCCAATTTAGTTACATAGTTAGGAGACCATACGTGCATGCTTCGGGAATCACAAACCTTAACACCAATATTTTTACTAAACCACAATCATTCACTAGTACCTCCCACATATTAGCATCCTATGTCGCAAAACTATTGCAAGGAATCAAACATATCATATTCAGCGATCTACAAGTTTTATGTAGGATTTTATGACTAACCATGTGAATGACCAATTCCTGTCAACTCTGTAAATAGATATAAGTGAAGCAAGAGAGTTTTAATTATTTCTACAAAATATATTCCCACGCTCTAACAAATGGGGGTTTTCTATGTGAGGAGAAACAAGCAATCCAAACTTCAAATGATATAAGTGAAGCACATGAAGCATTCTATAAAGCCATACTCAAAAGATATAAGTGAAGTGCAAAGAGCATTCTATAAATCAGCCAAGGATTATCTCATACCAGCATAGTGCATTTATTAAAAGGAAAAATAAAAAAGCACACGACGTTCCAAGAGTTTACGCATAACATGTGAATGAAACGAATCCGAAAACATACCGATACTTGTTGAAGAAAGATGGGATGCCTTCCGGGGCATCCCCAAGCTTAGACGCTTGAGTCTCTTTGAATATTTACTTGGGGTGCCTTGGGCATCCCCAATCTTGAGATCTTGCCCCTCCTCCTTCTCACATCGAGACCTCCTCGATCTTCGAACACTTCATCCACAAAACTTAACCGAACTTTTAGTGACGGGGTTAGTGCATATGATCAATGAAATCTCATTATGTACTTCTCTAACATTATTGTATAATTATGAAAAAACATTACCCACTGTATGTTATCACAATTCTATGGCCCCAAGTCAAGGAGGCTTCAACAAGAATTCAAACATATGCAAATAATTAAGCTATAACAGCAATCTGTGAAAACAGGACAGTTTGTAGTAATCTGAACATTAACCATACTTCTATAACCCTATAAATTATGGCAAAATTAGGAAATATCAAAAAACATATAGCAAGACTTTGCAAAAAGTTTCAGATCCTTTCGACGTTCTAGTAAAAAATGTAAAATCGCGCACTACAGCCGAAGTTTCTGTTTTTGCACCGCACAAACCAACAAGCAATTTAATCATCCTAAAGGAAACTCTTGGCACATTATTTTTATAATAAAATGGAATTGTACAAGAGGATAATTATTTTTGTTGAAAAGTTTTTGTAATTAAGATTTGCAAAGTTTCCATGGGCATGAACAAAGTTCAAGGAGCTCCCCCATTTCAACGGTGCTCATCCTTCTTACTTTCACTCTTCTTTTTGAAAAAGTTTTAGGTTACCCTCTTTATTTTTTTTGTTTTTAAACTTTATAAAAGCACACAACATAAATAAATGACTCTCTAAAACTTCTGGGTTGTCTCCCTGGCAGCGCTTTCTTTAAAGCCATTAAGCTTGGCATATAGTGCTCAAGTAATGGATCCACCCGGATCCCAAGGTATATCAAAGCCAATTTTAATTAGCAATGATGTGGCATTTAGTAGTGAGAACAAAGTGATATGTGTCATGCAAAAATGAAGTCTAACTCTCTTCCTATGCCTAGGCATGTCATATAAGAACAATTCGTGCACATCAAGTAAAGGCCAATGCATAGTATAAGTAGTTTCTTGCCATTTTATCGTGTTGGAAACATAGAGAGGCGGAGATGTAGTTCCTCTCTCATAATAATTGCAAGTAGGAGCAGCAAGCACATGCATATTATATTCATCAAAAACATCATGTGCAACGGAAAAAAGCAATCCATCAATAAAATCCTTAATAAGCGCAAACTTCTCCGATATAGTGTAGTTTGGAGAATTCAAAAAGATAATAGGACTATCATGTGTGGTTGCAATAACAACTATCTCATGTTTAACATAAGGAACTATAGCAAGTTCATCTCCATAAGCATAATTCATATTGGCATCTTGGCCACAAGCATAACAAGCATCAATTTCATCAAAAAGGGATATTTCAAACGAATCCAAAGGATCATAGCATTCATCCTTCGGTAATCACGAAGGGAAATTAAATAATGTATGAGATAAAGAGTTACTCTCATTAGAAGGTGGGCACGGGTGAATAATCCACTCTTCCTCCTTTTGTTCTTCGCTCTCCTCCTCATCTTTTTCATCCAATGAGCTCACAATGTCATTAATTTCTTCTTCCATAGACTCCTGCAAAATATTAGTCTCTTCTTGGACAGCGGAGGAGTCCTCAATATATGGTTTAACATAGGCATTAGAAGCATAATTATCATGACAATATTTAAATATGGCAAAATTATCAGATTTGTAAAGATTAGTATCATACTTTTCAATCAAAGAAGCAATTTCATAAGCACCCTTAAAAGCAACAAATTCTTCAATTTGTTGAACATCATAGTAACTGTAAACACCCTTAGCATACGAAGATACGATTCCATTATCACTAAACTCACATTGGTAGGGAAGGAGTTTCTTAGAGTCTTCAGAACAACAAGTAAAATAATATATTTCACATAAATTCCAAGCATAGCATTGCAAACGATGAATTTGATCCAGTAAAAGTTTCCCTTCTTGAGATAAGAGGTGCCACACATAGCAAGCATGCTCATCTAAAGATTTGCCCTCAACTAAGCAAGTTGGGGTTTCAGCACGAGCACATAGGGATCGAAGATGATCCAAGTAAAAAGCTTCAGGAGTGTGATAGATTTTGAGTGGTTCTTCAACCATTGATTCAGTAGGTACCACTGTTTTTTTTTCATATTTTGCGTTTCCTACCCATAACTAAAGATAGAAAATAGGAGCACAAATAAAACTCCTTAGTGATAAAGCAAACAAGCACTCCCGAGAATATTCACCCCACGCTATTGCTCCCCGAGAACGGTGCCAGAAAAAGGTCTTGATAACCCACAAGTGTAGGGGATCACTTGTAGCCTCTTTCGATAAGTAAGAGTGTCGAACCCAACGAGGAGCTAAAGGTAGAACAAATATTCCCTCAAGTTCTATCGACCACCAATACAACTCTAGGCACGCTTGACGTTTACTTTACCTAGAACAAGTATGAAACTCGAAGTACTTTGTAGGTGTAATGGGATAGGTTTGCAAGAATATAAAGAGTACGTAAATATAAACTAGGGGCTGTTTTAGGTAAATTTAGTATAGCGAGTGTGGAAAAGTGGTGGTACGAGTTGCGAAATTGTCCCTAAGCAATTGACTATGTTACTAGACCGATAGCAAGTTTTATGTGGGAGAGGCCACTGCTAGCATGTCATCCCTGACTTGGAATTCTATGCACTTATGATTGGAACTATTAGCAAGCATCCACAACTACTAACGTTCATTAAGGTAAAACCCAACCATAGCATTAACATATATTGGTACCCCTTCAATCCCGTATGCATCAATTTCTATGCTAGGTTGAAACTTCTGTCACTCTTGCCCTCCAATATGTAGTCCTATCAACATGCAACTAACCCTATGGTGTGATCCACGCGCGCGCTCGTATGATGGGCACCAAAGGACAGCAATATAACCACAAGCAAATTAAATCAATCATAGCAATTCACCAATCACCGATAGGACAACGAAAATCTACTCAGACATCATAGGATGGCAACACATCATTGGATAATAATATGAAGCATAAAACACCATGTTCAAGTAGAGGGTACAGTGGGTTGTGGGAGAGTGGACCGCTGTAGATAGATGGGGGTAGGTGATGGAGATGTTGGTGAAGATGACGGAGGTGTTGGTGTAGATCACCGTCACACGATAATGGCCACGGCGATGTTCCGGCGCCACCGGGTGAGAGGGGAGAGAGAGAGCCCCCCCCCTCCTTCTTATTCTTCCTTGACCTTCTCCCTAGATGGGAGAAGGGTTTTCCCTCTGGTCCATGGCCTCCATGGCGGCGGAGGGGCAAGAGCCCCTCCGAGATTGGATCTGTCTCTCTGTCTCTCTTTATTTCTGCGTTCCCATATTCTGGCCTTTCACCGTTTCTTAAATTCCCGAAGATCCGTAAATCCGATTGGGCTGAATTTTGGACACGATATTTACCCGGATATTAAATTTCTTGCGGCGAAAGAAGGGCACCAACCGCCTTACGGAGTGGCCACGAGGGCCCAGGGCGCGCCTGCCCCCCTTGGGCGCCCCCCTCACCCTCGTGGGCCACTCGGGCATCGTCTCACGTTGATTCCACTTCCCAAAAAAATTCACATATATTCCAAAAAAATCTCCGTCCGTTTTTATCCCATTTGGACTCCGTTTGATATGGATATTCTGCGAAACAAAAAACATGCAACAAACGGGAACTGGCACTGGGCACTGGATCAATATGTTAGTCCCAAAAATAGTATAAAAAGTTGCCAAAAGTATATGAAAGTTGTATAATATTGGCATGGAACAATAAAAAATTATAGATATGACAGAGACGTATCACGCAGCTCGCCACTCGGGTTGGGAGGGGCGGCCGCATCGGCGAACCGTGCGGGGCGACGTTCATCGCGCATGGCCCGCGTCTCCTGAAGCTCCTCGATCGCCTTGGTGATGAATTCTCGTGCTCCTGGCGCCTCATGTCGTGCTCCTTGATCATTGGGACGCGCACTAAGGAAAGCCTCCAAGTGGTGCCAAAGCGCCTCCCTCAATGCACTGGTCAGGTCGGAGGCCCTCCGGATGGAAGCCCACGAGCCCTTCCTATGGGAGGCGTTGGGCGCGCCTTCCTATGCGCGAGGAAGGGATGCCTCGGCAACCGGCGCATGGCCTGAGGTGTCGCCCGTAGGCACCCCAGCCTCCCGACGGCCTTCGAGGAGGAGCTTCTTCTTCTTCACGGGAGCGACCTTTGGAGGCAGGACACCATAGTTGTCTTTGGGGTTGTCAGCCGCCGCGGCGCGCTAGGCATGCTCGAGGGCGCCGAATGCGTCTTCTTCATTGCAGGCGATTGTGATGATGCTGCGGCAACCTTGCATCTTGAGGACGTGAAGCCGTGATGAACCGCTGCCATGAACTTGGCGAGAGCGGGGTATCCTAGAATGGTGTTGTACAGGAGGCCAATGTGGGCGACATGAAAGTCGATGAGCTTGGTGTGGGAGTTGTCGCGAGTGCCGAAGGTGACTGGAAGGCGCACCTGCTCGAGGGGGGTGGTGGAGCCATCTGTAACCCTAGAGAAACGCTTGGTGGGCATGAGTTGCTCATAGGGTACCTAGAGCGTCTCGAAGGTCTCGATGGAGAGCACATTGAGCCCCGCGCCGCCCTTGATAAGGGTTCTTGGTGACTGAGACATTGCTGATGGTCGGCGTGCATACCATAGGAAGCACTCCGGCGGTGGTCGCGCACTTGAGGTGGTCCTTGGAGTCAAAGGTGATGGCCCATTAGGACCACTAGAGGGGGTGGGAAGCCTCGAGCTTTGGGAGGGCAGCGTAGATCTCACGGGAGAACTGCTTGAAGACGCGGCTCGAGGCAGGCGCCTGAGCGCTGCCGAGGATGCAGGTGATCGCGCGAGGCTCTTGGAAGACCATAGCTAGTTGTTTTTTTTATTTTTGGTGGTGGCGGCAGTGGAGGGAGATCGGCGTCGTCCTGAGGATAGGCCTCACGAGGTTGGTCGCGCTAGGGGCCCTCACGAGGCCCATTGCGCCAGCGGTCCTCGTGAGGCTGGTCGCGCCAGTCCTGGCGGGAGTTGCGGTTGTCCCAGTGGCCTCCGCCACAGCCTCCTCCACGGTCACCATGCTCGGGGCGGCGACCAAGGCGCCCGCGGAGGGCCCTGAGCTCTTGGCAGTCGTTGGCGTCATGGTTGTGCACGTTGTGGAAGACGTGGAACGGCGGTTACCCCTGGGAGGCTCGTCGTGGTCACGGCCATGCTTCATCTCAGGTTTAGCCGCAAGCACGACAGGGCCCTTGCGCTTCGCCTCGTTAGCCCTGGCCTTCTTATCCTCAGGGTCGGCCTCAGAAAGCTCCAGGAGGGAGAGGCGGCCCTCCTCGGCCCTTGCACGCTTGTTTGCCAGGTTGAACATCTCCAGGGCGGAGCACAGGTCCTCGTTGATGGCGAGATCCTCCTGCATCTTTACATACCGGACGCCATCAGTGAATGCTAAGATGATGGCCTCGTCTGATGCCTTCAGGATCTTGAGGCGGACGTTTGTGAAGCATTGTATGTACTTGTGCAAGGTCTCACTTGGCTGTTGCTTCACGCGTCGCAGGTCGCCCACCGCAGGGGTGTGATTATGGGTGCCTTGAAAGTGGCGATGAAACGCTCGTGAAGCTCGTCCAAACAGGAGATCGACCTCTCCGGGAGGTGTAGGATCCAGGAGCGCGCGACGTCCTTGAGAGCTATGGAGAACCAATTCACCATGACCTTCTCGTCTCCATTCGCCGCCTCGATGCTCAGTGAGTAGAGCTGGAGGAACTCCGCGGGGTCGGGGGTGTCGTCGTAGCATGGAGGCAGATCTAGCTTGAACTTGTCGGGCCAGACGACGCGGCGCGGCTCTGGGGTGAAGCCACGGCAACCTGCTGCACTCATAGGTGCAGGCCGCATGGGTGGAGGTTGATCTTGATGCCTACGCGCCGCAGCCTCCAGTGGCACGCGATCTTGGTGCCGACGCGGCGACGCAGGGAGCGCGCACGTCGCCTCCACCTAGCAGCTTGCTTCATTACGCGTCGGTGCCTCACATGGTGGATTGCACGGCTACGCGTCACGCCTGGGCTCATGGTCGGCACCGCACAGAGGAGGAGGGGGTGGTGCACCATGCGCCACATCACCCGCCTAGGATGGCGGGGGACGAAACGATCGGGGTGGTGTAGGGGCCTTCGCCTGCGACGCTGACGAGCTCGGCGATGCGGCCGAGCCAGTCGTCGACGGGATGGTAGCATAGCAGCTCGCGCGCCATGAGCAGCACAACATGTGCGTTTGCCGGCCCGCGGCAAGCATGGGAGGATGATGTCATGGCGTGAGTGGGCGATGGAGTGGCGGTGCGGCCGTCACGCTGCACGGAAGGTGGCAACGATGAGTCATGCTGCTCATGGGCAGCAGGGCCAGTGGTGGCGCTGGTCGCGGGAGAAGCAGATCGGTGGGGGCATCCCGTGCGAGCGTTGTCTGGGCGATGCGAGCCACCCGGCGCTCCACACGAACCCGACGTGCATCGGCCATGGGAGCAACGAAGTGGAAGCGGAGACATAAGAAAAGCTTCGACATGCCCCTACCTGGTGCGCCAAATGTCGGATTCGGGGCTCCGCAGACCCAAGAAGGTTCAAACTCTGGGGCATGAACGAAGGGCTCCACTTCACCTAAGCACTACACAAGCCGTGCTCAAAGCTCATGCTCACCGCCGGGGATGGTTGTAAGGGAAGAGGGCGCGCTGAGATTTACCCAGTTTCGTACCACCTTGTGGTGTAAAACCCTACTCCTGCTTTTGGTGGATTGGACGAGGTTGGTGGACTATGAACTTGTATAGAGAGTGCACTGCCTCACAAGGGCTCGAGTGGTGTCGATCTGATGCCTTTCTACGGTGGATGCCGGTCCCTATTTATAGTGGCCTTGGTCCTCTTCCCGTATCATTTGGGCGGGAAGAGATCCCACAACGGCCAATTTTGAAGGGGGCAAGAGGTACATATTATCTTGACGAAAGGTGGTGTTCGCCTGCAAAGCCTCTGGCCGTGATGTAGTAGTGGGCTTGGAGATGACATCGGTCCTGCCAAGCTCATGGTCTTGGTCTCGTTGCACCAGAAAGGAAACCTTTGGCACTCTCCTCAGGAACGCACACCTGGCCTTGTCCTTCTTAGCACCGAAGAGGAAACTGTCTCCTCTGCGCTCGCTGGCGCCTGCCTGACCTCAAACATCATGGCTTACGTCACCGCGACCTCGTGAGGTTGGGTACCTGCATAGGAATCTCTGCTACTCGGGAGGTAGCCAGAGGAGGCCACTCCTCTGGAGGTCTTGATGTCGCTCTCCACATGAGGCTAAGGGGCCACTCGAGGGTCCCCTCGCACAGCCCTGAGTCTGGACCCTGCTGGGTCGTTGATGGGCCCGCGTCTCGCGCTGCAGGCAGGCAGGTCTGGGTACCCCCGATCCAAGAACGCCAACATACTCGAGCAGTGTTGTACACACGTCGGTGCCTAGACACGACCCCTGCATAGCCATACTAGTTGCATTTTTCTTGTACACGAGTCAAATTCACTACAATGCACGTAAAATTTTCTTGCAACATAGTTATTTTCCCCTTTTAGAAGGCTAAACATGTCCATAACCATCAACAGATGAATCAATGCATGCATATACACTTATATATAGTTGCTATCTATGTAAAATAATATGTGTTTTGCGTCGTTAATTTGTAAATTATTATTACGACATTTTCAAATTCGCGTCAACTTTGGTTTTTATGGTTTATACCGAAACCTTACCGAAATAATTTGGTATGTACCGAAACTAAACCGTATTTTAATTTCATACCGTATTTATCAAAGTATTAATACCGTACAACCAAGAAAACTGAATAAGCCAAACCATGTAAAACCGAACGAACAGAGTGACATCTAGGTCAAGCCGGCTATGTTAATTAAGACATATATCGATTGACCCCTTTTCTACGAGTTTATCTTTAATTTGAGGTTTGATCCTCTTCTAGTTTGTCTGTCAGGACGTAGTCCACGGAGCTCCATCGTAGATTCATGTTGTCTTCTTGGGGCAGCGAGGTTATGGTTTCTTGTCATATGGCATTTTTTGTGTTACTAGCAAGATGCCCCTGCATTGCATGGAACATCAAGATGCATTTTTTTATAGAACACCTGTTGTGATTGACCCATGCAGGAGTAATCCCATGTGTAAGAACTAATGATATCTTGAGAATTTCATCAAAAATGGTATCTCGAGAATTTCATTGAAAAAATGATATCTCGAGAAAGATGGGAGATAAGGTGAGGAGTGGGGTGCGGTGGTGATTGGTCGTCGGACTTAGCAAAGGCATGGGGATGGACGACGCCAACAACGGCCACCATGCCAAATTGTTCCAGATGCTTCCTTTTTTAATTACTCAACAATTAAGTTGTGGGAGATAAGGATGAACGAGAGAGGTGCGGGTATCCTTTTGCAAATTTTCCATAGTTTGCTTTCTATCCGTCAGATATAGATCGGACGGTCTGTATTGCAAGATGGCAGGCACACCATCATCACCAACTCGGTTTTTATATCTCTACTCCTATAAAAAGTTGAGTTGGTGATGATGGTGTGCCTACCATCCTTCATTTACAACCGTTCGATTTACATCCAACGCATCTGAGATAAACTATGTCTGTTTTGCAAAAAGACCCCCACACTTCACTTCTCATTTGTAGATAACCCCTTGTCTATCATGTTCAGCCATATCTCCCACTCACCTCATCTAGCCATTTCAGGAAAATATAAGAAGGATCTGGAGAGGTTGATGCTATCGGCGTTGTCTACCCCAACGCATCTCATGCCTTTTCTCAGGTCGCATTGCCGACCACCACCACGACCCCCTCCTACTAGCCATCTCCTCCGCCCCCTTCCAAGTCATCTTGAGTTATATTCATGATGCTCTAGAAAAAAATCAATACAAAAAAAATTAAAGATCATTTTTTTGCAAAGCACGGCAAGTGTTATTACTTCATGAAGTTTTGGATGCAAGATGAACACTTGAATGCTTTTATTTGCAAACGATATTTCTTTAATCCCAGATGCTTGTGACCTCTAGAAAATAGTGAATATCCGAAGAAACCTATCGATATTTGTTACACACTTTATCAAATAAACAACTCACAGGTCAATGCATTTCAGTGTTCCGTGCAATGCACGGGCATATTACTAGTTTTGTGTTATGTTAGTCCGGTGCTTTAGATCAAAATGACGACAACTGCTCCTCCAGGGCACGTGCATGAAGACTTCTCGACAGTCATTGAAGAGGTCAAGCCGGCTCCCATAGAAAAAAGAAAACTACTCCACTATATAGGCAGGAGCCTCCGCGCTTGCTTGCTAGTGTTGCTCTCCTCACACTCTCTCATCTTCTCCAGATCTAAACACGACAGCAGTGGCCACACTCTCTCTCTCTGCTCACCGCTGGTCACAGATTTGGCCAGATCCCCTCCACCGGGGAAGGTCAGAAGGTGCAATGTTCACGCAGTCCTCCTCAACGATGGCTCTGACCCACTGCATGCGCGTCCTGATCAGCGTGCCTTGTCATTCTCTCCCACGTAGTGCCGGCTAGGGAGGGCCTCCGGTGCCTTCTTCCTCGTTGTCGTAGTGTGGGCAGATCCGGGCTCCCGCGACCCACCTGGCAACATCCCGGCGACCCTTGGGTATAATTTCCTTTGAAACCGGCCTTGCTCTACTGCCCCAGCTCCTCACATCGCTGCATTTGTATCTTTTACTACTTCTCATGCCCACTCGTAGATAGGATCGATCGGCTGCTCGAAAGCCACCTAAATTTTTACTGTTAAGAGGTAAAAGTACTTCATGTAGTCGAGTCTAATAGTACTACTTGGTTCAAACAGGGAAGAAAGGGGGTGGGCGTGGGGGATATTTGTTACCTGAATCTAGGACTTGGTCGAAAGAGGACATAATGGGGGCGAAATGTAGCAGAGACTGGCTATCCAACTGATCTCTTGGTCTAATAGGGAAATAAAGGGAAACGTAGTACAAACTCGATATAGACCGATCTATTGCTTGAAAAAGGAAAGAAAGTGGGGACTAAGGGACAGTTCAACAATAGTATGTCCAACACTAGGTTTGATGGCCTCACACAGTAAAAGGTTGCTATACCGAACAAAAATGGGACCAACCCAGATATCTTGTTTGGATGTTTGTTCCCCGAACCCCTCTTATGTAATGCCACTGGTAAAATGGAGCAGTCTCATTGTCAAAGTAAGGACACACTAAACCAATGTTGTTTCAATATAATGCCTTCAGTAATACGAATCAATGGCACTGTTTTTCATGTCCTGCTAAATTTCCCATGAAGATAAGTTGCTTCATTTTGTTAGAAATGCAATTGTCCTGGTCCGCCTATTCTCCCGTGCCCAAATATCAACTCTTTAGCAGTTGTTAATGTAATGTTGCTGGTAAAATGAAGCAATGGAACCATTAAAGTAATGTCCCATTTAACGGTTTTCATAGTTAATCCTAATGCCCACACTAATATCTAGCAATGTTGCTGCTTTAGAGATTGCTACTGCCATTGTAGAATCGTCATTTAGATAAGGCACATGCTTCTTTTCATTTGATGTATGTTTCATCACTTGTTAGTCACCATCCTTTCCGCCTTTTGTGCACACATAGATACACATTTCATGCTTGATCTTAGTTGAACTGCAAAAAATGATATCCAAATTATAGTTGAACATTCCACGAGCTTCATGACCAACTTTGATGTTGCTCAATTTTATTGCAACTAATGGAGAAGAAGTTGCTAGCTCATAGGATCAAGTACTTGACAACTACATCATGCAAACATTGCTTCATTTTAGGTGAACTTCACAAAAAGGTCCCATGAATTCAATCATCCATGTTGGTGACCGGTGTCATCCCTTCTATGATGGCGTTAACTGCAGATATGGTTCCCATTAAGAGGTATGTTCCTATTGAGGCAATGTTTTGCACCTTAAACTAGTGACACTATTAATTTGAGGCAATGATTTGGCAATGCTAGTGCCACATATTTTTTAATAGAAAGAGGGTCTTTCGTCTGATTTCATTAAAGAAACCCAACCATAGAGAACCATTATCTAACAACATCTCAGTTTAAACGGGTAGTTATGCAACTACTACTAGAACTGACTGACTACTAATAGGAGACAAGTTCGCCACATAAGCTAGGCAGGTATGGGGGCACAACCCCGGGTCTACCAAGTTCGGACTACAACTCAAAAGCTACCACAGAAACATCAGGGGGGAAGATAGGGACTGAAAATGCCAGCTTCAGCATCCCAGTCTAAGCACCCCAAGCCTCCATCCTTGTGACGCATGGTACACCTCGCTTGTCACCTGCTCACCCCTAGTGCCACTGATAAAATGAAATAATAATATAGTTAAAATAGAGCTATTGTTCTCTCTATCATTTCATTCTGATGTAGATAAAGAAAGTGCTTCTCTTTGTTAGTATATGTTTCATCAACTAGTCCCATTGTTAATGTTTAAGTGTTTCTGCAAACTGGGGTGGTTAACTTTTGTTTAACTGCACAAAATAGAGATTGGAATGTCTCAAGGCCCCTACTTGTACTACCGTTGTACACTGATGTTCATCACCGGAAGAACGTGTATCGGCGAGAATTGGGTTAATTTCAAGTAACAGGCCTACCGTATGTGGTGTCGTAGGGCCCATTTAGCCCTTGCAACATGGCATACTATGATACTATTGTATTTTGTATTAAATGTATTGCATCACAATATTTTCCCATTAAGAAAATGAAGTTTCTTCTATTTATTAGTGTATGTTTCATCAACTAGTGTCACTATAATGTAATCACATTTTTTCATTATCTGTGCAAATAGGGTTATTCAACTAAATCTTGGTGGAATTGCACAAATGTACGGATGGAACCAGCATATATGCAGAGTGCGAGGTGCCAATATCTAACATAAACGTGCCTTGAAAAAGCACTGGTGCTCGGATGGTTCCTCAAGTTCTTGTCGACCCGCCGCAGAATATTTCAATCTGCCGATGTTTCGCTTGCACTTTACTTGTTTTCTTTTTGAGCGGACACTTTACTTGTGTTGGTGTACTAAAGTAGGGGTACCCTTGGTATCCCGAACTTGTGCACGGGCAGTCGCAGCGCTCCGCGGCAAGGCTTGCCAGGTGATCGCCAAGGTCCTCCATGGTTCCTTTGGAGCCATTCAAGACCAAAGTATCCAAACCAAGGAGACAAGGCCCCGGCAAGAGGAGCTTGCCGGGAAGGCCACTCAAGGCACAAGACCACTCAAGGCGCAAGACCCTAGCAAGAGGAGCTTGCCGGGAAGGCCAACCAAGGCATCTCAAGAAACTTGCCGCGACGCGCCATGCATCCCGGCAAGGCCCGGTGAGCGACAAGCTCCTGGAAGCGACAAGATAGCGACCGCGGCAAGGCGCTTGCCGCGGCAAGCTTCCACTCAGTACCCGCGCTCCAGCACATCCACCCACGTGTCGCTCTGGGACCCTTCCAGGCGTACGTGGAGGGAGGCTGTGCAGCCAGGGGTACGCGGTGGCAAGCGGCGCTGACAAGGTTGCCATCGTGGCGAACGGTGGCGCCCCTGACGGACCCTTTGTGCACTGTTTGGGCGACGTCGATGGGCATTTAATGCCCTTGTCCCCTGCCGTCAGGGTTAGGTATGGAACACTGTACAGGTAGTTGTACCAACCGCAATACTTTTCCATTTTTACCCTCATCTACGTTGCCACCTGTCGGTGACCCCTTGAGCATATAAAAGGAGGCCCATGCGCAACGTAGAAGGGGACGGACTCATTCACGCTCGGTCTTGCTAGCCGCTGGTGTGTACTGTAGCACTCAGCGCTCCCGAGCAAGAACTCAATACAATCCACAAAGCAGGAGTAGGGTTTTACGCATCCGTGCGGCCCGAACCTGGGTAAACTGCTCGTGTGCCTCGCCTCGATCTGCTCTTCGCGCGACCTCCGCCCCCTGCCGTACCGAAAGGGGCTCCGGTCCCATAGGTGTTCGTGGGTGGATCAGTTTGCCCGACATCTTTGGCGCGCCAGGTAGGGGTGCGTCGAAGTTGTGTGAACCTGATCCGGCGTCCACACGAGCTAGATCTTCATCATCTTCATCGATATGCCGCCAAAGAAGAAGGCTTCGGAGGCGGCTGGTCCGTCCGCGTCGATCCCACCACCGCCGGAGCCAACGGCCGGG
>LR738715.1:651755126-651804272 GCA_902687465.1 Secale cereale | reverse complement strand
GGGGGGGGGGGGGTAGACGCCGGCGGAAGAACGGACGTCGACGAGGGAGCTCACGGTGCTGCCAGGTCCAAGGACAAGGCTGCGCTGCCCGTCGACGGCGTAGCCGGCTCCCACGACGACCGGGCGCACTCCAAGACCTCGGTGTCCATGCATGCACCGCGCCCATCTCAGGAGGCGCGGGACCGGCAGCGTCATGGCACTCACGGTACCATACGCTTGCTGAACCAAGATCGATCTGGTGGATCTCGGGACGCTCAAGACCAGCATGCATGCCAACATGCCGGCACGAGCAAGGCACGGTCGCCTGGACGGGATACTACTCCTTCTAACGTAGTTAGAAGTCCGAGCATATCCCGCTCCTCGCACCGTTCGCCACCGCTACCCGCCACTCCAGCGGAAGCTTTGGCACAAGCTCAACTGCTCCTAGACTTCCCTCCAGCGGCAGACAAGGCTGACGACTGGAGGGCCACCATTCAGAGTCTCATCGCCTTCGCCAACGGCGACACTCCGCGGCAACCGAGCACATCGCAGCCGCGGCAAGTCAGCCAGGCGCGGGCCGATGGCGACAAGACTGGTGGGGGTGCAACCACCATGCACTCTCCACCCCGAAGGCCAAAATCGCCGACTCGCCGGATCAACATCGACGACGACTCCACTGCATCATCAGATCCACGAGCTCGTCGCGATCAGCACCAAGTTCTCCACGAACGACAACAAGAAGACGCTCGTACTTGCATCGAGCGCCGAAGAGAAGCGCGGCGTCAATCAGACCAGCGCGCTGGGCCCACTGTCGACATGCATGCGCCAGGGGGATCAGGCGACTTGCCGTACGCGATAGGTTGTCCTGCGTTTACTCGTGAGCTGCGACAAGTCCAGTGGCCCAGCATGAAGAATTTCAAGCCAGACGTACCGGAGAAGTACGACGGCAAGACGCATCCGTCGGAGTTCCTCAGCATCTACACCATCGCGGTGCAAGCTGCCGGGGGGCGAGACGACAAGATCCTTGCCAACTACTTCCCGCTGGTACTCAAACCTAACGTCAGATCCTGGCTCATGCACTTGCCGGACAACTCCATATCTTCTTGGGCAGACCTATGCCATTAGTTTGTCGGCGCCTTTACAGGAGGCCACAAACCTCATGGCCAGGAAAGTGACCTTCACCTGCTCGCCCAGAAGGAAGGAGAGTCCCTGCGCAAGTACATCCAGAGATTCAGTCGTGTACAGCATAACATCCCATACGTCCACCCTGCCGCGGTCATCAGCGCGTTCCATCAGAACGTGCGTAACCGCAGGATGCGGGAGGAGATGGCGATGTGCAAGATCAGGGTCGTCAATGAGCTATATGCACTGGCCGACAAGTGTGCACGTGCTGAAGAGGGGAGGAAACTCCCCGGAGAGGATACAGGAGCAGGAGGATCTGACAGTGAGAATGCTGCCCCGGCAAAGAAAAACCGGCGGCGGAACAACAGGAAGAAGAAAAACAAAGACGTGCTAGTCGTTTAGAAGTCCGACAACGGAGGTGGCGTCGAGAAAGCCAAAGTTGGTAGCTCCGGCAAGGAGACTGCCGCATGCACCAACTGCCAGGCTGTGGCGGCCGCCGACAAGCAGGACGGCACCGACAAGCAGTATTGCAAGATCCACCGCACCAAGGGTCATGACCTCAAGAACTGCAAGAGGGTCGAACAGCTCGTCGAGCAGCAGAAGGCTGAGTACGAGCGACACGACAAGGAGAAGGCCCAAGGAGGTGATGGAGGATCCGGCAAGAAGCGGTCGTTCAACGGCCGAGGAGGACGCCGCGGCAAGGCCAAGCAGCGGCAAGGAGACAGACCTCCCCGCGGCCGCGACAAGGATGAAGACGACGACGACGATGAAGACATGGATGATGTCGAGACCAGTGAGCAGGAGTTCCAGAAAGCCACAGAGGTCTTGTGCATTGATGGCGGTGCTTCTCTGCATACTTCACACCGCCAACTCAAGCAGTGGGTGCGGGAAGTTAATGCAGCAGAACCACCTGTCGAATCGCGCAAGCTTCTGAAATGGTCCAGCACGCCTATCGTCTTTGATATTGAGGACCACCCTGATCGCACAACTGCGGTCGGGTGCTTGCCGATGTTGGTTTCACCAACTATCCGTAACCTCAAGGTCACTAAGATGTTAGTTGACGGCGGGGCCGGCTTGATCCTGATCTCCTCCGCTGTGATCCAGAAACTCCAGATCCCTGACAGCGAGCTCGAAGAGACCGGCACATTCCAAGGAATAAACCCGGGAAGGAGCAAGCCGAAGGGGAAGATCACGTTGCCAGTAACATTTGGCGGCGAGCTGAACTTCAGAACTGAGAGGGTCACTTTTGACGTTGCCGATTTTCCATTGCCTTACAATGGGATACTTGGTCGTCCAGCACTCGCCAAGTTCATGGCAGCCTCTCACTATGCATACAATATGTTGAAGATGCTCGGCCCGATAAGCGTCATCTCTATCCCTGGCGACAAGAAGGATGCCCTTATCTGCTCCGACAAGATCTACCGGGAAGCAGCAGCCGCAACAGATAGCAAGACACTTGCCGCTGAAGCTCCCGGGGGGGAGAAGAAGACCAAGTCCAGCAAAAGCTCTGGGGCCCACTCCGGCAAGCGCACCTCTTCAGAGTGCTGCGCTGCCGTCGAGGACGCACCATCGAGCTCCACCGGCAAGTGTAAGAAGACTATGGCAGCTCCGCCAGAGACCAAGAAGGTGTCCGCCAAGGAGGACGGCACTGGTGGTACTTTCACCATCAGTGCCACGCTTGACCCTAAATAGGAAAGCGCGCTCGGGCGAATGTTGACGCGTTTGCTTGGCAACCATCTGACATCCCCGGTGTTCCCAGGAAAGTAATTGAGCACAAGCTTGCCGTCTGTCCTCACGAGCGGCCCGTCAAGCAGAAAGTCAGGAAACAAGCAGTGGAGCGCCAAGAATTCATCACGGAAGAGATCAAGAAGGTGGAAGCAGCAGGCCTTGTCAGAGGAGTGCTCCATCCTACGTGGTTGGCCAATCATGTGGTCGTACGCAAGGCAAACGGGAAATGGAGGCTTTGTATCGATTTCACCGATGTGAATAAAGCTTGTCCCAAAGACCCATTTCCCTTGCCGCGCATTGACCAGATTGTTGACTCCACGGCCGGATGTGATTTGCTTTCGTTTCTTGACGCATACTCAGGATACCATCAAATCTTCATGGCAGAAGAGGATGAGGAGAAGACCGCATTCATCACTCCATGCGGCACGTACTGTTTCATATGAATGCCTTTTGGTTTGAAGAATGCTGGTTCAACATTTGCAAGGGTAGTCCATACAGCTTTTGAGCCACAAATTCACAGAAATGTGGAAGCCTACATGGATGATATAGTGGTCAAGAGCAAAGACAGGGCAACCCTGATCCAAGATTTAGACGAGACCTTTGCAAATCTGCGCAAGATCCAGCTCAAGCTCAACCCCGAGAAGTGTGTGTTTGGAGTCCCTTCCGGCAAGCTTCTCGGGTTCTTCGTGTCTCAGAGGGGGATTGAAGCCAATCCCGACAAGATCAAGGCCATTGAGCAGATAGAAGCACCAAAGCGCGTCAAGGATGTACGAAGACTTGCCGGTTGCGTGGCTGCTCTCAGCAGGTTTATTTCTAAGTCTGCTGAGCGCGCCCTGCCATTTTTCAAAATTTTGAAAAAGGCAGGTCCAATGAAATGGACTCCGGAAGCGGAGGCTGCACTGCAAGACTTGAAGAAATACCTGTCCTCCACTCCAATACTTGTCGCACCTAAGCCACAAGAGAAGTTGCTGCTGTATCTAGCGGCAACCAGTCAAGTGGTTAGTGTTGCGTTAGTAGCGGAGAGGGAGGCAGACGATGAGCCAGCAACCGCGGCAAGCGCATCCAGCGACAAGTAGGGGGCTTCCCCGACAAGCTCTTGTCCCGACAAAGATGGATCTGCGCAAGAGATACGGAAGAAAATGGTGCAGCACCCAGTTTACTTTGTCAGTTCCCTTCTGCAGGGGGCTAGGTCAAGGTACTCTGGTGTGCAGAAGCTGCTTTTCGGCCTCCTCATGACCTCGAGAAAGCTGCGCCATTACTTCCAAGCACATGAGATCACAGTTGTCACTCGCTTTCCGCTGAAGAGGATACTGCAGAATTCAGAAGCAACAGGCAGGATTGTTGAGTGGGCACTAGAACTGTCAAGCTTTGGCCTCAAGTTTGAAAGCACTTCAACTATCCAAAGCAGAGCATTGGCGGAATTCATAGCAGAGTGGACGCCAACACCAGATGAAGAAATTCCAGAAACGAGCATCCCCGTCAAGGAAGCAAGCAAAGAGTGGTTGATGTACTTTGATGGTGCCTTCTCGCTGCAAGGCGCCGGTGCTGGCGTGCTGCTTGTCGCACCCACCGGAGAGCACCTCAAGTACGTAGTCCAGATGCGCTTTCCCAAGGAGCAAGCAACAAACAATACTGCAGAGTATGAAGGTTTGCTTGTCGGTCTCAGGATCGCGGCAGACCTTGGGATCAAGAAGCTGATTGTCAGGGGCGACTCGCAGCTTGTCGTCCGCCAAGTAAACAAGAATTATCGGAGTCCGTTGATGGAAGCTTACGTTGATGAAGTGAGGAAGCTTGAAGAACACTTTGATGGCCTACAGATGGAGCATGTTCCAAGAGCTCAGAACGACATCGCCGATAGCCTGTCAAAGTGTGCCGCACTTAAGTTACCTGTGGAACCAGGGATCTTTGTGCTCAAGCTGACTCAACCATCCGTAACACCATCAACTGGACAGAGCAAGAAGAGGAAGTTGATCTCTGGTGACTATTTTCCGGCACAGCTTCCCGAAGCCGCCGCAAAGAAGGTCCCCAAGATCAACGCCAAGAATGTTGAGGAGCAGTCTGCTCTGGCAAGCCCTAGGGTTTGTTCCGTTGAAGCAAACGCTCCCGACAAGTTTTGCTTCGGCAAGCTTGCCGGGGGACATCAAGCTCCGGCTGGGCCGCAGGGCCTCGCCGTAGAAGCGGATGTTCCCGCAGCAGCAGATGTGCCTTTAGTCCTTGTTGTCGAGCCACAAGCTCCAGCATGGGCACAGCAGATTGTCCGTTTCCTTCAGACAGGAGAACTTCCCGAAGAGCAAGAAGAAGCGGAAAGAGTAGCCCGGCAGTCAAGTATGTACCAGTTTGTTGACAACACACTTTACAGAAGAAGACTCAATGGTGTGAAATTGAAGTGTATTCACCGGGAAGATGGACAAAAGCTATTGGCAGTGATACATGGAGGCATATGTGGTCACCACATTGGCGCAAGAGCACTTGCCGGCAAAGCATTCCGGCAAGGTTTCTTTTGGCCGGAAGCCCTAGAGGATGCAACTGCACAAGTAACCAAGTGTGAAGCGTGCCAGTTCCATTCCAAGCAGATACACCAGCCAGCTCAAGCTCTCCAGACGATCCCTTTATCCTGGCCATTTTCGGTCTGGGGGCTAGACATCCTCGGCCCCTTTCCCCGCGCAGCCGGGGGCTTTGAGTACTTGTACGTTGCAATCGACAAGTTCACAAAGTGGCCGGAAGTGGAACCAGTGAGAAAGGTGACCGCACAGTCAGCAGTCAAGTTCTTCAGGTCAATTGTTTGCTGCTTCGGGATCCCTAACAGGATCATCACCGACAATGGCACGCAATTCACGAGCCGCACCTTCATGCAGTACGTCCAAGATCTTGGCGCCAAGGTCTGCTTCGCTTCTATTGCTCACCCGAGAAGCAACGGTCAAGCAGAGAGAGCAAATGATGAAGTGCTGCGTGGCCTCAAGACCTGAACTTTCGACAGGCTGCACAAGTGCGGAAGAAACTGGATCGAGGAGCTGCCAGTGGTTCTTTGGTCGATCAGGACAACGCCAAATCGAGCCACTGGACAGACACCTTTCGCTCTAGTCTATGGAGCAGAGGCAGTTCTCCCATGGAACTCGTATACGGGTCACCTCGAGTGCTCGCTTATGATGAGCTCGAGCAAGAGCAGCTGCGACAAGATGACGCGCTGCTCCTTGAGGAAGACCGTCTTCAGGCTGTTGTACGAGCTGCTCGCTACCAGCAAGCTTTGCGCCGCTACCATAGCCGCAAAGTTAACGCCAGAAGTCTCGAGGAAGGCGACCTTGTTCTTCGGCGCGTTCAGTCCGCCAAGAATTCCAACAAGTTGACGCCGAAGTGGGAAGGCCCTTATCGGGTGAAACGAGTCACTAGGCCTGGCGATGTCCGCCTTGAGACCGAAGATGGCTTTCCGGTGAGCAACTCCTGGAACATTGAGCATCTTCGAAAGTTTTACCCGTAAGGCGCGGTTGCCGTGACCCGCTCTGGCAACCACCTTTTGTACAAGTCTTGCCGCTGTTGCATGTAATCCTTTGTACAAAGCCGGGCGCAGACCCCGTGCATCAGTAAAGCTCATGTGCTCCGCACACCTTGTCAAATTCATGATTTCTATATTTTGCATGTGTTATCTGACACTTTATGCAGCACCTACCCCCGATAAGCAATAACGAGCCGTAAGGCTCCATATTTTTGTTTTCTCTTCTTTCTTTTTCTCAAGCAAAAGAAGGTTCCCTCGCCCACAAGTTTGCCGGGGGGAAGGAGAAGATAATGGTATGGACCAGGCGTCGTTCAAGAAAGTTCCGCCTTGCCGGGAAGCAATCAACACAAAAGCTAAGTTGCCAAAGTTTGAGCAATCAGATTTTTAAATTTTTAAGTTATCTTCCTTGAACGACCGTGCTTTGTATGGAAAACCTGTGCGCGGAGGAACCAACTCGTAGCTAGTTGCGCCCTTACTTTGTTTCGAGTCCGCTCAACAGCTTAAGTGTGCTGCGACTAGTGTCACGCCCTTACTTTGTTTTCGAGCACGCTCAACAACTTAAGTATGCTGCAACTAGTTGCGACAAGGTTTCTTGTCGGTAGCGGCACCGCCAGCAGGCTGCTGACGTTCCGCACTCAGCGCTCGCGGCTAAGGTACCTGCGCCGGCAAGTTCCCTAAAAAGTGTAGGGCAAAAACATACAAAGCAAAGGAGTCAAGTAAAGGAAATAACGTTGCAATCACTACCCAAAATAGAGTTATGTTACAAGATAGCTTGTCGCAGCTCTAACAGACTGTTTTCATAACATGACAAGCAGTGACAAGGAAAGAAGAAAACGGGCAGCCTAATCTACGCGGTCGCCCTCAACCCTCTTGATGCCGCTCACCTTGTCCACAATGGGTGCGACAAGGGCCTTGAGCGCCTCCAGATCAGCATCCTGCGGCAGGGACTTGAGGACGTTGGTGAGGTTGAGGCCCGGATTGCGGAAGGCCACCTTCACCAACACCTTTTGTAGGGCGCCCGCGCAGAGCTTGCGCGACTCGTCGGCCAGCTGCTTTGGGATTCTCTCCCGGGGCTGCTGGAGGGCCGTCGCCACGCCTTTGAAGAATAGGGTGAGCTTGGCGCTGGGGTGGAGATTCTCGTCGGAGGAATACCCGAGATACTCCGCCCCCAGCTGCGCCAGCTCCCCGTCGATATCTGCGGCAGCATTGACGAGACCCTCCGTCCAATGCTCCACAGTCTCCCTAAAGACGTTCTGAGTGACAGCAGCACTCGCCAGCAACGCCTTCTCGGCCCTGACCTCCTCCTTCAAGGCCGCCTCCCGCTCCTTGGCGCCGTCCCGCGTCTTGGTCAAAGTGGTCGGCTTCAACTCAAGATCAGCATTGGAGTCCTTGGCGGCGGCAAGCTCCTTGCCCTTCTCGGCGAGGCGGACCTACTGCTCCGAATGGTTGTGGGCGTCCTTCTCCCGCTCGAGCTTGAGCACGGCGATTTCTTCGCCTCTCGCCTTGAGGTCGGCCTCCAGCTACGCCACCCTCGTCTCCAGCTCCTTCTTGGCGGTCTCGGCAGCTGCGGCAGCGTCCTTTGCCTCCTGGAGGGCCCCGCCAAGTGATTGCTCGCGCGCGGAAAGCTCTTCCTCATGGCTGTCGAGGTTGACCTTCCGCTGCGCCTGCTCGCCTTCTCGCGTGGATAGCTTCTCGGCGGCAAGCCGCTGTTGCTCTTCGACTTCGGCCTTCTCGAGGAAGAAGGCCGTCTGCTCTTCGGCAAGTTGCTCCCGCTCCTCTGCCAAGGACCGGAGAGCTGCCTGGTTGAGGGCCCGGAGCCCCTTCGCGCGTTTCTAGATGTCGACTCCCGCCTTGGCGGCCAGCGCTTCGCGGGACTCCAGCTTGGCTTGCCGAGCGCGGTAGAGTGACAGCAGCTTCCGCAGCAGCCGCTCCTCCTCAGGCTCGCCGCTGCTGCTGCTCGGCGTGTCGATGAGCGTTAGCCTGGCGGAGGCAGGTACTTCTCCGTCGAAGACTTCTCCCTCGACCGGCGCCCTGGACAGGGACGCCCAGGGGAGGTTGATGAAGATTCCATCGCCGGCCTTCAGGTAGGCGCCTGGCTGAGGCTCTTCGCAGCCTGGCGCTGCGGCAGCGGCGGAGGGATCGGCGGTCGGCGTAGCGCCTGACACTCCTGCGGCCTCGGGGCCGTCAGTGCGATCGCCGGACCCCTCGCCAGCTGCTGCGGCGGCAGCCTTGGCGGCCTCGTCGCCGGCGGGCTCGTCAGCACCGGCCACTTCTTTGGTGGCAGCGGCGTCGCCGGTGTTGCCGCGCGTATTCTCCTCTCCAGCGACCTCCGTCTCCATCGGCTCCGCAGCGGATGGGTCTGACGGCAGGAAAGGGGAGAAAGACAATCAAGCAAATATCCAAAAAGAAGAATAAAAATCCCAAGGGGAGTTTTTGAAGCAAGTAGATTACGTGCGCGAGCTGGCTCCTCGGCAGTGTCCCTTGCCCGGGAACTCTCCCTTAGCGGCATAGTCGTGGTCTCCGCTAGCGGAGGGCCGCTGGTGCTGTCCCTCGCTGGAGAACTTGCCCTTGGTGGAGAACTCTCCCTTGCCAGGGAGACCCTTGCCGGGGAACTTCCCCTTGGCGGCGTAGTTGATGCAATGGCACGTCGGGGCGGTCTCCGGACGCCCCTGGACTGGCTGCTCTGCTCCTACACAAATCAACAAACAAGACGTCAGCAAAGAAAGAACGCCCACGCGCACCTAACAGCAGAAAGTGAACCATACACTTACGCTGGGGGCTGCGCTGGGGGCTGCTCTGAAGATCAGTTTTCGGGTCCGGCAAGTTTGTCTCAGGCGCACCCCCTGCTGGCACGGTGGGCTCGTCCTCGATGACAATCACCGGGACCTTGGCTCTCTTTGCCGCCCTCTGGGCCAGAGTTCTGAAAAAAGGAACAGGTTCAGAGTGAGGCAAAAGAGATACAAGACCAAACAGCAAGAATTGAAGAAATACAAGAACAATAAGGATCTTACTCTTCTTCTTCCTCGTCGGAGCTGAGCGCGGAGAAGTCGAAGTCTGGCTCACGCGTCCCGGCGCGAGGAAGCGGAGGAGTGGGCTCCCTTGGCCGCTTGGCGGGAGGAGTGGCGGTGGTCTGAGACGACCCCGCTCCGGCTGCCGCTGTGGCGTGGGGAGCGGCAGGGGCAGAAGCGGCGGTCCGGGAATACCCCGCTCCAGTTGCAGCAGATGCGCGAGGTGCTCCCGCAGCAACCTTGCTTGCCGCGGTGGAGCATGTCGCGCGGCGTGGCGGCTGTTGACCCGTCTGCCGCTCCGTTACGTCCCCGGCCTTGTGGAGACGCCTTCTCGGTGGAGCTGGAGGCTCTGCTGGTGGCGAGCTGCCTGAAGACGAGGAGGAAGAGGAGTCGATCTCCAGCGAGCCGCTCGTATCCTCGACGGGCTCGCTCGACTCGTCGCCCAGCTCGGTGGGCTCGCTCGACCCGACACCCTGCTCGGCGGGCTCGCTCGACTCAGCGTCTTGCCCGGCAGGCTCTCCCTCGCCGACAAACTCCCCTCGCTCGGCGAGGCTTGCCGCCTTTGCTGCATCTGCCTCCTCCGGGGTGAATCCGAACTCGCCCGCGGCTGCGGCTGCCGCCGCCTCTTCCAGCCTGGTGGCGATGTACGCCATCTCCTTATCGGTGGTGTCGCGGGTGAGGCCCTTCTTCTCGTCGGAGCGGATCGGCACTTCTTCTAAGCCGTCGAAGAATGCCTGCACGGCGTCGTCGGCAGGCTCCTGCCAAGTTGGGTCGATCCCGTGCGAGTCGCATAGCGGCATCATTGCGCGGATGCGGCTGAGCGCGGAGTTGTTGCACAGCGGGACGTCACCCCTCGGCAACCTGAACACTTCGGGATGATCGGGGTCGTACTTGAACAGCTCCTGAAGCATCGCGTTGAGCTCCAGGACAGTGAAGTTGAAGTTGAGGCCCGGGCGCAGCCTCATGATATCCGCCGCATTCTCGAACTCCCAGGCGGGCCTCTTCCTCTCCTGCAAGGGGGCGATGCGGCGGCGAAGGAAATCTGCGCCAACTGTGCCTACGGTGAGCCCGGCAAGCCTGAGGCGTCGGATCCGGGCAGTGGCAACCTTCAGTCTACTGTCTTCCGGGGCCAAATCGCTCCAGTCGTTGCCGCGTACTACTGGGGCTTGGCGCCGGGCGGTAAATGGCTGCGGGTTCTCCTCGACAATCCAACACCAATTGGCTCTCCATTCCTCCCATTTGCTGCGGAGCTCTCCCTCCAGATAAGCTTCCTTCTTGTGGGTCCTCGAGATCCAGGAGACTTCGCCGGACAAAGGCTCTCCTCTCTCGACTCGAGGCGTAAAGAAGTGGAGGAAAAGGGCTACATTGGGAAAGACTCCGACAAAGTTTTCGCAGAGATGTGCGAAAACTGCCATGGTCAGAACGGCGTTGGGGGTGAAGTCAAGGAGGTGGAACCCGTAGGTATTCATGAGGTCACAGAAGAATTCAGAGAAAGGCGGGCAGAGCCCGCAGTAGAAGAACAGGGCGAAGAACGCATATCCGTTCGGAACCATGTTACAAGCAACGGCTGGGAGTACCTTGGTGCGCGGATGCGCCCGCGTCTCCCCCGACGAGAAGAGGTAATAGTTCTCCCTCAGCTTCCTCGCGGCAAGCTTGGGGGGGGGAAGACAGCCCGCTCCTTTCGCAGCGCCGCGAGCCGCAGCGCCTCGGCCGACTTCGCGGCCTTCCCCTTCGCGCCTTTCGGAGCCATGGCGGAGGCAGTGAGGGAGGTCGACGGTGCTGGTGGTGCTGGTGGCGATGGGGGGCGGAGTGCTGCTCTCTTTCGGCTTTTGGGAAGAAGGGGAGCGGCGGAGGTTTTCGAGGATTGAAGCAGCAACGGGCGGATGGACGAACTGCCCCTGTTTCCCCTGCTTATAAGGGGGGGGCGGACGTTCCACATTTCCGATTAAAGAAGCCACCCACGATCTCTCCCACGATGCCGCAATCGACGCGTGCCGTTAGGGGAGGGCGCGGTGAATACGGAGTAAGATACGGCGTGAACCAGGCCGCGCGTGCCCATGCACTGTTTTGGGCCTGGCCCAACAGCGCTCGGCACCATGTATGGCCCAGGCCCGGGGGCTCCTGTCGGTGTACTAAAGTAGGGGTACCCTTAGTATCCCAAACTTGTGCACGGGCAGTCGCAGCGCCTCGCGGCAAGGCTTGCCAGGTGATCGCCAAGGTCCTCCGTGGTTCCTTTGGAGCCATTCAGGAACAAAGTATCCAAACCAAGGAGACAAGGCCCCGGCAAGAGGAGCTTGCCGGGAAGGCCACTCAAGGCACAAGACCACTCAAGGCGCAAGACCCTGGCAAGAGGAGCTTGCCGGGAAGGCCAACCAAGGCATCTCAAGAAACTTGCCGCGACGCGCCACGCGTCCCGGCAAGGCCCGGTGAGCGACAAGCTCCCGGAAGCGACAAGATAGCGACCGTGGCAAGGCGCTTGCCGCGGCAAGCTTCCAATCAGTACCCGCGCTCCAGCACATCCACCCACGTGTCGCTCAGGGACCCTTCCAGGCGTACGTGGCGGGAGGCTGTGCAGCCAGGGGTATGCGGTGGCAAGCGGCACTGACAAGGTTGCCATCGTGGCGAACGGTGGCGCCCCTGACGGCCCCTTTTTCCACTGTTTGGGCGACGTCGATGGGCATTTAATGCCCTTGTCCCCTGCCATCAGGGTTAGGTATGAAACACTATACAGGTAGCTGTACCAACCGCAATACTTTTCCATTTTTACCCTCATCTGTGTTGCCACCTGTCGGTGACCCCTTGAGCATATAAAAGGAGGCCCATGCGCAACGTAGAAGGGGACGGACTCATTCACGCTCGGTCTTGCTAGCCGCTGGTGTGTACTGTAGCACTCAGCGCTCCCGAGCAAGAACTCAATACAATCCACAAAGCAGGAGTAGGGTTTTACGCATCCGTGCGGCCCGAACCTGGGTAAACTGCTCGTGTGCCTCGCCTCGATCTGCTGTTCGTGCGACCTCCGCCCCCTGCCATACCGAAAGGGGCTCCGATCCCATAGGTGTTCGTGGGTGGATCAGTTTCCCCGACAACTTGTTTCAGTGTTGCATCAAATCCTCTAATCAAATAGGAGTATCTTATATTAGCATTTTCTAGGGTGTACTCTTTTCTGAAAAAAGCACCAATCGATTTTTCTTTGTTTGTACACATTGTCACAAGTTTGTTTTAGGTCCAGAGCTATTTTAGGGTGATTGGCGTAGTACTCGGAGACTCAGAGTACTACGCAGTACTTACCCGCTGCTTTTCATTAGCTATCACACTGATTGGAAGCCTAAGCATATGGAAGCTTAGGTTAGTGTGAAGCTTACCTTATACCCTACCGACACCGTTGAAACGTGGCGAGCGGTGCGGGAGCCGTGGAGGACGGTGGGAAAGCGGCGTCACGCCATCCGACCACTTCTTGCGGCGGGAGAACGAATACTCATGTGGCTCCGGCTGGCACTGTACCCCCAATAACAGCACACCGTACTCGATCGATTTGTTATCCTCTGGATGCTCGACCTTCGGCCTGTACGCCCACCACCTCTACATGACTTTCACCTCGGGTGAATCTGTCTGCTCCATCGCCCAGAGGAGATACTTGATGAACTCGAAGGACTGTGCTGTGAATACCGTCGGGGAGTACATCGTCGCCCTTATCGATGTTGTCTCGCTCTTTCTCATACATTGCACCATGGCCGTCACCGTCCTCGAAATCTCCCACTCGTTGTCAAACCAAGTAAGGATCTCCTTCAACCTGGCTAACTTTGCTTGGTCGCCGCCGGTGATCTGCCTGATTCGCTGATGCATGCTCTCCATAGTGTGCTTCTGAGAGGTCTGGTGCTGGCTTTGGAAGATGGGAGGAGAGACGATGGTCTTGCAATGGAGAAGAGGGAGAGGGATATGGTGGTTTTTCAATGGAAAATATGGAGATAAGAGGGGGGTTTTGCAATGGAGAAGAGGGAGAGGTGGGACGGTGGTTTTGGAATGGAGAAGATGGAGAGGAGAAGGTGTGGTTTTGCAATGGAGATGAGGGAGAGGAGCGGCAGGCAACGATTTAGGATTGGGTGAGAGGGTCGGCGCGCCGTGACTGGATCAAAATCAAAATCAATACACCCTTTAGTTAAGAAGCGACCCCACATTAACTAGTCTTCCTTGTATTCTGGGTCATATTTTGACCATGATTTTAACAAATAAAATATATGTTATACATTGCAAAAATAATATAATTTGGAAGTACATTTAGATATGAACCAAACGATACAATTTTTGATGACATGCATTCACATTTTTTCTTTTCAAATACAGTACATGGTCAAACTTTGACCCATAATACGCAAAACAAAAAATACTTCCAAGACCACCGCCGCTCCTCTCCTCTTCCATTGCAAAACCACCGCCGCTCCTCTCATGTTCCAATCCAAAACTAGCGCCGCTCCTCTCCTCTGCCATTTCAAAACTACCGCCGCTCCTCTCCTGTTCCAATCCAAAACCAGTGCTGCTCCTCTCCTCTTTTATTTCAAAAACCACTACCCTCTGAGTGAAGGTGTTGTGGAGAAGTTGATCGATGGAGGAGTTCAACCGATAAGTGAGGGTCGCAGACGGCGACCCTCTGATGCTAGCCAAGATGTTGGAGATACAGTCTTTGTTTGACAACCCGTGGCAATTAGAAGCGACGGTGATAGTGATGGCGAAATATCTGGAACAAAGCGAAAAGGCGGTGATACTCCCAGAGGGAGTCGCGTTGGAGTACATAGAGTTGCTCCTCTGGGCCATGGAGCAGACAGATTTAGCAAATCCGACCGTGAGGTAGCGGTGGTGGGGGTATCGATCCAAGATGGAGCACCCACCAGAGATTGAAGGATCAAGCATCTACATGGTGCCGTTTGTGAGGGTGCCGTCGCAGAGAGAGACGGGGGAGTCTTCGTCGACCGTACCCAACTGCAAGAAGAGAAACGCAGTTGGCGCGATGGCGCTTCCCTGCCATCCTCTCCCTCGTCGTTCACCTCATCTCAGTTGCTCCCCACTTCTCCCTATTATCTCATCATGCACATTGTCCACATCAGCGATGTGCCACATCATTATTCAATTTTCCAAAATCACCTGATCAGTCTTATATTCCCATGCAGTCACGGCGATGGAACAAAACATGCATTTTTCTTCACACACAGCTGCTCATCCCACACGCCTCACCAGTTCCCCACAACCGTGGATTCCCCTTCCCCTTCATCTTCTCCAACGTCCATCAAATCCCACTGCACACAATTACTCTGTCGATTCAGTTTTTCTTACGATCTGGTATTTCTCTCCGGACCACATGTGAGTTGACAAGGTATGATGGCGAGAGCGTCTCCCCTTGTGACGAGATCTACAGGTGCTCATCCCCGCCCGGCTCTCGGCCTTCCCATCGTCGGGGCCCCCGCCATGGAAGAAGAGCACCTCACGGTGGATGCCATTGCGCCCACATCGACCTCAGCCACTCTTGGTGATTACCTTGTCGTTGCGTGTCGGGTGCCTCAACAGAAGGCCGGGGAAGTCTCGCCATGGAGTAGCCAACCCTGCTCGGTGGGGTGAGAGGTATGCATCTTGGAGCTCCCTGATGTGCAGAAGCTACAGATCCTGAGCATGCTGCCGTTCAAGTCGGCCATCCACACCGGCACGATGTGCTCACAGTGGCATGACCTTTAGGTCTGCGGCGGCCCATGTCCTCCTCACTCAGCCTCTGAGTGATGTCGGCCGCGCGAGGATGGGGTGCCAGCTAGTGGGGATCGACATGTGAGACAGTATAGGTGACTGCCACACGAGAGTAGGGGACTCCAGCAAATCGGGTCAAGGTGCGACTCAATCTGGGCGCCGATGCACTCAGATAGAACATATCCTTGCCATTCTTAATGTATATTGTATACTGCATATCTTACATATGTCCGGCCAGGAATTAGATTATACTCCCTCCGTCCCATAATATAAGAGCGTTTTTGACACTAGCGTGTCAAAAACGCTCTTATATTATGGGACAGATGGAGTAGTATATTATTTCACTTCATACTGTACGTTTTGTATGAACCTAACGCTTGAATATACGAGTAATTTTCTTAGCTTGCCCTGCGGAAATTTGCTTGAATTGGTGATATTTGTTCAATTTGCTTTGTGGAAATTTTTGCTTGAATTTCTTCGATGGATCTTTCCATGCAATGTATTTGTCTAACATATTAAACCCATTAAGAGGTGCTAGAATGGTGGCCAACCAGCTACGCCATGTGGCGCATGTTGGTTGGTCACGATGAGAAAGTATTTTTTTAGAGTTTTTTTAAATGGTGGGGATACTTTTTTTGAGAGAAGTTTTTCTAGGTTTTTTTTTGCTTTTAAGATGGTTGTGATGTCCACGTGACGTGAGAATATTTTTTAATTTTTTTGACATGATGGTCAGGTGCGCATAGCTTTCTCTCAAGCGGTCCGCAATGGTGGGCCCCAACCACTAGTTGGCTACAATTTGTTTCCTTATAAGGCAATTGCAAGTGGCAGGACGACAGTGGACGGCGCCTTTGCCATCAAGGACCGTATACCTCAGCCTACTGGCATTGTTGGATGATGCGACTATGGGTCCATCGATGCACACATGTTCATGTCGCAGGTGCTGCTGCTGGAAGGCCAGGTCAATTACAACGGGTTCATGTTGTCGAGTCAACTACATGGACTCTGGCTTTAGTGTGAAGTTGCAGAGCAACTTGCAAATACCACAAATACATTGCAAATACCACAAATACATTTCCGCTTTACAGACTTGCAATGACTTGATATCAAACTTTATCCGAAATTTGTGTTGCGATGGTTTGGTCTAATTTTGTTTGAGAAAATTACAGGGATCAATGCTTCCTCATATTACAGAAACAAAATTTGTAAGTGCTTACACTTTTGTCCATTATGATTATGTCTCCTCACTGAAGATATATTTGTATTTTCTGCACACAAAAAAGAAGAAGATATATTTGTATTGTACAACCAACCTCTAACTTACTCCATATATACGGTGATAGTGTATACACAGCCTAACTCAAGAATTTAGAAGTTGGTGGTTTCCTGGACATTTTGTTTCAATGCATTTTTAACTCCCTGTTCTTTATACACTTTGGGCCTCTCCTACTTACTAATAGCATGTGCAGCCAACCTTATCAAGGTTCTGGCAAAGTCGTCTATGTGCACAGTCCATCTTGTGAAAGAGCAATAGTATCTAGTTGGTACCACCACCAACAGGTTTTGTCAGTGTCATCACCTTCAGTCTCAGTGGTAGTGCTTTATCGGCATCTCAGTTAAAATTTACACTTCCAACTATCTCGAGCATTCAACCAAATTGAAGCTCAATATATCAACTAGCATAGTTGCTCATTAGGAGTTGCAACAGAGCTCGATTTACCAAGGTATCTATGAATTTTGATGGTTCACTGGGAGATTTTTTCTTTATCTTTCCTAAGGTGTTGATTGTTCCTAAATTTTGTTTGATTCATCATAAAGGAAAGACTAAAATAAATCTCCAAAATTTGTCGTGTCTGGTGGAATGATGGTGTGAACTAATTTTAAGCGGTAGTCTAAAATTATCATGTGTGACCACTTGAGTTCAACAGAATATGGTTATATAATACTCACAAGCTAGAATTGGTAGTTACATTTGACTTATGTTTGTGTCTGCTTGATATAATGGCCCATTGCTGAAAATTAATTTCATTTGCTTGATGTATCTGCAATTTTGCACTATTTATTGAACGAATTATGTCAATCTCTCAATCTTCATTTTTTTCACTCAATATGTATTTAGCATTCTTTCCTCAAACATATTATTGAGTGAAAACCAAGCCATTTAGCGTTTACAAGCCTAACAGAAGCCCCACAGCAACGCGTGGGGTATGTATCTAGTATTCTGAATTCTAGAGATCTATTTTTAGCACTTTAAAAAATGTAGTTTCATATAAAAGTGCAGACAATGTGATTCTGAGAGAAGAAACTGCAAGTTTCGGTTTCAGAGGGCAAAGCATTTATATTAACACGCCCTTTTCGAACAGGGATAACATCATGTTGGAAGTTTTATTCATAGTCGAAAATGAAACTACTAGCCAGTTAACATCATGCTGATCAACATTCATGCATAGCACATCTTCATATGATGCACAGTCAAAAAGATATGCTATTTTCAAAATGCCCACAAAATGTTGAGTGTGCGAAAAAACAAAGAAAACGAGGGACAGTGTTTTGCCAAGTGTTGGAGGTGGTGTGCGTAGATGACAATGGGGATCCACATGTCAGTAATGGCAGAGGCAAAAATTTGGGGATATTGTTTCTTTCATCAGGTGGAATCAATCCCGGGCGCAGTTGTGGTTGGAGAGTTGAATGTCACTAGTCTACTTCAGAATTTTCCCTACAAATTTGTCACAGCTTCTACCATTACTGTAGCACATCTTCCCCGGCTCTGATGCGTTCTCGTCCAGGGCCTGGACGTCATCCTCCGCCTTTGTGCGCTCGCCGCGGCGCCGTTGTCTACCGTTGTGACCATGACAAACAAACGAGAGGAATCTAGAGAGGATTGTACGTGGAGAGGCGACAATCGGGACCCACCAGGTCCATGGTCGTACGCTACCAGGTGCCTCATTGAAAAAATACTTCCTCCTAATGCTATACTGATGTTGGGGCCCATGGGTTTGTCAACGTAGTTACTCCTACTAAAGAGATAAATTTACAACGAAGCCAGTCATTGAGGAGCTAGCATGGAGTATCATTTATTATCAGTGCGCCAGCTAGTATCAGCTGGGTTGTAGGCTGCCCAGTCTAGGATTTCTTTTTTAACATGCGCAGCCCACCACATGTCGGTTTGTATTTTTTAAGGTCGTCATGTATCGACCGGCTTATGGGCCTCCCGTCCTAGGTTTTATTTTTTTCTTAAACATCTGCAGCCCAACTTATGTATTTTTCAAAATAAGAAAACACAGAGGTTTGTTCTATTTTTCTATTTGAGAATAGGAACGCCATGTCAAACTTATGTTCCCCTTTTAACTATATTATATATATTTATATTATTTTATATGTTATTATATATTATTGTTATTATCGTCATATATTTAAGAGATATTTACATACATAAGAAAAAAATATCCCACGTTTTATTAACTTATAAAAACAAGTTTTTAACAATAAAATCATGTTTTTTTACCTTAAGGCAACGAAAATGCTGGTCATTGTATACAAAAGATTGGTGAGATTTGAGGAGCAATGTAATAATAAAGCGCTTATTATTTTAATATATTTATAAGAAAATGTTCAGCCCCTATTTATTTTTTGATAACATTGTTGTGCCCAACCCAACAATATAATTAGAACCAGTCCAACAAAATTGTGTATTTCGAGAAAGTGCAAATGGGCTGTAATTTTTTAGAAAAAATTAAATGGGCCGCATGGACGCTACATTATTTGTTCACCCAGCCCAACAAATTCGTGTATTTCGAGAAAGTGCAAATGGGTTGTAGTTTTTAGAAAAAATATAAATGAGCCGCATGGATGCTACATTTTTTGTTTACTCAGCCCAGCAAATGAACTGTAAATAATAAAAAATGGGTTGAATATGTGCCATATTTTTGGAGGCTCAATTGTGGGCCAATAGGTCGAAGCCAGTGCAAGGCGTTGTTAACTTAGTCAATAAATTATTCTGACATCCTTAGCCATTGGATGTTATCCAACGGTCAGCATCCATCTTCAGTCTCTCGTCTTCTTCCTCAAACGCAGTCGGGACCACCTCCTCCCGCCTCCGGCTGCTAGCAGCTCTGCTTAGCACGCTTCGCTGGGAAGTGCTACCCCACCTCTGGCCAGGCCATCCCCTCCACACCTCCTGTTATTCTCCGTCGACTGCAGAACCACACCACACCAGAACCAGTTAACCCTTGTACACCTCTCCGTCTACGACTCCACTGCCGCGTCTTCCCATCTCCGACTCGTTGCCGTTTGGGCCCTCGTCGTCGTCCACCGCCTTGGTGCACTCGATGCGGCATGGTCAACGTGGTCAACACACGAGAGTCATCGGAAGAAGACTGTACGTGGAGAGGCTGACAGTGGGGACGCACCAGGTCCATGGACGCACGCATGCAACTGCCTCCTTATTACGCGAAATAAAATTATTCCTCCCCCTGAAAGCTGGGACCCACCATGCATATCTTCGCACGGAAGGAAGTGCCTCCTTATTCCTGCCCCTGACACCTGGGACCCATCAACATCTTTGCACGTGGAAGTGCCTCCTTATTATGAGCAAAAAAATGATTCCGCCCCTGACAGCTGGGACCCGCCAGCTATATTTTCGCACGCAAGGAAGTGTCTCCTTGTCCTCCGTGACAGCTGGGACCCACCAGGTGGAAGCGTACATAGTGTTATCTGCCTGGTCGTGAATGTGTACGTACATAGCGGTCGATCGGTCTCTCTGCAGCGATGAACCGTGGCCGAGTAAGGAGTGAGACATGTCGTACATACATTCCCGTCTAAACCGTGTATATGTACGTACAGCCATAGGGCAAAAAATATGTCTATGTATGTACATACAGGCAGGGGCCTCGAGCGCGTACTCGTGCATACGTACGGCAATGCAGTCCCGTACATATGGAGACGGGCTCGTGTACATGGAGATGGCAACAAAGGCTTCGTGTTCATCAGTAGCCAACCGGTGGGGTCGGAACAGAGAAACAACGTTGTGTTCATCGGGAGGCAACGGAATGCCTCGTGTTCATTGGGGGCCAACCGGCTTGGACAAAACAGCCGAAACGGGGTGTGTTGTATCGAAAAACGGAGGGAAACGGCCTTCTGCTCAAGCGCGTACGGTCGAAACGGGGTCTTGTTGTTCATTGGGAAGGGTTTGGCATACCATAAAACGGAGGAAATGGCCTTCTGCATGACCGACTACGGTCGAAACGGGATCCTGTTCATCGAGAGGGGTCTGGCGTACCGCAAAACGGAGGAAATGGACTTGCGTTGGAGCGCTACAGTCGAAACTGGGCTCCTATTCATTGGGAGGGGTGTGGCGTACCGCAAAACGAGACTCCACGGACTATTGTTCACCCACCGTCGACTTCCTCCAGCCTCCACTTGCACTGTCCATCCATCGCATCTTCCTCCTGCCTCCACCAGCTACTGTTCATCCACGTGCTACTGTTCATCCTGCCCTCCACCGGCTACTGTTCAACCAGCCCTCCACGGGGACTGTAAGTGCATCTAGTGCCCCTTAGTGATTTTGGTGTATTGAAGACTTATAGGTTAAGGGAATAATGTGTTTATGAGTGTACACAGGTCTATAAGTCTATGAGGAGTTTGATATTTACAGAGAAAGTTTATCCCTAAAAATGAAGTTCTTCGACTGGGGACTTTGAATTTCTAAAGACTTTGAAAGTGAAGAAATTGGTGTGACCTTGAAGACTTGGTATTCATTTGAGGAACATGAAACGTGAAGACTTTTTGTTTTCGTAGTTTCATTTTCTCTTTCTTGAGTCATAGGAAACACCGTACTATTAAAGGGGGTCGAGGAAATACTAAGGAAAAATTTCCAGTTGATGCTCAACTCAAAATCCTACACCTACCAATCCCTTCGAGTGAAGCCATTGGAAATCTCATACAGTTCAGTCATATTCTTCAGTGACAGAGACGAAGTTCTTCTGGTCTATGAGGAATTTGTTCTGACTGACGAGTTAGGAATTCGCCAATGCAGATTGCCTACACAGTGAGGAACATGATAGCCCTCAGGAATTTGATACTCAAATTTCCGACCGTTGATGTGCTACGCGCCAGCTGTCCCAAAATATCTACCTACCTAACAGTCATATCATTAAGGGCATTTATGTCTTATCATGTCGGGCTGCTCCCTAGGCTATAAATAGCTGCCCCCTACAACCACTAGCTGGTTGGCTGCTCCGATAGAAACTGACACTTGTCATAAGAGCAACCCATCCTCCGAGGACTTTGAGCGAAAATCATCAAGTGAGGAAAAACCCAAAACCAAACCCAAACACCTACAAACCCAAAAGTGATTGAGCATCACTGAAGAGATTGATCCTGAGTGGATCCGACGCTTGTTACCTTTGAAGATTGTGCTTCTTCCAGACGGTTATGCGTCATGGTCTAGAGCATCCAAGAAGAATTGTGGATCACCGAGTGACCGAATTTGTGAAGGTTCGGAAGTCACCTGTGAAAACTTACCACGAGTGATTAGGCAAGGTCTGTGTGACCTTAGCTCAAGAGGAATACGGTGAGGACTTGGTGTCTTGGACTGTGTGTTCGGGACTGGGTGTCCGGGACTGTGTGTCCTCAGGTTTAAATACCTAGCCGCCCTAACCAGATGTACAACTAAGACAGTAGTTGGAACTAGTCTAACAAATCATTGTCTTCACCAAGCTTACTGGTTCTATTTCCTCAACTCTTTTATTTCCTCATATATGTGTTGTGTGCTTGTTCATATTTGTTTGAAGACTTTGACTGAAGACTTTCTCAATTTCCTCAGTTCAATTTCTTCAGTCAGTTTGTCTTCATTCTATGTTATCATGTGTTTACGCTTTCTGTACTATGTGCTTGTCCTCATTTCATCATGATGACCATGCTTGTATTCTGTTATGTCTACTTCTGAGTACTTATTCCGCTGCAAGTAGTTCTTCGCTAAGGAATTTCCTCACACACAAATTCCTCAGTGAAGAATTCATAAAAATGGCCTATTCACCCCCCCCTCTAGTCGATATAACGCACTTTCAATTGGTATCAGAGCAAGGTACTCCCTTGTTCTGTGTGATTTTGGTTTAACCGCGTGGAGTTTTAGTTATGTCGACCGCATGTATGATCAATGTCTCCGCTGGGTGTCCTACCTTCGATGGGACGGACTACCCCTAATGGAAGAATAAGATGCGAATGCATCTTGAGGCAATTGATAACGATCGCTGGTATGCTGTGGAAAATGGTGTTCCCTCGGTATCACCTTCTCTGAATGCTGCTGATGTGAAGAGATTCAAGCAACTCGATTCTCAAGCGAAGAATATCATTTTTGGCCATCTGAGCAAAGAACAGTATGGAAGAGTGAGTGCTTTGGAAACTGCTAAGCTTATCTGGGATAGGCTGTCCAAAGTCAATGAAGGAGTCTCAACACAACGTGACTCTCGAGTTGATGTTCTTCGCAATCTCTTCAACCGCTTCAAAAGACTTGATAATCAAAATGTTCAGGAAACCTTCGGTCGCCTCACTGACATCTCAAATGAGCTTCAAGCACTTGGTGCAACTGATATCACCGACCATGAGGTGGTGAAGAAATTGCTGAGATCGTTTGATTCCTCATTTGATACTCTGGCATTGATGATACAAGAGTGTGGTGATTACAAGTCACTTGATCCCGCTGATATTCTCGAAAGGCTAAATACTCATGAGTTCCAGCTTGCTGAAAAGAGAGATCTCTATGGTCCGAGCTATGGCAGATCACGTGCCCTGAAGGCCAAGGTTGTCTCCGAATCTGAAGGTGAAGATTCTGGTAGTAGCCTTGGTGATCCTAAAGAACTGAGCCAGGAGCTAGCACTGCTTGTGAAGAAATTCCAAAGGTTCTCAAGATGTGGTCGCTTTAGAAAATTCTCAAGGAGAAATGATTCCTCATCCAGTGAGTACAATAAGAGGCTATGTCACAAATGCAAGAAGCATGTTCACTACATCCAAGGTTGTCCTCAGTGGGAAAAGGAATCTAAGAAGAATAAATACAAGGATTACAGTTCTGATGATACTAAGAAGTAGAAGAAATCATCAAAATCTTCATCATCAAAATCCTCAAAGTCTTCATCTCACAAGAAGAGAAGCTCTAAGAAAGCCCGGGCATTCATTGGCAAGGAAATGGACTCTGAGTCTGAATCTGAGGATCATGAGGAAGAGGAGGAATCTGAGGAGTCCGACTCTGGTGTGGCGAGTCTAGCTCTCGCTACTGCATTCATCAGCAAGTCTATCTTCAACCCTGGAGAAAATGGCTTCACCAACAAGGTTGATGAAGGCAATGATGACTATGCTCCCACCTATAGCTTCATGGAAAAGGGTGCCAAGGTACTCAAATATGCCTCCTCTGAATCTAGTGAGAATGAATCTGATGAAAATCTTAAGCCCAGCTATTCTAAACTTGCTAAGATTGTTGTGCAACAACAAAAGGCTATTGATAAGGTTCAAAACATGCTAGATAAAAGTGATGATATGTTGGGTGAAGAAATGGATCGCACTAAAACCTTGACTGAAAATCTTCAAAGACTTCAGTCTAGGTTTGACAATCTTCAAGGTCATCATAACACTCTCTTGTCTGATCATGAGAAGATTTCTTATGAATTTCTTCAAAGAAAGAAAGACCTTGAAAAGCTAAGAGTGAGTTATGAAGATCTTCAGAAGGAGCGTGATTCATTACTTGCTCAACAAATCAGCGCCTCTCAGGAAGAATTCATTCCGCCATGCTTGAAATGCATTGAATGTGAATCTGTTAATTCTTCACCTGAATGTTCAAATGCTTCTAATGCTACAAATTCGTCAACTGTCTCTGCTATCACTAATTCCTCATCTTAGGACATTGCTAGTATCACTGATAATGCAGGGCTGAAGGAATTGTACATGACAGGCATGTACAAAAGCCTCAAACGGCATCAGACTCTTTGTGATGTGCTTAAAAAGCAGATCCTCAACAGGAACCCTAGGAAAGAGGGTATTGCCTTTGAGAGGAAACTTAATGCTGATGGTTCATATTGGAAGCCTGAGCAGTATCCCAAAACCTCATGGGTTGCTGCAAAGGGACCTCCAGTTGATCCATCCAATTTATCTGGATTTACATGTGAATCTCCTCATTCTTCTGATGAGTCATTTGACTCCAACTATAAACTGTTCAAAATCAGAATGGTGAAGTATTTGCTAGATATGTTTGAACTAACTGCAAGAATGGTACCCCTGTGAAGAAAATCTGGGTCCCTAAGAGGCACCTTGAAAATCTTCAAGTGAATGTCCTCATGACACCTCGTGTGAGGAATAGGAACCCCAGATCCAATTCTTCATATGGATCAAAATATTCAGATGGATTCAAATCCTCATATGGACCAAATTCCTCACGTGGGTCAAATTCCTCAAAAGGATCAAACTCCACATATGAATATCATGGTGCTAACAACTCTGTTTCGCAGGGAAGAGCTAAGAGCTATGAATATGAGCATTATTCTTCTAACCATTATGTTCATAAGTCCTCGAAGAATCTCTCTGCCTATTCATATGCTTATCCTAACTCCTCTTATGTGAAATGAAATGGGCTGGCTTCTATGCCACCTTTCTCGTATGGAGCTCGCAGAGTGATCAACTCTTTGCCACCCCTTCAGATGTGGGTGGTGAAGAAAAAACTAATCTCTTCTGCAGGGTCAGGTCTCCGAACTTGCTCAAGCATCTGAAGAATTTGCTGGAGACCTGAAATGTGCCTGAAGTTGAAGATTTTGAAAAGCTAAGAGTGAATTTCTTCAAAGAAAGCAAGACCTTGAAAAGCTAAGAGTGAGTTATGAAGATCTTCAGAAGGAGCGTGATTCATTACTTGCTCAACAAATCAGCGCCTCTCAGGAAGAATTCATTCCTCCATGATTGAAATGCATTGAATGTGAATCTGCTAATTCTTCACCTGAATGTTCAAATGCTTCTAATGCTACAAATTCTTCAACTGTCTCTGCTATCACTAATTCCTCATCTGAGGACATTGCTAGTATCACTGATGTTTGAGCACGTCTGGAGACCTGATGTTTGAGACCTGAAATGTGCCTGAAGTTGAAATGTGCCTGAATTCTCTCATTTCTCACGTCCTCATACTGCTTTATCTATTGCATTGCTTGATGAAATTGATCTGATGAATTGATGTCATGTTCTTCACTGGTGAAGTATATGAGTTTGTAAGATGCACTAATTCATCTGCAGGATGATCAACCCAAAGCCTCTGAGTGGGTCCTCGATAGTGGATGTACAAATCACATGACTAGTGACAAGAATCTATTGATGGATGCTCCCTTATCTCCATCTCATCTGAAGCATATCATCTTCGCTGACAAAGGCAAAAGTCAGGTATTGGGTCTAGGTAAGGTTGCTATCTCAAAGGATAGACACTGGACAAAGTCATGCTTGTCGAGTCCTTAGGATACAACCTCATGTATGTCTCAATGCTTTGCGATCTTGATATGGTTGTAGTCTTCGGCAAGTATCGTTGTGTTGTGGTCATGGAATCTGACAATTCCAAAGTCTTCGAAGGCTTTAGGAGAGGAGACTTGTATATTGTTGATTTCTCTGCTGGACCTCAACCAGCTGTGTGTCTACATGCAAAAGCTTCAGAAGGCTGGCTATGGCATCGACGACTTGGTCATGCAGGCATGAGGAATTTGCACACGCTTGCGAAGAAGAAGCATGTCATTGGCATTGAGAATGTCAAATTCCTCAAGGATCACTTATGCGGAGCCTGCGAAGCTGGAAAGATGACCAATGCCAAGCATCGAGCGAAGACTATCATGACTACTACTCATGACTACTACTCGACCATTTGAATTGCTTCACATGGATCTCTTTGGTCCTAATCATTATTCTGCAGTTTCAAATGATGCTTCTGAATACGGCTTTGTTATTGTTGATGATTACTCTCGATACACATGGGTACACATTGTTACTCACAAACATGAAGTGCAAGAAGTCTTCAAACGATTTTCTTCGAGGGCTTCAACCAACTTTGGTGTGAAGATCAAGCACATCAGAAGTGACAATGGAACTGAGTTCAAGAACTCTGGTCTCGATGAATATCTTGATGAACTTGGTATTACTCATGAGTTATCTGCTCCTTATACTCCTCAGCAGAATGGCGTCGTGGAGCGCAAGAACAGGACTCTTGCTGAGATGGCTCACACTATGCTTGATGAATACAAAATGCCTCATCGTTTCTGGATTGATGCAATTTATATTGCGTGCCACGTCATCAAGAGAGTACATCTTCACAAATTCTTCAAGAAGACTGCCTATGAACTCCTCACTGACAAGAAACCCAATGTGAGTTACTTCAAAGTCTTCAGTGCTAAATGTTGGATTAGAGATCCTCATCACAACTCAAAATTTACACCAAAAACACATGAAGGGTTTATGCTTGGTTATGGAAAGGACTCGCACACCTACAGAGTCTTCAACAACGTTCTTCACAAGGTTGTTGAAACTATAGATGTGCGGTTCGATGAAACTAACGACTCGCAAAGAGAGCACCTACCTTCTGTGATAGATGAACCAGCACCAGAGGAAACTATCAAATTCAAGGCTACTGAGGATGTCGTTCCAACCGAAGAATCTGCTGAAGAATTCATTCCAGAACGTGAAGAACGTAGAGCTAATGCACCTGAAGAAAATGCTGAAAAAAAATGGTGCTGAAGAAAATGCTGATCAAATTCCTCGACGACAACCAGCTCATCCTCGCGTTGCAAAAGAAGTGCAGATTGAGAAAAACATCAATGACATTGAAGCACCAGGTCCTCTCACACTCTCAAGAGCTTCTCATTTATCTAACTTTTGTGGGCACTTCGCTTTTGTCTCTATCACAGAGCCCACTAAGGTAGATGAAGCATTTATGGAGCCTGAGTGGATTCAAGCTATGCAAGAAGAATTACATCAATTGGAGCTCAACAAAGTCTGGAAACTGGTCAAACGTCCAGATCCTCGCAAGAACAATATCATTGGCACAAAGTGGATCTACTGCAACAAGCAAGATGAAAATGGCCTTGTGGTAAGGAATAAGGCACGACTTGTAGCTCAAGGCTACACACAGGTTGAGGGAATTGATTTCGATGAAACTTTTGCACCTCTTGCTAGACTTGAGGCTATTCGCATATTACTTGCTTATGCTAACCATCATTATATCACTCTATATCAAATGGATGTGAAAAGTGCATTCCTCAACGGTAAGCTTGAGGAAGAAGTATATGTTGCTCAACCCCCGGGTTTTGAAGATCCCAAGAATCCTGACAAAGTCTTCACACTCAATAAGGCTCTCTATGGCCTCAAGCAGGCCCCTCGGGTGTGGTATGATACTTTGAAGGAATTCCTCATGAAGAAAGGCTTCAAACCCGGTTCACTTGATCCTACTCTTTTCACTAAATCTTATGATGGTGAATTATTTGTGTGCCAAATATATGTTGATGATATTATCTTTGGTTGTACTGGCCAACGTTATAGTGATGAATTTGCATATACGATGAGTGAAGAATATCAAATGTCTATGATGGGAGAATTGAAATTCTTCTTAGGTCTTCAAATTCGTCAACAACGCAATGGCATATTCATATCTCAGGAGAAATACCTCAAGGATGTACCGAGAAATTCGGCATGCACGATTGCAAAGGAGTCGAAATTCCTATGCCCACAAATGTCCATCTGTGCACTAATGAAAATGGTATTGACTTCGATCATAAGGTATACCTCTTCATGATTGGTTCTTTATTGTACTTATGTGCATCTAGGCCAGATATAATGCTTAGTGTTTGCATGTGTGCCCGATTTCAAGCTACACCGAAGGAATCACACCATAAGGCTGTGAAACATATTCTTCGATATCTAGCTCACACACCAATACTTGGATTATGGTACCCCAAGGGCTTGGCTTTTGATCTCATTGGATGTTCAGACTCTGACTATGCTGGTGATCATGTGGACCACAAGTCAACATCTGGTACATGTCACTTCCTCGGAAGATCTTTGGTCTGTTGGTCTTCGAAAAAACAGAACTGCGTATCACTGTCTACTGCTGAAGCTGAGTATATTGCTGCTGGCTCTTGCTGTGCTCAATTGCTATGGATGAAGCAAACTCTCAAGGACTATGGCGTCAACGTGAAGAATGTTCCTCTCTTCTGTGACAATGAGAGTGCCATCAAGATTGCTCACAACCCAGTTCAGCACTCGAAGACAAAGCACATTCAGATTCGTCATCATTTTCTTCGTGATCATGTGTTGAAGGGCGACATTTCTATTGAGCATGTGAAGACTGAAGAACAGCTAGCCGATATCTTCACAAAGCCCTTGGATGAGAAGAGATTTAGCAAGTTGTGGTGTGAGCTAAATATCCTAGAATCTTCGAATGTTCTTTGAATAGGACACTCATCCTAACACTTGTGCAAAATTGATGACTTAGATGTGCAACACATGAAGAAATGTTTTTCTTCAATCAATGAAGAATAACGGTCTAAGTGTGAAGAAATTAATGAAGAATTTGATTCTCGCAGCCCTACGACAATTGTACGCGGTGTCTAAAATCATCATTCTTATATGGTGGGTCACGCCACCACCAAAGTTGAAAATCTTCAATTTGAATTTTTATGAAATTCCTCAGTTGTTCATATTCTTCAACTTTGCATTGTCTTCACCGTTTCCACCTTTTTTCTTCATTGGATATATATATATATATATATATATATATATGAGTTTATGTCCTCTACAGCATTCACTTATTGCTAATTCTTCAAGCTATATTTCTTGCTAAGTTAAAGTGTTCAGACCCTTCCCCCTCTATGCTAAACTCAACCCATTCCCTTCACAAATTCTTCATGTGCGTTCTATTTGAAACTCGTTCAAAATCTTCACTGTGTCCTTGTCAGCTGATGAATTTGTGAACGCAACGTTAAAACTTATCTTATCCAAATTATTGGTTTTGCCGCTCAAATCGTTCCGCATCGCACGACAATACTTATCTATTCACCCACGATCGCACACGATCTCCACTTCTCAGTACGTGGCTGACACATGTCGAGCGAATGAGAAGAGTCAGGGGCACGTTCGCCCAAATTCTTCGGGCGAATGGTTATTCACCTCCGCTATAAATACCCCTCCCCTTCCTCACTTTACTTTTTACTCCACTCGTTCTCTCTCTCTCTCTCGCTCGAGCTTCTCCAACCCTAGCACCGCCGCTACTTCATCGTAGCCGGTGAGGAAGAGCTTCACTGCCTCGACCTCATCGCCGTCGTACTCGCGCCGGCCGCGGATTTCTTCACTCCGTCGCCGCCGTAGCTGTCTTCCTCAGCCAAGTTAGGCCGTGGAAGATCTGCACAGACGAACTTCACTTCTCCACCTCACAGTTCATCGTGTTCTTCATCCAGGGTAATTAAAAGTTACTTTTACTGCCCTCTTTGATTCGAATGTTTTCTACAAAAATTCTCAAAGGTGTTTTTCTTCAAATCTTCACACACTAAACTCCTCACAAGTCATCTGTTCTTGATTCGATTTCTCTAAGCTATGTTTTTCTTCAAGATTCATCAATTGTGTGGATTTTCAATCTACACAACTTTGGAACCTAAGACAAAGAACGCTTAGTCAAATTCTTCAAGACCCATCTGGTCAAGTTCCTCAAACTTGTTCTTTTTACAAAACCTTCTGAGAACGCATATGACCTCTCCAAATTCCTCGCAACTATACTCTGTTCACATGTACTCATGTCCGCTACTGAATCACTAGGTTCTCATCAACTTAACTCATTTGTGGTGTTCCTTGAAGAAAAGTTGCATGCTTCTTCAGAGAATTCAATTGTTCAAATTCCTCGTCTGAAGAAAATGGCTGATGGAAAGAAGCCACAAAAGGGAGGAAAGAGTCCTGAGGTCAACACTGCTTTCGAAATACCTGAAGACATATATGTTGACTATTGCACTCCTGATGAGGCAAAGTACGGAAAAGAGGACAAGAATCAGCGCAAGGTGCGCATACAGAGAATAGAGAGGAGATGGGCAAGAGAGTAGAGGGAGTACAGGTATGTTACTCCCATATACATGAAGAAATTCGCACTCAATCCTCCATGCCCAATACCTCCATTGGCACATGGCCAAGTTGCTGATCCCACTAGCCTCAAACGCGGTGAGGATTATCCTGATGAATGGGCCAAGCGCCAGGCCAAGTTGGCCAAACAAGAAAAGAAGCAGTGAGGAAATTCAACGAAGACTCTGCTGCTGCTGCTGCCACTGCTGAGGCCTCTGCTAGCAAGCCTAAGAAGGCCATGGCAAAGAAGCCTGCTCATAAGCCAAGTGCTTCATCTTAAATGCCCTCACGGGCCAGTTCCTCAGCATTGCCCTCATGGCTAGATTCCTCAAAGCCCTCACGGCCAACTCCTCAAACTGCTCCTGCTCCTCCTAAGTCCTCAGCTCCTCCGCCAAAGTCTTCAGATGCTCCGACAAAATCATCTGCACCTGTGCATCTTGCCACATGTCAAAGGACTGCGGGCATATCCATTGCCTCAGGAGCCTCAGCAAGTTCCTCGGCTGCTCCAAGTTCCTCAGCTGGTCCCTCTCTGCTGAAGGAAAAGACCACAGCTGGACGAGGTTCTCGCCCAAGTCCTCACAAGAAACAGGTTGCTTTCCAAGTGTCGTCTGATGACGAAGCTGATGATGAAGAACTTGTTCAAATCATCGGAGATAGGCAAGAAAGGGCCGCTAGAGCCAAAGGAAGCACTGTGACACTACTTTTGGATCCAAAGGTGATCCTCGACTTTATTGATCTCTAGCATTAGGATCCCAACACTCCTATGCCTGACTTCAATCTGACTCCTGGCCAAAGTCACATGCTGACCGCCTTCATCGGCGAACAAAAATGGAAATTTGAAAAAGCCTGGCAGATGAAGAAAGCGCAGTACAAGAAGGAGCGCTACCTGAAGAAAAATGTTGTCAACATGACAACTGAAGAACTTGTAAAGCTTTAGGGTGAAATCAAAACCCTCAGTGATGAATTCGACGCATACCGCGCAGACTGGATGGGCGCCAAAGTCAGATTTGTGAATTTGACTAAAGGTTTTTCTTCAAGTGTTGCTCGTCAAACGCACATTGAAATTCCTCAGGCTGAAGCACCTGCTCAGTCTACTGAAGAACATGCCAGCATCGCTGAAGAACATCAGGTTGCTGCAGAACATGAAAATACTAGGGCTGATGACTACATTCCAGCCGGTGAAATAATTGTCAGGGCAACCACTAGTGTTGCGCCTGAGGAAAATGTCAGGACAGCTGAAGCTCCAAAGGCTGTGCCTGAAGAAAGTGAAGAAGTCGGGGAACTGAAACAGATGTGCCTGAAGAAATTCAACCAGATTCCTCTGCTCCTCCTACGCCTACTCCAACTCCAATCCTTCCATCTGCATCAGATGTGAAGAAGACCAAGGCTGCAGAGCGTGCAACTGTGAAGAAAAGGAAGGCATCAACTTCATTAGATTCTTCAGCTCCGAAGAAGATGAAGCCTTTGACAAGCTTAGATGACAACCCAATTGATGCCATTCCTATTTCATCTATGCCATCAAAGGACCTTGTTCCATTTGATGAAGAATATGTGATTCCAAGTGAATCAGAAGAAGACATTCCCTCTGCTGCTTCCTCAGAGCAGACGAATGAAGAAATTGAAGCGGATGCAATCCCTTCAACCCCAATCATCTCCTCGCTTATGCCTCGGTTCACTGCTGAAGAGGCCGGCGTTGAAGAATTGGATGAACAAGACTCAGACATGGACATTGGGAGTGCTACTCCATTAATGAATGATGAATTTTGGGATAGTCAGCATCCCAACTCCCCTCTGTTCACGCCGCTGCAACAAATTCCTCAGTCCCCAGCACAAACTGTTCCATTGGGCTCTGAAGAAACTCATCCCACACCATCTGTACATAAGACATTCCAGCCACTAGTGCTGAAGAAACTGTTGCTGTTGCTGAGTCCATGAAGACTGCCGCTGAAGAGGAACCAGAAATTCCTCAACCTGAAGAAACTGAGATTGCGAATCCGGAGGTTGTGATGCAATTGACTGACACTCCTCAACCCAAGCCAAAGGATCATTTCTCAAGAAAGCAAACTTTCAAGAAGGCCGATTTCTTCCACGAGCACTTGTTCTTCGCTGAATACAACCCCTATGACTCTGCTCGCATTAGGAAGAGGCGTTTCTGGACTGCAAGTCGGGCAAATTTCAATTCCTCAGTGTTATTCAACAAAGACAAAGTCTTCGATCATCAGCACATTCCTCGCGTGGATATGGAATCTCTGCCGTGCTTCGTGCCAGTCCTCGGTGTTCTTCACGACGCTGGACTGTTCGGTTTCTGCACTGATATCTGTGATTGGAATGAAGATGTCACACCCTGCATTTTGTAACATGTTATTTGCATCAATGAAGCATGAAAATTTGGACCAGCAAATTTTTTTAGCATCATTTGGCTTTTATTTGGAATTGAATTTTTCTCCATGTGCTTTTTCATGTGCTCATTAAAGTCAACTATTCCCTCTTGTAGAATTCATCTCCATACCCAAAACTTCTGCCCAATGATCATGCCAAGTGTTATATAACAGTATAGTATTTTCTTACAAAATTAATTTTGCCAAAATGTATTTTATAAATTTAGTTTTCCAAAAACACCTGAATTGAGATTTGCACTGCAAGTGCTTGATTTAGGGTGAGAAAATTATTTCAGAAGGTACATTTGAAACCTAGTAGTCATAGGACTCCCAGAAACCACAAAAGTATAATTTTAAAAGTTATTTTCCTATTTTATTTAAAAGTTTTTCTTAAGGCCAGTAATGGTCTTTAATAGGGAAAAATTATTTAACTATTTCAAAAATATTTGCCAAAATTCAGGGAGACTCATAGGACATATATTGTCCATATATAAGAGTTTCAACACTTGATCATGTTCAAAATAATGGGATAATCCCTCTAAAACCCTTTCTGGATATTTCAAGCTTTTGAAATATTTACAAAGAAAATATTCTCCAAAAATTCCAGGGAAATTCTATCATGTCACATATGACATATTTGATTATCTTGCCAAGTCCCATGCCTTGGGAAGCAAGAAAACATTCTCAAAACCCTTCATAACCATTATGTCCATATTTGAAGTTTGAGCAACTTTACATTGCCAAACTTGTCCTAATGCTCTCAAACTTGGTGCACATGCTAGAAATGCCTAATAAGGCATCTAGACCAAATGGCACAAGATTTGGAGTAGAGCAACTTGATTAGAACACCCTAAAACCCTTTCTGTTCAAATGCAAATTTGAACAACTTTACATTACCAACTTTTTACCTGGAGCTTCAAACTTTGTGGGCATGATCAATACCCCAAATGATGAAACTACACCAAGTGGTGCATCAAGGGGAGATGATTATCTTGACTCAAACAAGATGAAGCCATTTCTGTTGATTTCTAGGGTTCACCAAAGTTACATTGGCTAGTTTCTTCAAATGAGCCCAAATTTGGTGAAGCACCCTATTTTCACATGTCATTCAATCATGTTAAGTGTCATGGCAAGTGGAGATCATTTGCTTGACCAAACACTGATCAAACACCTTTTGGCTTTTTACTAAAACCCTCTTCTTGATCACTTTTACCTTTTACCTTGTCCTCAACTTTCTACCACACGTTCATCTGGTTACTAGCTACCTCCAGTAACCTCCTCAAGTCCCCAGCTCCATGATTGAGGGCTAAAAACCCTAGTTCACCCTGTTGGACATCCATTTTCTACCAAGTCACCAGCCTCTCTTCTCTCTCACAGCATCTCCAGAGCATCCAAAGCTTCAACCGTAGTGCTTGCATCACCCTGGACCCCCCAGACACGGTGGACGCGTCCAGAGGGCCAATGGCATGCCATGGCATGCGATAAGGGCGCTCCAGAGCGCGCTACAGTGCACCCACGCACTGTAGCTTCGCCCAATCACCTGCCCCCGACAGCCTCGGGCTCCCCCCTCGCGCCTCTTAACGCGCCTCGACGTCCGCAGCCTCCACCGGTGCTGTCCCCCTCCTCATGCGCCCTCCAGTGGCCGTGGCCACACGCGCACCGGCCGCCCGCGACGTCCATTCCGCGGCCTCGCACGCGCGCACAGTCTGGAAGCCTCCCCGCTCCTCCTCTCTCCTCTAATGGACGTAGGGCTCGTCAAGCAACGCCGCAGACACACCCCTGACGCCTCCCGTGCGCTGTAGCGTCGAGCAGGAGCTCGCCGGCGCACAGGTCCACGGGACCCCGCCGTTCCCCTATAAATAGGACCCCCCCCCCCGAGCCCTCCTCTCAGCACCAACAGCTTCTCCTCATCCCCAGCAACACCCCAGCACCGCTCGTTCTTCCCCAGAGAGCTTCAGTGCTCGGGATCGACCGGAGCTCCGCCGCGTCGGGCCGCCGGCGATCTCGCAGTACGGGCCTCCTCCGCCCCTCCTATTACTCGATCTAGAACCGCCATGCATCACTGATGCGTTTCCCTCCTTTTTCCCCTTCTGCAGCTGCCGGAAACGAGCTGGCCAGAAGGTTCCCGACGACCCTCCGCCGTCCCACCTCGCCGCCGACGAACCAGACCTCCCCGGCGTGCCGCACCACCACCACTACTTCCGCAACTCGTCGTTGAACACATCCCTGCCCTTCGCTGCCGTCGCCGTGGCCGAAATCATCGCCGGTGAGCTCGCCGTCGCCGTGGCCGTGAGGTTGAAGATGACAGGCGGGCCCCGCCTGTCATCCTCACCCCTCTCTCCCTCCCCTCACAGCCGCTGACCGCCGGGCCCCGCCCGTCAGGTTTGAAAACCTGACGTGCGCGCGCTGGCGCCCGTGCGGCTGGGCTGGATGCCCTGGGCCGTGCACTGTGGCCCCTCTGGCCCAGTTGCACAGGGCATTTTCTTCTTTTCTTTTTTGTAATTATTTCAAACATTTTTACAGAAATGGATATTGGTCCAAATGAAATAATTCCAACTCCTAAATTCTTGTAATATTCCAACCTATTTAATGGTGTCACTTTCACACACATCCATGAAACTTTTCTATTCTGTTCAAATTTAAATTCAAATTTGAGCAATAAAACTCATGTTCTAAAATTCCTAGATTCCATTCTGTTACTCCAAAACTCCAACTGAGAATTTTCTCCATCTTAGAATTCCCTCTAGTATTTTACAAAAATAAGTTGACATTTTTCTGAGCACTTTGATTTTTCTGTTTTATTTGTGGTCTTATTTTTCCGTTGTTATTATGCGACGTATAGATACCGTATTTGACGAAGTTGCTGAAGAAGGAGAAGGAGAAGGATTTGAAGACTTTGAAGACCAAGCCAATCCAGGCAAGCAGCCCTTTGACCATGATACACTTGTTCTTCGGAACCCGTTGTTTCCGATGCATGATGGTAGAGTTACGGTGGTAACCTAGTTGGAACACCACATGATGCATGCCTTGCTCTTAATCTTGCTATGTGATAGATGACGTGCAAATAGTAAGTAGTGATACTTAGTGATGCATGTGTGATTTAAACCTTCGTGGTTGAAATATTTGCATGAACCCATCGGGTGCCCCTAATGCCAGAGGGTGATGTTGAGTTAGGTCATCACTTGAGGAAGAAGTGATGTGCCGGTAAATCTTGTGCATGGGTGAAATAATGGATTAGATTTATGTGTGACTACCGTCCCAACCAAACATGTGCAACCACACTACCCCTTATGGGACGGGGCTTTATTGATTACTTAGGTCGATACTAGCATGGTGCCCGCATTACTAGTGACGGGAAGACTTGAGGTCTTTCCCGGGACGGGGTCGTGCTTGGATAGACGGCCATGACTGTTTTTACAGGGCATCGGACACACCGTTGGTCCCTTCGGGTACACGTGACATTAAAATTAGGGCAAGTCCCGTGATCTATTGTTTGTACCCGAGGGCCATGTTCCAACGAGTGGACTCTATGTTAGTGTCGTCTAAGGAAAGATAATGACCGGGTGCTTCCCCCGAGTACTTGAGGTACTGCGGGATCGTGGATGACACGAAAGCTTCCCGGATCTTGTGGGTAAAGTGTGCAACCTCTGCAGAGTGTAAAACTATTTGAATAGCCGTGTCCACGGTCATGGACAGTTGGGTGGTGCTACTTAAACTATGTCCAGAATTTTACTTCATCGGTGATAAAGTGTGTGTGTGTTGAATCAAGGTGGTGACTTGACTCGATGAGTTGAATCATATTCATGTTGATATCGGTAACCTGCCTTCGAGGTTACGCGAGTTTATTGATGCATAAACTTGATGGTAGAATATTTATTCTAGCCCATTGCTAGATTGCTCATTATTGTTCAGTTTGCATTGTTATTTTGAACCACATCATGGGTTGCTTGCGAGTACATTCAAAGTACTCATTGGCTTGCCACTGGTTATTTAATTGGCCAGGCATGGAGGAACAGGAATTTGAGGAAGAGTTCTTTGGAGACGAACATGCGAACTAGGAAGCTATCCCAGTCAGAATGCATGTAGGGTTAAGGCAGATGGCATGGGTTCTACCTATTATCGAAGACTTCCGCTATTTGAGTTACTTGCTATTCAGCCCGTGAGGCTTTATCTATGTAAGACTTGGCCATAATGGCCTTAATTTGTGTAAGACGGTATGTATGGATGTAAGACTCTTGTTATTCAGCTTCTGTGTGTTCAGTGAGAATTGATCTCTGGGATCACTATACACGTGCATTCGGTGATCTCGACTCTTAAGTCGGGGTCCCCACAGAGCTGGTATCAGAGCCATCCTGACTGTAGGAAGCCTTAGTTAGCATGGGCGTTAGTTAGATGAGACCCTTTTTCAAAAACCTTCTGAACCTCTCTTCTTTTCTAAACCTGAGATTTCATCAGCTTATTAACCCCTCCTATTCCACCTTTGTAGATGGCCGCTGTACCCGAAGAGCACCTGACCACTGGGTTTCCCTTGCTTCTCGAGGATAGCCTCCAGGAGTGTTAGTTCCACCGAGCACCCATCCTCACCTACCTTGAGCATTGGGTTAGCGACACTGAGGTGGAGTACCATGTGGAAGTGATCGTGAAGGCAAACGATCCTCCCACTAGTTGGTTCTTCGAGGGACCCCAGATGGCAACACTACCTCTCGCTGTCGAGGCTGCTGCACTCAAGGCACTAACCCGTCTCCGCGAGCTTCTTCCGGAGATGGCAGCCAAGATGACAACTCGCTTCTTACCTTACCGAAAGGAAGGTGAAGAAGAAAGCAGCGCACTAGCCCCTCCACTGAAGGAAGGACTCTCGCTTCAGTTCTACACCTACTTCAGTCTATGTGCCGATAGCTTGGTGATACGTCCAAAACGTATCTATAATTTCTGCTTGCTCCATGCCTCTTTTGGGTGATATTGCTATGATATTTATACACTTCCATACATTTTTGATCATATTTGGACTAACCTATTAACTCAGTGCACCCCAGTGCCAGTTTCTGTTTTCGGCTGTTTTTGTATTTCAGGTTTTCACGTTACAAGAACTGCCAGGAAAAATCCAGAAAAAATATATAAAAAATCAGCGTTCCAGGAGCTACCGTGCGGCCAAAGTACAGCCGGGGGGGACCCACAGGGGCTCCAGGTGGCCTGCCCAGGCGGCCCACCCCTAGGCCGCGCCGGGGGGGTGCCTGGGCCCCCCAGGACTCCCCTGGTGACCCCCTTTGGCATATATTTATGGTCCGTCGAGAAAACCCTGATCCCGGACCCCTTTTCTCCAGACGCGATTCCGATCTCCGCCGCCATCGCCATCAAGCTTCGGGGGACCAAAATTCCTGCACCGGCACCCTGCCGGGACGGGGAAGTGCCCCCGGATTCATCTACATCGACGTTGCTTCCTCCCTCCATGAGGCAGGAGTAGTTCCTCCTCGGGGCTGAGGTTCTCACCAGTAGCTATGTGGTCAATTCTCTCTCCCATGATGTGATCTTCGTTGTGATCATAGGCTATGTTAATCTAGGGTGATCCCATGATATTTCCCCTTCCTCTATGTATTGGATTGATGTACTCACTTGTCTTTATCTAGTATAATCCCCGAGACCAAGGTGACAGCGGTCTATTGGACATGGATTAGAAAAGTATTTTCATGAGTGATTTCCTCTCTTGTGTGTTGATTGAAGATTGAGAGTCTCTTGGTGCTTGTCTCTGACTATCCTTTAGATATGTTGTGGTGATTGTGGAACTCTCTTTGGATGGCCGCGGTGACATTGGGAAATCCTTAGATTGAGAACTACGAACTTTGAGGTGTGCTTTTGTAGCCCTACATAATTCTCGTCCTCTCTTGACCACGAAGGAATGACCTCCGAGTGTGTCCCCTTTGCATGTTTTATGGGAAATATCATGTGATTCGATTATCTTAATGTTGTTGGGAGTTGCCACTAGTGAAAGTATGAACCCTAGGCCTTGTTTCCACCATTGCAATACCATTTGTGCTCACGTTTACCACTTGTTTGCTTGCTGCACTTTTTATTACAGATTTATATTACTTTGTTTTGCCATCCATATCACTTGCCATTTAACATCTCTTCGCCGAACTAGTGCACCTATACATCTGACAAGTGTATTAGGTGTGTTGGGGACACAAGAGACTTCTTGTATTTTAGTTGCAGGGTTGCTTGAGAGAGACCATCTTCAACCTCTACTTCCCTGAGTTCGATAAACCTTAGGTCATCCACTTGAGGGAAATTGCTACTGTCCTACAAACCTCTGCGCTTGGAGGCCCAACATAGTCTACAAGAGTAGAAGCGTGTGTAGACATCAAGCTATTTCTGGCGCCGTTGCCGGGGAGGTGAGCGCTTGAAGGTATATCTTTAGATCTTGCAATTAAATCTTTTTTTTCTTGTTTTTATTTCACTAGTTATGTTTATGGAAAACCTTGCTATTGGATCATTGCTTTGCGGGAGGACGCCCCACACCTGTGGTGGTTGCTCCTCCTCCTACTGAAATTGTGCCCTATAAAATACCGGCTAGTATTATCGATTATGCTTTGGCTAATCGTTATGCAGGAGACAGACATCCCGGTGAACACTTGCTATATCTGTCACAACTACGTTCATTATTTAAGCTTGCAGGTGTATCGAGGGAGTTTGTCATGGGGAAATTATTTGCCTTGTCACTGAAAGGAAAAGCATTGGAATGGTATAGGCTACTAAATGACTCTCACCTGCTGGAGTGGGAAGAGATCCAGTCTCACTTTTACTCCAAGTTTTATCCTCTTCATGAAGTCCATGAGAATAGGAATTATGTTTATAATTTTTATCCTCATGACGGAGAGAGCATAGCTCAAGCTTGGGGGAGACTGAAAACGTTAATGCTAAAATGTCCTAACCATGGGCTCCCCAAAGATATTATTATTACTAACTTCTATGCGAGGCTCTCTCGACAGGATAAAGATTTGCTCGATGCTTCCTCTATGGGTTCTTTCACAAACGAAAAGATTGATGCTAAATGGGAACTCCTTGAAAGAATTCAACGCAACACTGAAGATTGGGAGATCGACAAAGGTAAAGAGTCAGGTATAATTTATGAGTATGATTGCATTAAGTCCTTTGTTGAAACTACAAGTTTTAATAAGTTTAGTGCTAAGTTTGGGCTTGATTCTCAACTCCTTGCTGATTTCCTCAAATCTTTTGCTTCACATCTTAATATGCCTAAGGAGGATTGGATCAAGCATCATAAACCTTTTAAAGAGACTTGCAAAGAAAATGAAATTGTTCATGATGATTGCAACATGCATGATCCAATTCCTAAAAATGAAGTTTTATATAAGCATGTTAATTTTTGTGGAGTGGATAGACCTTGTGAAAGGCCTATGATTGAAGAAGAGAAGTATTGTAAGCAACATAAGCATGAAAGAACAATCACTTGGGTCAGAGATTTAAATGAAATTGCTAGAGAATTGTGTGACCTTTATCCTTTTACTTGTGAACTTTGCCGTATAGAGGGTCACTTTAATATTCAATGCATGAACTTTCAAAACATAACTGTTAACCGGTTGTGTGATAACATGATCACCTTTGATCTTTATGATGAGCTTATGTTATTTTTGATGTGTGAAGAGTTATCAGAAAAGACTTCTTGGCTGGATGATAATGCCATAGGAATAAAAAACACTTTGCAAAATTGCCATCTCTACTGTGTTGTTAATTGCCATGAAAATGATTACATAAGTAAGATTAGAAAGGAGGGAACTTTACCAAAGTATAAAAATGTCTCTTATATTTCTGCTAATAAAAAGAGAGTTTCTCCCAAGTTTCCCCTATTGTTTCTAATGATAAACCAGGTTATGTGGAGAAGCTTCATCTCCAACCACCCCCTCCTAAGGTGAAGAAGAAGAAAAAGAAGAGGAGGAGGAGGAGGAGCAAGAAGGAAGAAGAATGGGTATCAACCTGGCCTGAGCATATTCCTCCTATCAACTTTTATCCTAACGGTTGTAAGTTTAAAGAAGAAGGTGAAGTTTATTGCCTTAATTATCATCTTGATGATACGTCCGTAGGTACTATTGAAGATGATTTTGATTATGATATCCATGTTACTTATTGTGATTGGGAAAATGATGATAATGCTGCTTATGATCTTGAAAATCTTTTTGGTACCAACTCTGAAAGTGAAGATATGGGAAGCTCTAAGCTTGGGGATGATAGGATTGCAAATCCTATCCCCACTAGTGATGTGATAATTGATAATTCTCTTGCTAGTAAGAATAAAGACAACATGTTTACAAATATAGTTGCCAGCAATGATAATGCTCTTCTCTACCATGATGATGTTATAACTCCAATCTATAGTGATTATAAAGGTACCTATGACATAAGGAGAAATTATCCTTATGAAACTTGTCATAATCATGAAGGGAATTACTCCCTTGTTGAACACCACCCTCCTAATATACAACTAATCTATAGTGTTCAAGTTGTTTATGATAGTCCTACTCCCACTATTACCAATGAGAAAAATTATGCTTATGTGGGGAGTGAGAGTACCTTTTTGCATGTGCATCATGGTAACAATGCTTTATGTGATGCTTATATTGTTGAGTTCATCCATGATGCCACTGAAATTTATAATGAGAGAGGGAGGCTTGGTTCTAAATATCTTAATAATAAGAAGTTTCCTCTCTTTATGGTGAATATTTTGAAGTTATGCTTGTTTTGCCTTCCTATGCTAGTTGCTTCGTGCTTCAATGAATTATTCTATTGCAATATTCCTATGCATAGGAAGCATGTTAGGCTTAAATGTATTTGGCATTTGCTTCTTGATGCCATCTTTTGTTCTTCAGCTCTTATTCTTACGAGAGCATCATTAAAGTCCTATGCCTAGCTTAAAGGCATAAAAGAAAGCGCTTTTGGGAGGCAGCCCACAATGAATAAAATTTTATTTTGCTTTTTGTTGTGTCTTGATGTTGTTACTACAGTAGCATCATCATTGTATCTTTACTTTTCAACTTTGTGCCAAGTGTAGCCTCTGATTGCAAGAAAGTTCAAAAGTTGTGATGTGCTGTCCAGGAAACAGATTCTGTCCTTGGATAGAAAAATTCGTATAAAATCACCAGATCATCTTTTTGGTATGAATTTTTTCGACAGCGTGCTCTATACAATTGTCTTTCGTGCGTCTGTTCTGAGTTTTTTTATTAGAGTTGCAGAAGTGCCCCGAACAAATCATTTACTACCTGTTGTTCTGTTTTTCACAGATTCTGTCCTGTTTTGCCTTTCTTTCATTTTGCAAACCAAGAGCTTGCTTTTTCTTTGCAAAAACCTTTTGGCAATCTTGAGAAACAGTTGAACTTCAAGGATAACTTTATTTCCAGCAAGGAACAATTATTTTATTATGGGTACTAACCTCGCTAATCAGATTATGATGAGTTATGTATGAAGGGAGTTTTCAAGTGTGCGAGGGAAGATGATAAAAAGATTCAGGAGTGTCAAGCGCTCAAGCTTGGGGATGCCCCCGTGCACCCCCAAGAAATATTCAAGGAGACTCAAGCGTCTAAGCTTGGGGATGCCCCCGTGCATCCCCTTCTCCATCAACATTATCAGTTCGTCTTTCGTTCCACTATATTTTTATCACTTCATGTGTTATGTGCTATGCTTGGAGCGTCTTGCTTTTAGTTTCATTTTTAGTTTTATTTAGCTTTGCTTGTTTTTCATAACGAGTTGGAACTCAGCTTTCTTTGTGTGGGAGAGAAACACGCTCCACTTCAACCTAGAACACAACATAGAATTTTCATGTTTATCTTTGCTGTGTGTGTTCTTTGTCTTTTAATAGCTACTATCATGTTCAGCTCTTAGTATTCATGCTTATATTTTCAAAGAGCTTTTGTTTAGTTGGTTGCTTGAACTCTCTTTAATTACCATGCTCACCTTATTAAGAGAGTTTGCTTCCATTGCATTGGTTGATATGTCTATGATAAAGTTGCTACGTGCATAATGGCGCTTAGTAGTTCATGTTTTCTTGTGGTTAGTCTCAAATAGCTGGGGGATTCCCAATGTGTTATTGGAGTACCAACTTGATTTGTTTGCCTATGATGTGGTATGGTTTAGTAATATCTTCCTTCAAGAATTTATTTTGATTGACTTGGCGTATGCTCACGCATATTTAAGACTGTAAAGAAAGTCTGTCAAGCCTTGATGATCTTTTGTTTCTGAGTAGCGATATAACTACCATGCCTGACTCAATGTTGCTTTGTCGCTCTGCATGATTATGACCGTCATTGCTCTTTTAGTTGGTCGCTCCCAGTCTTTTGCTAACCTCCACCTGTACTAAGCGGACTGACTGCTTGTGCATCCACATTCTTTTAATCCAGTTATGCCATATGAGTCCACCATACCTACCTATATGTGGTATTTCACCGCCACTCCAAATAAATTTACGTGTGCTACCTTTAAAACCTTCATTTTTGCAATACATAGCTCATGGGAAAGTAGCTTAAAAATTATTGTGGTAAAGAATATGTCGCTTATGTATCTTATTTCTTATAAGTTGCTTGCTGAGCGGTATCCATGTTTCTGGGGACGCCATCAACTGTTACACTTTTGTTGAATATCATGTGAGTTGCTATGCATGTTCGTCTTGTCCAAAGTAAGGGTGATTTGCCATGAGTTGAATGGTCTGAGTATGCATATTGTTAGAGAAGAACATTGGGCCGCCAACCAAAGTCATGTATCATGGTGGAAGTTTTAGCTTGGACATTAATCCTCAACCTCTTATGAATGCTTAAGCATTAAAGAGGAGTCCATTATCTATTTTCTATGTTGTCCCGGTATGGATGTCCTCAAGTTGAGATCTATCAAAAACGAGAAATCAAATGCGATTTATCTCCTTGGACCTTTGTATAGGTGGCATAGAGGTACCCCTTTGTGACACTTGGTTGAAACATATGTAATGCAATGATAACCCATGGAAATCCGAGCTAATTAGGACAAGGTGCGAGCACTATTGGTATTCGATCCATGAGGCTTGCAACTTATAGGATGTCTTATGCATAACACATATGAAGTATTACTACCGTTGACAAAATTGCTGTTATGTTTTCAAAATAAAAAACTCTAGCACATGAGTAATCCCTGCTTCCCTCTGCGAAGGGCCATTCTTTTACTTTTATGTTGAGTCTCCACCTTCTTTTAAAGCACCAACTACTGAGAGCATGATTGTCATTCTGAGTGTAATGTGCATTGTCCCAAAGTAGCATTGTCTTTTGCATGATTATGATATCGTTTATTCTGAAATCATTGTATCTAGTCGTCACTTAAACCTTGGAGGTGCCCCTGCATTTATGTTTTGCTTCACTAAAGGGGGCAAGCGAGGTATCACTTTATCATATTTGCACACCATGCTCACTACAAATCTATTTGATGTTTCAGTGTCATATTGTAAAACTTTCAGTTCTTTGTGATTTTCTCATGAGGCAACTTAATTACTACAGATTCATTGTCTCAGTAAGCTTTTTTCATATGACTATGAATAAGTCCTATATGGTTAATAGCATGTCACCACAGAAATTATTCTTGTTATCATTTACCTACTCGAGGACGAGCAGGAATTAAGCTTGGGGATGTTGATACGTCCAAAACGTATCTATAATTTCTGCTTGCTCCATGCCTCTTTTGGGTGATATTGCTATGATATTTATACACTTCCATACACTTTCGATCATATTTGGACTAACCTATTAACTCAGTGCACCCCAGTGCCAGTTTCTGTTTTCGGCTGTTTTTGTATTTCAGGTTTTCACATTACGAGAACTGCCAGGAAAAATCCAGAAAAAATATATAAAAAATCAGCGTTCCAGGAGCTACCGTGCGGCCAAAGTACAGCCGGGGGGGGACCCACAGGGGCTCCAGGCGGCCTGCCCAGGCGGCCCACCCCTAGGCCGCGCCGGGGGGGCGCCTGGGCCCCCCAGGACTCCCCTGGTGACCCCCTTTGGCATATATTTAAGGTCCGTCGAGAAAACCCTGATTCCGGATCCCTTTTCTCCAGACGCGATTCCGATCTCCGCCGCCATCGCCATCAAGCTTCGGGGGACCAGAATTCCTGCGCCGGCACCCTGCCGGGACGGGGAAGTGCCCCCGGATTCATCTCCATCGACGTTGCTTCCTCCCTCCATGAGGCGGGAGTAGTTCCTCCTCGGGGCTGAGGTTCTCACCAGTAGCTATGTGGTCAATTCTCTCTCCCATGATGTGATCTTCGTTGTGATCATAGGCTATGTTAATCTAGGGTGATCCCATGATATTTCCCCTTCCTCTATGTATTGGATTGATGTACTCACTTGTCTTTATCTAGTATAATCCCCGAGACCAAGGTGACAGCGGTCTATTGGACATGGATTAGAAAAGTATTTTCATGAGTGATTTCCTCTCTTGTGTGTTAGTTGAAGATTGAGAGTCTCTTGGTGCTTGTCTTTGACTATCCTTTAGATATGTAATGGTGATTGTGGGACTCTCTTTGGATGGCCGCGGTGACATTGGGAAATCCTTAGATTGAGAACTACGAACTTTGAGGTGTGCTTTTGTAGCCCTACATAATTCTCGTCCTCTCTTGACCACGAAGGAATGACCTCCGAGTGTGTCCCCTTTGCATGTTTTATGGGAAATATCATGTGATTCGATTATGTTAAAGTTATTGGGAGTTGCCACTAGTGAAAGTATGAACCCTAGGCCTTGTTTCCACCATTGCAATACCATTTGTTCTCACGTTTACCACTTGTTTGCTTGCTGCACTTTTTATTACAGATTTATATTACTTTGTTTTGCCATCCATATCACTTGCCATTTAACATCTCTTTGCCGAACTAGTGCACCTATACATCTGACAAGTGTATTAGGTGTGTTGGGGACACAAGAGACTTCTTGTATTTTAGTTGCAGGGTTGCTTGAGAGAGACCATCTTCAACCTCTACTTCCCTGAGTTCGATAAACCTTAGGTCATCCACTTGAGGGAAATTGCTACTGTCCTACAAACCTCTGTGCTTGGAGGCCCAACATAGTCTACAAGAGTAGAAGCGTGTGTAGACATCACTTGGCACAAGACTTGGCCTCGGAATCAATGAAGCTTCGAGAAGAACTTCACAAGACCAAGGCACTTCTCCGCCGAGCTCAAGAGAAGACAAATAGGATCAAGAAGGAAGGAGCACCTTCTGGACAATCCGCTATCACATACCGAGGCGGAAGGCCCTCCGAGGATGTATCTTCCAAGAATGAAGAACCACCTTGGCGACGCCGGATGACGGCAAGGGAATATCGCAAGCTTTTCCCTGCACCACCGACGAAGCACCGTCGTATCCAACTCCTCAACTCCCCCACACCCTCAAGTGACAAGGGGGCCCAGACAGATGAAGACAAGGAGGAAGTCCCAGAAGAGCCGGAATACGCAACCGAGCATTCCGCCGCTTAGGCATTATTCGCTACTCGGATATGCCAGTTGTGACCTCTACGGTAGGATAGGTCGTGTAACCCCTATGCGTAGTCGAGTCCTTGTATGGTTCATATGAAACCAACTAGTATTTGCTTTTGTTGTGTCTGGATGTATGTCGTATTCTTCCTTCGGGGATGTGTAAACGACTGCATCACCCATTTGGATTTTAATGAATGTGTTTGGCCTTTCGGCCCTTGCATGATTTGATTAGTGTCACACCCACCCCCTTACTAGGCACCCATCTATCTTGCTTTCCCTCTTCCAAGTCATGAGACCTTTTACCGCTCCAACAGGATGCCTGTTGTAACTCGTACTGGTACCTCTACCCAGCAGCCTGAAGCCGGAGCATCCGCTCAGTCAGAGGCAGGCCGCGACCAAACCAACAACCAAGCTCCACCACCACCACCTCCTCCGAACATGGACATGGCTCAGCTTCTCCAAGCTTTCCGAGAGGAACGCCAAGCCAACACTGCAGCCCTTCAGCTGATTGCTCAAGCTGTCACCAACAACCGCCAGCCGGCAGGGAATGGCAATGGACGTTCCACGTTGGCAGAGTTCAAGAAGCATGCACCGCCAACCTTTATCGAAACTGCTGAACCCCTGGATGCAGACGACTGGGTCCGCTCCATTGAGGAAATACTGGAACTAGTCGGATGCACCGAAGACCGCGAGAAGGTGGCTTATGCAGCCCACTGCCTCGGGGGGACTGCTAGAGCTTGGTGGGATGGATTCAAGGTCATGCATGCTGAACAAGACATCACTTGGGTTAACTTCAAGGCAGAATTCCACAAGGCCCACATTCCTTCCGGAATCATGGCTATCAAAAAGCGTGAGTTCCGAGCCCTGAAGCAAGGAAGTGGCACTGTCAAGGAGTACATGCAGAAGTTCAGGGTTCTGTCAAGGTATGCCCCTGAAGATGTCAGCACTGATGCTGCAAAAAGGGAGCGCTTCATGGAAGGCCTCAATCAGACTCTGCAATACTCGCTTGTCGTGTGCGACTGCCCAACCTTCCCTGACCTGGTGAACAAAGCACTTATGCTTGAAGACAAGCGGCGTGCTTTGGAAGACACTCGCAAGCGCAAGATGGTCAGCAAGGGAAGTTCCAGCAACCAGAAGCCTCGTCCGTGGCAGTCAGCCCCGGCCAAGCCAACCTATCAGCAACCAAGAGCTCCTGCACCTCGTACCAACCCTCAGCCTCCGCAGTATGCCAACCCAAGGCCAGCCTTCAACCCCAGTACCAGTGATGGCAACAAGATCAACAATCCAAACCAAGTCACTTGCTTTGGATGTGGTCAGTCCGGACACATCTCAAGGGTGTGCCCCAACAAGAAGCCTGATGCCCCGCGCCCCAATGCGCAGAACCAGGGACAAGGCCGCGGGATGCCACCAAGGAACCCAGCTCCTCGCAATCCACCTAACCATGGGAAGGGGCGTGTGAATCACGTCACTGCTGAAGAAGCCCAGGAAGACCCGGACGTCGTGCTGGGTACGTTCCTTGTCAACTCAGCACCTGCAACTGTCTTGTTTGATTCTGGAGCAACGCATTCATTTGTCACTCAAAGATTTGCATTAAAAAGTGGCATGACCCCTACACCCCTGAATAACCCTATGGTGGTACAAACCCCCGGAGCAGAGATGAGAGCCAAGATAGGCTGTAAAGGAGTCAGTATTACCATTAACGGTGTAGATTTCCTAGCAGACCTCATCGTCCTGAGATCACAAGGCTTGGATGTGATCCTAGGCATGAATTGGCTCAGCAAGCACCAAGGCTTGTTAGACTGTGCCAATCGGACAGTTGATGGGCCTCGAACCCCTTGTTGGTTACCCCAAGTGGAAGGTGTAAGATGCAGTGTTGTGGAAGTTTTTCCCTTAGCAAAGATGCCAAGGATCGAATCCCCAGAGACTCCTAGGTTCAACAAGTAGGTGTCAACTGCTACGGCGCCAGATAGTAGCAATCAATGTGGACCTGCACACAGATACAAATAACTTTGCTCCCAACGAGTACAGAGAGGTTGTCAATCCCTCCGGCCTTGTAGTTCACAAAGGATTAAATGCAATGATAGTAGTGATAGATAATGTTTTGCAATAGTAAATAATAGCGAAAAGTAAATAGTGATATGGACCGGAGTCTCATGATGTTCACTAGTGATGTCTCTCTCCCAAAAGACGATAAAACAACTATGTGAGGTAAACAAATTACAACTGGGAAATTGACAGGACCCACGAGCGCAAACCAATGCTGATTACATTGCAAGAAAGGTTGAGGTTCAAAGCATGGGCGGTACGCCAAAGTAAGTAGACCGAAATCCATCAATATCTACTACTAATCATCCACCTTGAGATATCTATCCAGAACATCTCGCTGGTATTAAGTTGCGAGTCCCACCCATAGTGTAAACTCAATGCAACAGACAACTGCATTAAAAGAACTTTGCGTAAAGTAAACAATCCTTGCACCCGCGGGCACAAGCACCGTTGTTTTCCCCCTTGTGCCAACAGCACATCCCCTAGACTCATGTTTCTGTCACTCAAGCTAGTCATCGAGGGGCATGAACCCACAATCGAGCATAACGTTCCCTCTTGGAGTCACTACCTATTACTCAGCCAAAGCAATAAATAACAACGGAGAACATGCAAGAATTACTTATGAACATAAATATAAAAGAGGTAGATCAAATATATTACTCAAGATCAATCTGAACATAATCTCATAATCCATCGGATCCCAGCAAACTCAACATAGCAACAGCATAAGGATTACATATGTGCCTCGATCATGTAGGGCAGCTCACGAGGACTAATTAGTGAAGCACAAGAACGGGAGGAGAACATCACATAGCTACTGGTCATGGACTCATGGTCCAAGGGAGACTACTCACGAGTCATCCGGGAGGCGTCCATGGTGGTGGAGAATCTCCCGGTGGTGATCCTCCCCTCCGGCAGGGTGCCGGGAAGAGTTCTCCTGGTGCTCCCGATCTTGGAAGCGGCGGCGGCGGCGGAACAGAGATGGGATCGCGAAAAGAGTTCCTGTTCTGAGGGTTTCGGAGCACGCTTTAAATATATGCCAAAGGGGGGCATCGGGGAAGCTTCGGGGGGCCCAGGCGC
>LR738715.1:651685995-651742040 GCA_902687465.1 Secale cereale | reverse complement strand
ATATATAACATTATACTCTAGCATAGATTTTAAACAATATCCACTCTCTTCAAAGGCTATAACTAACGTCACTGCGGCAGAAGACTGAAGATAACAACAAGCCTCCCATCACGCTCTTTGAAGGTTATGATCACCAAGCTGCTTACTTCAATAGACGACACCTGAAGAAAATCATTGAACCCTTCCTTTTTGAACACCATTCTATTACCCAAACCAATGAAGTAGGAACAAGGAGTGCTCACATATATATCATCATCATGAGATTCCAAACTAACTTCAAGAGTTAAAACGCCAGTCCTAGTAAATGACACAAACTCCTCAAAACCTTACCAGGAATAACCTGACAAAAACATCAAGCTATTACAAATAAAACAAAAATTAGAAACTATAAAAGGATGAAAAAATAAAAAATAGAAAATAGAAACAAAGAAAAACAGTGAAAAAATCTGACCATATGATGACCATTAATATTCATGGAAGTAATCATGTGAACAAAAGGACAACAAAGTATGTAGTCATCATCAAAGAGTTGTCACGACATGAAATATATCTAGTGATAATTGGGATCAACACCACGAGTGTAAAAGCAACTACCAACAAGTTCCTTCTCAGAGCGCTCAAATCCTCAAGAGCTATAAAATAAAATTTCATACGTTCAAGGGAACAGAAAAATCATTTGAAATGGAACAACATAAATACTTCCTTAAAAATAAACCTTACCAACAGAAGGTAAAGGGGACAACATATCTCCACCTCGATAAAAATCAACACCAACCAACCTCTCATAATGCTAAATCCTAACGGTCATTATATCACAATGACAAAAACCATAATCATTGATCAAATGTTCCCAGGAAGAACCATGGAATTTGCAGCTCACTCGACCATGACTAATCAGAACACCATACAAATCACCCTCACTTGAGTGAAGAGCAAGATCAGTATATCTGTCACCCCTCCTTATAGCTAAAGTCATACACTCCTCGATGTAACGAGCAAGATGAGCTCTAACACTACATCGAACATACTGGAAAATGAATCAAAACAATCATCATAATCGAAAAAAGAAGACCTCAAATAATTCCCATTCAAAACAGCATCAACAACGCCAAAACAAATAAATATGTGTGCCAAAAATTGAATAATTAGTCAATGTTATTCTTACAACATGACTCGAACAACGTCGATCCAGTACCACACTGAACACATCTACAGAAGAATCAATAGAGGAACATGGGCCACCCGGCATACGGCAAAAAGGACAAGCCATACCTGCAAAGAACACAATTATTATCAAGAACTAATTGCACAAACCATGTTGAAAGTTGACCGATGATAGTATTGGAAGCCCCCACCCATAATCACCGCATAAATCTCCATATCCTAGAAATATAATGAGAACAAAAAGGAAAACTAAAAGGAAACAGAGAACCAATGAATGCAACCGGTAGGCAGCGACGATGGTTCGAACAGGGAAGCATCGTTGACAATAAAGCAGGGTGCCATAAGCAGGCGATAAGAGCGGCGAGCGCGACGAGTAGCGAGGATGACAACGAAAACCCAGTCGGCGGCGATGGGTCGACGACAACAAAGAGAAACATATCAAAAGTGTATTACAAAACACAAAACTTATAAGGACTAAAGTGAAAAAAGGAAAACCATAAAGGAAACCGAAAACCGAAAATCACGAAAGTGCGTGCGAAGCGCTCCGCGACTAATCGTTGCAGGCAGCGCTCTTCAACTAGTGATTTGGTTCATCCATTTTTTTGAGATTACGCCAATGGCGTACCATATTTGTATAGAAGATAGAGAAAAATGTACAAGAAATGCACGAGCTAGATGTGAACATCTTGGCTCGGCCAACACCCCTTACACCCAACGCAACTCTCTAAGGCTACTCTCTCACAAAATGTGTTAAACCACCAACTCCAATGCCGGCTAGTCTCCATTGTTGTACTTCTCTAAAGATGTCGTCTGCCAACACCATCGGGGTCCTCTGTTGCTGCAACCTGTTTGTAGGATCGAAAGTATGTCTAGAGGGGGGAGATTAGACTACTTGACCAGATAAAAATCTAGCCTTTTCCCAATTTTAATTCTTGGCAGACTGTAGCAACTTAGCACAAGTCAAGCAATCAACCTACACATGCAATTCTAATAGTATAGCAGCGGAATGTAAAACAATTGCATATGAAGGTAAATGGAGGAGTTTGGAGGGAGCAAACGCAAGTGTAGACAAGTGTCTTTGTCTAGGTTCCGATAGGTGGTGCTATTATACATCCAAGTTGATGGAGACTTCAACCCACGAAGGGTAATGGCTGCACAAGTCCACACAGGCCTCCACCCACGAGGGGTCCACGAAGAAGCAACCTTGTCTATCCCACCATGGCCATCGCCCACGAAGGACTTGCCTCACTAGGGTAGATCTTCAAGAAGTAGGCGATCTCCTTGCCCGTACAATCTCCTTGGTTCAACTCCACAATCTCGTCGGAGGCTCCTGATACGTCTCCAACGTATCTATAATTTTTGATTGTTCCATGCTATTATATTATCCTTCTAAGATGTTTTATGGGCTTTATTATACACTTTTATATTATTTTTCGGACTAACCTATTAACCCAGAGCCCAGTGCCAGTTTCTGTTTTTCTCCTGTTTTAGGGTTTCGCAGAAAAGGAATATCAAACGGAGCCCAATTTACCTGAAAATCAACGGAGATCGTTTTTGGACCAGAAAAAGCCCACGGAGTGCCGGAGGGGGACGAGAGGATTCACGGGCTGCCCACGAGGGTGGGGGCGCCCCTCCCCCCTACTGGGCGCGCGCCCCTGCCTTGTGGACACCCGTTAGACCCCCTTTGCTTGGCCCTGACTCCAACACCTCCTATATATACTGAAACCTCTGGAAAATAACCTAGATTGGGAGTTCCGTCGCCGAAAGCCTATGTTGCCACCGAAAACCAATCTAGACCCGTTCTGGCACCCTGCCGGAGGGGGGAATCCCTCTCCGGTGGCCATCTTCATCATCCCGGCGCTCTCCATGACGAGGAGGGAGTAGTCCACCCTCGGGGCTGAGGGTATGTACCAGTAGCTATGTGTTTGATCTCTCTCTCTCTCTCGTGTTCTTGAGATGGCACAATCTTGGTGTATCGCGAGCTTTGCTATTTTAGTTGGATCGTATGATGTTTCTCCCCCTCTACTCTGTTGTAATGGATTGAGTTTTCCCTTTGAAGTTATCCTATTGGATTGAGTCTTTAAGGATTTGAGAACACTTGATGTATGTCTTGCATGTGCTTATTTGTGGTGACAATGGGATATCACGTGATCTACTTGATGTATGTTTTGGTGATCAACTTGCGGGTTCCGTGACCTTGGGAATCTATGCATAGGGGTTGGCACACGTTTTCGTCTTGACTTTCCGGTAGAAACTTTGGGGCACTCTTTGAAGTTCTATGTGTTGGTTGAATAGATGAATCTGAGATTGTGTGATGCATGTCGTATAATCATGCCCACGGATACTTGAAGTGACAATGGAGTATCTAGGTGACACTAGGGTTTTGGTTGATTTGTGTCTTAAGGTGTTATCTAGTACGAACTCTATGATAGATTGAACGTTACTACGGACTCTTGAATATATCGATCACAAAGAATAACTTTGAGGTGGTTTCGTACCCTACCATGATCTCTTCGTTTGTTCTCCGTTATTAGTTACTTTGGGGTGACTCTTTGATGCATGTTGAGGGCTAGTAATATGATCCAATTATGTTATCCTTGTTGAGAGAACTTGCACTAGTGAAAGTATGAACCCTAGGCCTTGTTTCCTATCATTGCAACACCGTTTATGCTCACTTTTACCACTTGCTACCTTGCTGTTTTTATATTTTCAGTTTACAAAAACCTATATCTACCATCCTTATTGCACTTGTATCACCATCTTTTCGCCGAACTAGTGCACCTATACAATTTACCGTTGTATTGGGTGTGTTGGGGACACAAGAGACTCTTTGTTATTTGGTTGTAGGGTTGTTTGAGAGAGACCATCTTCATCCTACGCCTCCCATGGATTGATAAACCTTAGGTCATCCACTTGAGGGAAATTTGCTACTGTCCTACAAACCTCTGCACTTGGAGGCCCAGCGTCTACAAGAAGAAGGTTGTGTAGTAGACATCAAGCTCTTTTCTGGCGCCGTTGCCGGGTAGGTTAGTGCTTGAAGGTATATCTTTAGATCTTGCAATCGAATCTTTTAGTTTCTTGTTTTATCACTAGTTTAGTTTATAAAAGAAAACTACAAAAAATGGAATTAAGGTTACCTCATATGCTTCATCTTTTTAATATCTTTCGCAAAAATGATGGGAAGGAAAATTGTGCTCAAGTACTAGAAGAAGAATTACATAGAATGCTTGGCATAAAATATGTGCATGATGAGCATGATTGCAATATTGTTAGTATGAATTCTTTGAATACCCATGATGCTAATGATATGCAAAGCCACAAGCTTGGGGAAGCTACGTTTGATGAGGATGATATTTTTAGTCCCCCAAGATTTGATGAGCAAATTTATTATGATGAAAGCATGCCTCCTATTTATGATGATTATACTGATGAAAGTGGATTTGGAGAGGTCATGACTTTATTTAGTGATGAATCCACTATTTCGGAAGAGGTTCCAATTGGTTATGAGAACAAAGTTGCTATCTATGATGATTATTGTGATGACTTGTATGATATTAAAAATAATGATAACCATGAAACTTGTCATCATGATTTTAGTTTTCAATTGGATTATGCTTCACATGATAGTTATTTTGTTGAGTTTGCTCCCACTACTATTGATGAGAATAAATTTGCTTATGTGTAGAGTAGTAAAATTTCTATGCAAGTAGATCATGAAAAGAATGCTTTATGTGTTGGTTATATTGTTGAATTTATTCATGATGCTACTGAAATTTATTATGATAGAGGATCATATGCTTGTAGGAATTGCAATGATATCAAGTTTCCTCTCTATGTGCTTGAAGTTTTGAAGCTATGCTTGTTTTCCCTTCCTATGCTAGTTGATTATTGTTCCCATAAGTTGTTTGCTTACAAAATCCCTATGCATAGGAAGTGGGTAAGGCTTAAATGTGCTAGTCATATTCTTCATGATGCTCCCTTCATGTTTCAATTCTTATCTTTTATGCGAGCATCATTGTCATCATCATGCCTAGCTAAAAGGCATTAAAGAAAAGTGCTTGTTGGGAGATAACCCAATCTTATTTGTTTTTGCTTCTATTTAGGAATAAATATTGCATCTAGCTTCTGTTTAGATGTGGTTTTATGTTTTAATTAGTGTTTGTGCCAAGTAGAACCTTTGGGAAGACTTGTGTGAAGTTTATATGATCTTGCTGTGAAAAACAGAATCGTTAGCGCTCGCTAGAATGGCCACCAGATTTTACTGGAGAGTGCTATTTAGTTGATTCTTTTTGCAGATGATTAATAGACAAATTCCTCACGTTTACTAATTTATTTCAATTTTTTTGGAGTTACAGAAGTATGCGAAAGTTACAGATTACTATAGACTGTTCTGTTTTTGACGGATTCTTTTGTTTGTGTGTTGTTTGCTTATTTCAATGCATCTATGAGTATTATTGGGAAGTATGAATCATAGAGAAGTTGGAATACAGTAGGTTTAACACCAATATAAACAAAGAATGAATTCGTTACAGTACCTTTGAGTAGTGGTTTGTTTTCTTATACTAACGAAGCTCACGAGATTTTTGTCTAAGTTTTGTGTTGTGAAGTTTTCAAGTTTTGAGTATTGCTTTGATGGACTATGGAACAAAGAGTGGCAAGAGCCTAAGCTTGGGGATGCCCAAGGCACCCCAAGGTAAAATTCAAGGACAACCAAAAGCCTAAGCTTGGGGGTGCCCCGGGAAGCCATCCCCTCTTTCGTCTTCATCCATCGGTAACTATACTCGGAGCTATATTTTTATTCACCACATGATATACATTTTGCTTGGAGCGTCAATTTATTTTAGTTTGTTTTGCTTGCTGTTTGAATAATATCCCAAGATCTGAAATTCTTAAATGTTAGAGAGTCTTCACATAGTTACATAATTATACAACTACTCGTTGTTCTTCACTTGTATCTTTTGGAGTAGTTTGTCATTTGCTCTAGTGCTTCACTTATATCTTTTAGAGCACGGCGGTGGTTTTATTTTGAAGAAATAGACGAACTCTCATGCTTCACTTATATCCTTTTGAGAGTCTATTAGAACAGCATGGTAATGTGCTTTGGCTATAAAACTAGCCTTCACATGATAGGCATCCAAGATGAATGTAGTAAAAACTTTCATACTAAGTGCATTGAATATGATGAGAAGTTGGATGCTTGATAATTGTTTTGAGATGTGAGGATAGTGATATTAGAGTCATGCTAGTAGAGTTATTATGAAATTGAGAAATACTTGTGTTAAAGTTAGTGATTCCCGTAGCATGCACGTATGGTGAACCGCTATGTGACGAAGTTAGAGCATGAGGTATTTGTAGAGTGTCATCCTTTGTGTGGAGGTCGGGGGCGCGCGATGGTTAACTCCTACCAACCTCCCCCCTAGGAGCATGCGTTGATTGCTTTGTTTTGATGACTCGTAAATTTTTGCAATAAGTATATGAGTTCTTATGACTAATGTTCAGTCCATGGATTATACGCACTCTCACCCTTCCACCATTGCTAGCCTCTCTTGTACCGCGCAACTTTCGCCGGTACCATACACCCACTATATAACCTTCCTCAAAACAGCCACCATATATCTTCCTCAAAACAGCCACCATACCTACCTGTCATGGCATTTCCATAGCCATTTCAAGATATATTACCATGCAACTTTCCACTGTTCCGTTCATATGACACGCTTCATATTGTCATATTGCCATGCATGATCATGTAGTTGACATCATATTTGTGGCAAATCCACCATGCATAATTTTTCATACATGTCACTCTTGATTCATTGCATATCCCGGTACACCGCCGGAGGCATTCATATAGAGTCATACTTTGTTCTAGTATCGAGTTGTAATATCGAGTTATAATTCAATATAAGTGTGATGATCATCATTATTATAGCATTGTCCCATGTGAGGAAAGGCTAAATAAAGAAGGACCCTCCAAAAAAAGGCTTAAAAGGCCCAAAAAAAGAAAAGGGACAATTGCTACTATCCATTTCCACACTTGTGCTTCAAAGTAGCACCATGTTCTTCATGATAGAGAGTCTCATGTTTAGTCACTTTCATATACTAGTGGGAATTTTCATTATAGAACTTGGCTTGTATATTCCAACGATGGGCTTCCTCAAATGCCCTAGGTCTTCGTGAGCAAGCAAGTTGGATGCACACCCACTTAGTTTCTTTTGTTGAGTTTTCATACATTTTTAGCTCTAGTGCATCCTTTGCATGGCAATCCCTACTTACTCACATTGATATCTATTGATGGGCATCTCCATAGCCCGTAGATACGCCTAGTCGATGTGAGACTATCTCCCTCCTTTTTTTCTTCTCCATAACCACCACTCTATTCCACATAGTGCTATATCCATGGCTCACGCTCATGTATTGCGTGAAAGTTGAAAGATTTGAAAGAATAGAGTAAGAAAACAAGTGCTTGGCTGAAACCGGGGTTGTGCATGATATGAATATTTTGTGTGATGAAGAGGGATCATAGCCAGACTATATGATTTTGTAGGGATAACTTTCTTTGGCCATAGTATTTTGAGAAGACATGATTGCTTTGTTAGTATGCTTGAAGTATTATTATTTCTTATGTTAATATAGACTTTTGTCTTGAATCTTTCAGATCTGAACATTCATGCCACAATGAAGAGAACTACATTGAAAAACTATGTTGGTTAGCATTCCACATCAAAAAAAATTGTTTTTCTCAGTTACCTACTCGAGGACGAGCAAGAATTAAGCTTGGGGATGCTGATACGTCTCCATCGTATCTATAATTTTTGATTGTTCCATGCTATTATATTATCCTTCTAGGATGTTTTATGGGATTTATTATACACTTTTATATTATATTTGGGACTAACCTATTAACCCAGAGCCCAGTACCAGTTTCTGTTTTTCTCCTGTTTTAGGGTTTCGCAGAAAAGGAATATCAAACGGAGCCCAATTGACCTGAAAATCAACGGAGATCGTTTTTAGACCAGAAGAAGCCCACGGGGTCCGGAGGGGGACGAGAGGACCCACGGGCTGACCACGAGGGTGGGGGCGCGCCCCCTGCCTCGTGGACAGCCCGTAGACCCCCTTTGCTTGGCCCCAACTCCAACACCTCCTATATATACTGAAATCTCCGGAAAATAACCTAGATCGGGAGTTCCGCCACCGAAAGCCTCTGTTGCCACCGAAAACCAATCTAGACCTGTTCTGGCACCCTGCCGAACGGGGGAATCCCTCTCCGGTTCATCCTCCCGACGCTCTCCATGACGAGGAGGGAGTAGTCCACCCTCGGGGTTGAGGGTATGTACCAGTAGCTATGTGTTTGATCTCTCTCTCTCTCTCTCTCTCTCTCTCTCTCTCTCTCGTGTTCTTGAGATGGCACGATCTTGATGTATCGCAAGCTTAGCTATTTTAGTTGGATCTTATGATGTTTCTCCCCCTCTACTCTCTTGTAATGGATTGAGTTTTCCCTTTGAATTTATCCTATCGGATTGAGTCTTTAAGGATTTGAGAACACTTGATGTATGTCTTGCATGTGCTTATCTATGGTGACAATGGGATATCACGTGATCTACTTGATGTATGTTTTGGTGATCAACTTGCGGGTTCCGTGACCTTGGGAATCTATGCATAGGCGTTGGCACACGTTTTCGTCTTGACTTTCCGGTAGAAACTTTGGGGCACTCTTTGAAGTTCTATGTGTTGGTTGAATAGATGAATCTGAGATTGTGTGATGCATATCGTATAATCATGCCCAGGGATACTTGAGGTGACAATGGAGTATCTAGGTGACATTAGGGTTTTTGTTGATTTGTGTCTTAAGGTGTTATTATAGTACGAACTCTATGATAGATTGAACGTTACTACGGACTCTTGAATAGATCGATCAGAAAGAATAACTTTGAGGTGGTTTCGTACCCTACCATGATCTCTTCGTTTGTTCTCCGCTATTAGTTACTTTGGGGTGACACTTTGTTGCATGTTGAGGGCTAGTATTATGATCCAATTATGTTATCCTTGTTGAGAGAACTTGCACTAGTGAAAGTATGAACCCTAGGCCTTGTTTCCTATCATTGCAACACCGTTTATCCTCACTTTTACCACTTGCTACCTTGCTGTTTTTATATTTTCAGTTTACAACAACCTATATCTACCATCCTTATTGCACTTGTATCACCATCTCTTCGCCGAACTAGTGCACCTATACAATTTACCGTTGTATTAGGTGTGTTGGGGACACAAGAGACTCTTTGTTATCTGGTTGCAGGGTTGTTTGAGAGAGACCATCTTCATCCTACGCCTCCCACGGATTGATAAACCTTAGGTCATCCACTTGAGGGAAATTTACTACTGTCCTACAAACCTCTGCACTTGTAGGCCCAACAACGTCTACAAGAAGAAGGTTGTGTAGTAGACATCAGCTCTAAAGTGACACCTAACCAATCTACGAGACACCACTCTCCAAAAGGTAATAGACGGTGTCCTGATGATGAACTCCTTGCTCAAATGCTTCAAATGATAGTCTCCCCAACACTCAAACAGTTCCTCATAGATTTGGATATGGTGGAAGAATGATTTGAGTGGAAAGCAACTTGGGGAAGGCTAGAGAACAATATTCATATGGTAGGAATGGAATATATTGATCTCAACACTTGAGTATGTGGTTCTCTCTCAGAACATGTATGATGGAAGTGTAGGTATGTTTTGACGGCTCTCTCCACGGATGAAGAGTAGGTGGAGGGGTATATATAGACTCCACACGAAATCTAACCGTTACACACAATTTACCAAACTCGATGGGACCGATTCAGAGAACTTGGTCAGACCGATTTAGTTCATAATGTGACCGTTAGGCATTTCGATGGGACCGATATGATCAACTCGGTAGGACCGATTTCATTAGGTTTAGGGCATAATGTAATCTCGGTGAGACCGATTACACAAACTCGGTGGACCGATTTTGGTAATAAGCTTACAGAGAGTTGGTGAGGCAAACTCGGTGGGACCGATTCGCTTATTTCGGTGAGACCGAAATATTACAAAGGAGAAACAAAGAGTCTGCATTGCGAACTCGATGGGACCGATCGCCCATCTCGGTGGGACCGAAATGTTACTTAGGGAAACAGAGAGTTTGCAGTCCCATCTCGGTGAGACCGAGATCCCTTTCGGTGAGACCGAAATGATTAGGGTTTAGTGGCAGTGGCTATGTCGAATGAACTTGGTGGCGCCGGATAGAACTTTTCGGTGGGGCCGAGTTTGACTTTTGGTTTGGGACATATTTGGATGTATGAAATTGGTTGAGGCTTTTGGAGCCTATCACTAAGCATTTTGAGCAAGCAAGCCATTAAGCAACACCTCATCCCATTTTAATAGTATTGGCATTCCTATGGACTCAATGTGATCTTGGATCACTAAAATAGAAAATTTAGAGTCTTGAGCTTTGAGCTTGAGCCAATCCTTTTGTCCTTAGCATTTTGAGGGGTCCACATTCCTAGTCCATGCCATGCCAATCATTGAACTTTCCTGAAATATTTATCTTCTAATAGCATTAGTTCAATGAGCTATATGTTGTTAGGAATTACTAAAACCACCCAGGGATAGTTGCACTTTCAATCTCCCCCTTTTTGGTAATTGATGACAACATATAGATCAAAGCTTCAACAATAGATAATAAGATTTAAATACATCGTTGCTTTGAGAAGTATGTGATAAACAAGAGCCCCCCCCTAAATTTGTGCATTATTTAAAATTTGCGTTTGAATGCAAATGCACAATCGATTAGGAACATGTGTTACTCTTCCATGTCACATACATCTTGGTGGAGCGCTCAAAATGATATGAATTAAAAACATGCACTCATCACCAAGAAAAGTGAATGGTCATATAAGTATATAAAAGATAGTGTCATCCAAGCAAGCATTAAGGTAGCATATGATCAATCACATGATCAAACAAGTATCTCACACACAGACATAGAGTATAAAGCAAACACTCAAATGAAGTTCAACCAAAAGCAAGAGAGACCAAGAAGCAAAACACTCTCTCTCGAAGCCTATGATCTATACATATTTCTCCCCCTTTGGCAACAAGTTACCAAAAAGTTTGAAAATGCATAGTGCTATGCGTCTCTCGGGCTCGATCTTCAGGAGGTGGTGTAGAGAGAACTCCAAGGACGAAGGCTTCGGATGATGTAGTTGGAGCTGGTGGAGTGGCTGCTGGAGGTGGCACTGAAGTTGTGGCTGCTGGTGCTGATGTAGTAGCTCTCGTATCAGGCACTAGCACTGCAGCAGATCTCTGACCTCGAGGCACTCGCTGAAATGCATATGTGGTAGCCTGTCCTCTCCTCTCCTCTGCTTCCTCCTGGAGCTGCTCAACTGTTGTCTGTATCTTTGTCACTTTCAGATCAAGATCATATAACTTAGTTTCAATGATCCTTTCCAAGCTCTCCTGATTCTGAGTCAGGGTGGCCAAGCCATTCTCAATCTTCATAGTTGCTTGACTCAGATATGCCATTTGATCTTGTTTGGATTTGAGGGACATTTGAGATGCCTCTGCAACACTTGGCATCTTGGCAGCTTTCTCAGCTTTGGCTTTCTCTCTCCTTTCATGTGCTTGCACTGATGATGGTTCATTTTCATCCATGACAACTGTGTTGTCCTCAAAGTCAGGCACCAGGGAAGATATTCTCTGTCCAATAAGTATGTGCATGTGCCCATCTTGGAGTTGATGAGCATCTGGATGTGTGGAGCATACCCACATGATCTCTTTTGGTCTACAGCGGTCCTCTTGATTGTCTTCTGCTACTGGATGAGCATCATTGTGATCAGGGATCTTGGGCTTCAACTTTCTGAGCACTTGGGCCTCAACTTCTTCAGCAACTCAAGCACTGGGGCCTTGTTCTTCTCTGAAGCTAGAATGTTTCTTGTGCTTCTTTTGGGTGCAAACTTGGTGGCTTGAGTAGCTTTGGGAGCATTCTTGGGCTTTGAAGGGGCAGCCCCAGACTTGATAGCATCTCACATAAGCTTCTGAGCTTTAGGAGCTAGTGAAGCAACCTCTTATTCTTCTTCTTCTGTAGCTTCATCATCATCCCTCATGGATGGCTTGCCAATCACTCTAGATGTAGTTTTTCTAACTCTCTTCTTAGTACCTCTAGGCTCATCATCTCTGGTTTCAAGTGTAAAAACCATAGTCTCTTGAGTTGATGCTCTGGCCTTTGACATAGGAACTCTTCTTGCTGGAGCCTTCTTGTTCAATCTTGGCTTAGTTGCCTCAATTGTGCTATACTCCTTCCTGAGCACCTTCTTCTTTGAAGTAGCCTCCTCAGGCACAAAGTCCTCATCCTCAGAATCTGAAGGTTTCTTCTTCCTTGACTTGGTAGCAGCCTTTGGAAGGTCACTGGGAGTGCTTCTTCTGCTCTCATAATAGCTGGAGTTATTGGGACTAGAGCCCTCACTCATTATGCCTGCTCCTCTGACCTGTTCTGACTGTCACTGCCTTCTGACATTTCTGAAACTGCAAACTGACCGTGTGAATAGATGTAGATGAGGTAGAGTGGATGAGCATCACAAGGAGCAGAGTTTTTGCAAAATAGATGACTCAAAAACTTAGTTTTAGTTCTCTACAGAAAGCATTTCCGAGCTACCGATTTGTTAAACTCAGTGATACCGAAGCAATTCTGGAACCTAAACTAGTGAACTCGGTCAGACCGAGTCACAGTTCGGTGGCACCGAGATTGCTAGGGTTTCACACAGAGTTGAACTAGGTCGCACCGATTTGCAATTTTCGGTCAGACCAAAAATCACTTGTGCAATGACCTAAGCCAAATTGGTGAGACCGATTTTTACAACTCGGTCGGTCCGAGATGAGTTCGGCGGAGACCTAACCCTAAATTTTTTGAATCAACACTAATCTAAGGAAGTTTTTGCTAGACATGAAGATTTCAAATGTGGCAAGAATCATGGGAAAGAAATGTGCTACGAATCGAAGTTAAAGAATATCACAAAGGGTCAAGTTCATACCCTAACTCGGCGGTGAACTTTCTACGGCGGCAACGGTGGCAGATATTGCCATTGACGGCGATGGAGACCAACGGCGGGAGGTCGCTGGCAACGAGGAGACGATCCGAGGACCCGATGAGGCAGAGCAGGTTATGCGCGGGCGAAGCGTTTAGGGAAATTTTCCAAAATTCAACCCATCGGTATATATATATATAACATGTCCCTGTCGGTGTGACCGAGTGGAACAACTCGGTGGCACCGAGATGAAAAACTGCTAGCAGTTACTGCAACTCGGTGTGACCGAAAAGTTCAAATCGGTTGCACCGAGATCGAAAACCTAGATCAACTTAGTGAACTCGGTCTGACCGAAGTGAATGACTCGGTCATACCGAAATGCACAAAGAGGTTTTGGAAGTTTAAGTCTATGACGAATCGGGAACTCCGAGTGCTCCTCACACAGAGTGGTTTGAATCTGACTTGATCAAACTTTGTGATGTAGCATGAATAGAGTTTGAGACGAGAAAAGCATAGATAGCTAGAGGGTGTTCTTAGGCATTCTTGTCCATCCATTTGGCAAAAGAAAAAGAGCCAAACAATCTAAGCAACAAATGGATGTCCTCGAATGAGAAAAATATGCAGTCAACATGCTCACACAATAAGATAGCAAATGAAACATGTGGCAAAGCATGCACAACCATTCTAGCATCTATCAAGCAATTGGCAATGACTAGGTCATCTATATATGAGTATATTGACTTAGGACTCAAATGAGAACATTTGATCATAGGTCATACTCATCGTTTAAGCACAAGTGGGGTTACAACTTTTACATAAAGCATTGTTGTGTTCACATCATTAGAGTTGCTTTAGCTCAATTGATTAGAGTAAAGCTCCCCCTAGATGTGATATCCCCCCTAAGAGGGATGAACTAACCTTGGGTTTTGTCGATGATGACTTCATGTAGGTGTTGAAGATGTAGATGCTCAATGTTGATGTAGATCATTTGGAGGAATCCATTGGAGTGAGTTGTACTTTCAATACCTACACGGGTTAGTCCCACAAGGAACAAACAAGGATATCCATAGACATAGAGTGAATTGCACACATAATGATGTTCATGAAAGCATTAGGTTACCTTGTCCCTTGTCTTACCAACAATAGGGTTTGTGGCTCCTAGAACTAGTGCAAGATATGGAAGTTGTTTGCACTCGTCCTCGCCAAAATTATATGAGTGAAGTATGTTGGCGGAGTCACCCTCAAGAACTCTTTACTTCTTCTTCTTCGGGATCCACACCATCTTGATGGGGATCCTTGGAGTTGTAGTCGTACTTGATGAAGTAGAACTTGAAGTAGTCTTGGGAACCCACTTGACCAAGGCCTTAGGAGCTTCTTCAAATGCATCAGTCTCTTCTTGAAGCTTGTCCTTGCCCTTCAGCTTGTGGTCTTGTGGTGGAAGATAATCTTGTGCTTGTGTCCCTTGAAAAGAAGTAGGATCATACTTCTCTTGTTGAGGAACAAACTTCGTCTTGGGGTATTGATCTTCTTCCCACTCAACTCCATTGGCATTGAACTTTCGTTCAAAACCAACACCTTGATTCTTTCAGTGTCTTCCTTGCTTGCGAACAATTTCCTCAAATTGCTTACTCCTGGCAAGGCTCTTGTAAACACCTTTCTCTATAATTCCCTTCAATAAGCTATTTTATTGCTCAAGTGTAACTTGGCTAAGAGAATCATTAGTGGAATCGAGAGAACTACTAGAAGCAACATCATTGAATTTAGCATGATTGTTGTTACTACTAGAGGAAGAATCTTTCTTGTTCTTGTTGCTAGGTTTTACTTGTGGCATGTAGGTAGATAAGAGTAAACGCTTGGCAATGTAAGAAGAACTTTTCTTGCGAAGATCATCATTGATTGCTTTTAAGAACTCATGCTCTTGCTCAAGGTTGAGCTTTTCAAAGCGTAACTTCTCATGAGTCTTTAAAAGTTCTCGATGATCTTCCAAGGTAGTTTCATGAGCTAACTTAAGAATGTTTAGTTCTTTAGTTAGCCACTCAATCTTCTCCTTATCATTTTCATTCGTTTTATCTTGATTAGCATGATTAATAGCAATTTCATCATAGGTTTCATCACTATTGCTACCAAAAAGTAAATCATCATCTCCTAGCAAGTCATCTTCATCACTATTGAAATCAAGATACTCGGGGTGTGATACCTTAGGGCCTTTAGCCATGAAGCATCTTCCAATTCCTTCATTTGGTGAGTCAAATATGTCGTAGGATTTGGTTGACACAAGAGCAATTCCGGCAACACCTTCATCTTGAGTATCTTCGGAGTTTGAGTAATAACTTCTCTCGGAGTGGTTATCGGAGTCGGAACCGGATGCCCATTCACCATAATGAGCTTGATTTCTTCGTTTTGTATAGCTCCTTGATGATTTGTCCTTCCTTTCTGAAACTTTGCTTATTCCAGAAGGTCTTCATTCATAACGATCATCTCTACTCCTTCTCTCTCTTGGTGGTGATTCTTCTCTTCTACTTCTCCTTTTAGGTGAGTCTTCTCTTCTCTTGTGGGGAGTCGTACACTCATTGGAGTAGTGTCCGGGTCTTCAACAATTGTAGCAATTCCGATCACAACTTGAAGATCTCTTGTCATTGTAGGATCTTGTCTTCGAACTTCTCTCTTTGCTTCTTCTCTTTTAGAACTTGTTGAAGTTATTCACCATTAATCTCAATTCTTCATTGAAGACTTGTTTCTCACTCGATGATGTAGGAGCATCACATGAGGCTTCGTAAGCATCACTAGACTTGTTGTGAAGCTCTTCCTTATCTTTGAGTGATATCTCATGAGCAACAATTCTTCCAATGACTTCTGTTGGCTTGAGATCTTTGTAATTGGGCATCATTTGGATCAATGTGCACACAGTGTCATATTTTCCATTCAAGGCTCTTAAGATCTTCTTGATGATGAATATGTCGGTCAGCTCTTCACTTCCTAAGCCGACAATCTCATTTGTGATGAGAGCAAGCCTAGAGTACATTTCAGCGACACCTTCACCATCCTTCATTTTGAACTTGTCAAGTTGACTTTGAAGCACATCCAACTTGGATTCCTTGACGGAGTCGGTACCTTCGTGCATATCAATCAAAGTGTCCCAAATTTCCTTTGCATTCTCAAGACGGCTGATTTTGTTGAATTCTTTGGGGCACAATCCGTTGAAGAGGATATCGCAAGCTTGAGCATTGTATTGCAGCATCTTCAACTCTTTCGTGGATGCTTCACGATTCGGTTCCTTCCCATCGAAGAATTCACCTTGCAAACCAATACAGACAATAGCCCAAACGGCGGGGTTATGTCCAAGAATATGCATTTTCATCTTATGTTTCCAACTAGAAAATTTAGTACCATCAAAGTAAGGACCTCTACGGTGGTAACTTCCCTCACTAGACGCCATACTCTCCTAGGTTGTGAAACCAAGGCTATGATCACCAAAGCTATGGAAATCAAGGAAAATGGAGTCCAAAGCTCTGATACCACTTGTAGGATCAAAAGTATGTCTAGAGGGGGGTGATTAGACTACTTGACCAAATAAAAATCTAGCCTTTTCCCAATTTTAATTCTTGGCAGATTTTAGCAACTTAGCACAAGTCAAGCAATCAACCTACACATGCAATTCTTAGAGTATAGCAGCGGAATGTAAAACAATTGCATATGAAGGTAAAGGGAGGAGTTTGGAGGGAGCAAACGCAAGTGTGGACACGAATGTTTTTGTCTTCGTTCCGATAGGTGGTGCCATCGTACATCCAAGTTGATGGAGACTTCAACCCATGAAGGGTAACGGCTGCGCGAGTCCACGGAGGGCTCCACCCACTAAGGGTCCACGAAGAAGCAACCTTGTCTATACCACCATGGCCATCGCCCATGAAGGACTTGCCTCACTAGGGTAGATTTTCACGAAGTATCTGGTCTCCTTGCCCGTACAAACTCCTTGGTTCAACTCCACAATCTCGTCGGAGGCTCCCAAGTGACACCTAACCAATCTACGAGACACCACTCTCCAAAAGGTAATAGACGGTGTGTTGATGATGAACTCCTTTCTCAAATGCTTCAAAAGATAGTCTCCCCAACACTCAAACAGTTCCTCACATATTTGGATATGGTGGAAGAATGATTTGAGTAGAAAGCAACTTGGGGAAGGCTAGAGAACAAGATTCATATGGTAGGAATGGAATATCTTGATCTCAACACTTGAGTAGGTGGTTCTCTCTCAGAACATGAATGATGGAAGTGTAGGAATGTTCTGACGGCTCTCTCCATGAATGAAGAGTGGGTGGAGGGGTATATATAGCCTCCACACAAAATCTAACTGTTACACACAATTTACCAAACTCGGTGGGACTGATTCAGAGAACTCGGTCATGCCGATTTAGTTCATAATGTGACCGTTAGGCATTTCGGTGGGACCGATATGATCAACTCGGTAGGACCGATTTCATTAGGGTTAGGGCATAATGTAATCTCGGTGAGACCGATTACACAAACTCGGTGGGACCGATTTTGGTAATAAGCTTACAAAGAGTTGGTCAGGCAAACTCGGTGGGACCGATTCGCTCATTTTGGTGAGACAGAAATGTTACAAAGGAGAAACACAGAGTTTGCATTGCGAACTCGGTGGGACCAAAATGTTACGAAGGGAAACAGAGAGTTTGCAATCCCATCTCGGTGAGACCGAAATGATTAGGGTTTAGTGGCAGTGGCTATGTTGAATGGACTCGGTGGTGCCAGATAGAACTTTTCAGTGTTGGGGAACGTAGTATTTTAAAATTTTCCTACGATCACGCAAGATCTATCTACCAGATGCATAGCAACGAGAGGGGAGAGTGTGTCTACGTACCCTCGTAGACCGGGAGCAGAAGCGTCAAGTGACGCGGTTGATGTTGTCGAACTTCTTCACGATCCAACCGATCAAGCACCGAACGTACGGCACCTCCGCGTTCAGCACACGTTCAGCTTGATGACGTCCCACGAGCTCTTGATCCAGTTGAGCTTCACGGGAGAGTTTCGTCAGCACGATGGCGTGGTGACGGATATGATGTGTTCACCGGCGCAGGGCTTCGCCTAAGCTCCGCGACGATACGACCGAGGTGTGATTCTGTGGAGGGGGGCACCGCACACGGCTAAAACAATTCAACTTGTGTGTCTTTGGGTGCCCCCCTGCCCCCGTATATAAAGGAGCAAGGGAGGAGGGGCCGGCCAACTCTCCTGGTGCGGCTAGGGAAGGGATTCCTACTAGGAATAGGATTGCAATCCTATTCCTAGTAGGATTCACCGAAAGGAAGAAGGGGGAAAGGAATAGGAGAGGTGGCGCCCCCCCAATCCTAGTCCAACTAGGATTCCTAGGTGGGGGCGCCGGCCAGCCCTATGGGCTGCCTCTCTCTCACCCTTTAGGCCCACTATGGACCATCCCCTCTCGTAGGGGGTTCCGGTAACCCCCTCCGGCATTCCCGATAAATCCGAAACTTTTCCGGTATACTTCCGGTGTCCGAATATAGCCGTCCAATATATCAATCTTTATGTCTCGAACATTCCGAGACTCCTCGTCATGTCCGTGATCTCATCCGGGACTCCGAACTACCTTCGGTACATCAATACTCAAAAACTCATAATACCGATCGTCATCAAACATTAAGCGTGCGGACCCTACGGGTTCGAGAACTATGTAGACATGACCGAGACACATCTCTGGTCAATAACCAATAGCGGAACCTGGATGTTCATATTGGCTCCTACATATTCTACGAAGATTTTTTATCGGTCAGAACCGCATAACAACATACGTTGTTCCTTTTGTCAAACGGTATGTTACTTGCCCGAGATTCGATCGTCGGTATCTTTATACCTAGTTCAATCTCGTTGCCAGCAAGTCTCTTTACTCGTTCCGTAACACATCATCTCGTGACTAACTCATTAGTCTTTTGCTTGCAAGGCTTATTATGATGTGTGTTACCGAGAGGGCCCAGAGATACCTCTCCGACACTCGGAGTGACAAATCCTAATCTTGATCTATGCCAACACCACGAATACTTTTGGAGACACCTATAGAGCATCTTTATGATCACCCAGTTACGTTGTGACGTTTGATAGCACACAAGGTGTTCCTACGGTATTCGGGAGTTGCATAATCTCATAGTCATAGGAACATGTATAAGTCATGAAGAAAGCAATAGCAGTTAAACTAAACAATCATAGTGCTATGCTAACGGATGGGTCTTGTCCATCACATCATTCTCCTAATGATGTGATCCCGTTGATCAAATGACAACTCATGTCTATGGCCAGGAAACATAACCATCTTTGATCAATGAGCTAGTCTAGTAGAGGCATACTAGGGACATACTGTTTTGTCTATGTATCCACACATGTATTAAGTTTCCGGTTAATACAATTCTAGCATGAATAAAAGACATTTATCATGATATAAGGAAATACAAATAACATCTTTATTATTGCCTCTAGGGATTATTTCCTTCAGTCTCCCACTTGAACTAGAGTCAATAATCTAGATTACAAAGTGATGATCCTCACACCCATGGAGTCTTGGTGCTGATCATGTTTTGCCCGTGGAAGAGGCTTAGTCAACGGGTCTGCAACATTCAGATCCGTATGTATTTTACAAATCTCTATGTCTCCCTCCTTGACTAGATCGCGGATGGAATTGAAGCGTCTTTTGATGTGCTTTGTTCTCTTGTGAAACCTGGATTCCTTCGCCAAGGCTATGGCTCCAGTGTTGTCACAAAAGATTTTCATTGGACCCGATGCACTAGGTACTACACCTAGATCGGATATGAACTCCTTCATCCAGACTCCTTCATTTGCTGCTTCCGAAGCAGCTATGTATTCCGCTTCACACGTAGATCCCGCCACGACACTCTGCTTGGAACTGCACCAGCTAACAGCTCCACCGTTCAATAAAAATACATATCCGGTTTGTGACTTAGAGTCATCCGGATCAGTGTCAAAGCTAGAATCGACGTAACCGTTTACGACGAGCTCTTTGTCACCTCCATATACGAGAAACATATCCTTTGTTCTTTTCAGATACTTTAGGATGTTTTTGACCGCTGTCCAGTGATCCACTCCTGGATTACTTTGGTACCTCCCTGCTAGACTTATAGCAAGGCACACATCAGGTCTGGTACACAGCATTGCATACATGATAGATCCTATGGCTGAGGCATAGGGAATGACTTTCATTTTCTCTCTATCTTCTGCAGTGGTCGGGCATTGAGTCTTACTCAACTTCATACCTTGTAAAACAGGCAAGAATCCTTTCTTTGTCTGATCCATTTTGAACCTTTTCAAAATCTTATCAAGGTATGTGCTTTGTGAAAGTCCAATTAAGCGCCTTGATCTATCTCTATAGATCTTGATGCCTAATATGTAAGCAGCTTCTCCGAGGTCTTTCATTGAAAAACTTTTATTCAAGTATCCTTTTATGCTTTCCAGAAATTCTATATCATTTCCAATTAACAATATGTCATCTACATATAATATTAGAAATGCTACAGAGCTCCCACTCACTTTCTTGTAAATACAGGCTTCTCCAAAAGTCTGTATAAAACCATATGCTTTGATCACCTCATCAAAGCGTATATTCCAACTCCGAGATGCTTGCACCAGTCCATAGATGGATCGCTGGAGTTTGCATACTTTGTTAGCACCTTTTGGATTGACAAAACCTTCTGGTTGCATCATATACAACTCTTCTTTGAGATATCCATTTAGGAATGCAATTTTGACATCCATTTGCCAGATTTCATAATCATAAAATGCGGCAATTGCTAACATGATTCGGACAGACTTAAGCATCGCTACAGGTGAGAAAGTCTCATCGTAGTCAACTCCTTGAACTTGTCGAAAACCTTTCGCAACAAGTCGAGCTTTGTAAACAGTAATATTACCGTCTGCGTCGGTCTTCCTCTTGAAGATCCATTTATTTTCGATGGCCTGCCGATCATCGGGCAAGTCAACCAAAGTCCATACTTTGTTCTCATACATGGATCCTATCTCAGATTTCATGGCTTCAAGCCATTTTGCGGAATCTGGGCTCATCATCGCTTCCTCATAGTTCGTAGGTTCATCATGGTCTAGTAACATGATTTCCAGAACTGGGTTGCCGTACCACTCTGGTGCGGAACGTATTCTGGTTGATCTACGACGTTCAGTAGAAACTTGATCCGAAGTTTCATGATCATTATCATCAACTTCCTCACTAATTGGTGTAGGAATCACTGGAACAATTTCCTGTGATGTACTACTTTCCAATATGGGAGAAGGTACAATTACCTCATCAAGTTCTACTTTCCTCCCACTCACTTCTTTCGAGAGAAACTCTTTTTCTAGAAAGGATCTGTTCTTAGCAACGAATATTTTTCCTTCGGATCTGTGATAGAAGGTGTACCCAACAGTCTCTTTTGGGTATCCTATGAAGACACATTTTTCCGACTTGGGATCGAGCTTATCAGGTTGAAGTGTTTTCACATAAGCATCGCAGCCCCAAATTTTAAGAAACGACAACTTTGGTTTCTTGCCAAACCATAGTTCATAAGGCGTCGTATCAACGGATTTAGATGGTGCCCTATTTAATGTGAATGCAGCTGTCTCTAAAGCATAACCCCAAAACGATAGTGGTAAATCGGTAAGAGACATCATAGATCGCACCATATCCAATAAAGTACGGTTACGACGTTCGGACACACCATTACGTTGTGGTGTTCCAGGTGGCGTGAGTTGTGAAAATATTCCACATTGTTTCAAATGAAGACCAAACTCGTAACTCAAATATTCTCCTCCACGATCAAATCGTAGGAACTTTATTTTCTTGTTACGATGATTCTCTACTTCACTCTGAAATTCTTTGAACTTTTCAAATGTTTCAGACTTGTGTTTCATTAAGTAGATATACCCATATCTGCTCAAATCATCAGTGAAGGTCAGAAAATAACGATACCCGCCGCGAGCATCAACACTCATTGGTCCACATACATCAGTATGTATGATTTCCAACAAATCTGTTGCTCGCTCCATAGTTCCGGAGAACGGAGTTTTAGTCATCTTGCCCATGAGGCATGGTTCGCAAGCACCAAGTGATTCATAATCAAGTGATTCCAAAAGTCCATCTTTATGGAGTTTCTTCATGCGTTTTACACCAATATGACCTAAACGGCAGTGCCACAAATAAGTTGCACCATCATTATTAACCTTGCATCTTTTGGTTTCAATATTATGAATATGTGTATCACTACAATCGAGATCCAGTAAGAATAGACCACTCTTTAAGGGTGCATGACCATAAAAGATATTATTCATCAAAATGGAACAACCATTATTCTCTGATTTAAATGAATAACCGTCTCGCAATAAACAAGATCCAGATATAATGTTCATGCTCAACGCTGGCACCAAATAACAATTATTTAGGTCTAAAACTAATCCCGAAGGTAGATGTAGAGGTAGCGTGCCGACGGCGATCACATCGACTTTGGAACCGTTTCCCACGCGCATCGTCACCTCGTCCTTAGCTAATCTTCGTTTAATCCGTAGTCCCTGTTTCGAGTTACAAATATTAGCAACCGAACCGGTATCAAATACCCAGGTACTACTACGAGCATTAGTAAGGTACACATCAATAACATGTATATCACATATACCTTTGTTCATCTTGCCATCCTTCTTATCCGCCAAATACTTGGGGCAGTTCCGTTTCCAGTGACCAGTCCCCTCGCAGTAGAAGCACTTAGTTTCAGGCTTGGTTCCATAATTGAGGCTTTCTGCGAGAACAGCAACAATCTTGCTATTCTCCTTGAAAATCCCTTCCTTGCCCTTTTTCTTGAAACTAGTGGTATTGTTAACCATCAACTTTTGATGCTCCTTTTTGATTTCTACCTCCGCAGCTGTGAGCATAGCGAAGAGCTCGGGAATTGTCTTTTGTATCCCTTGCATATTATAGTTCATCACGAAGCCATTATAGCTTGGTGGTAGCGATTGAAGAATTCTATCAATAACACTATTCTCATCAACTTGGCAACCAAGTTGAGTCATATGATTGTAGTGCCCATACATTGTGAGCAAGTGTTCACTGATAGAACTATTCTCCTCCATCTTGCAGCTGTAGAACTTATTGGAAATCTTATATTTCTCAATCCGGGCATTTGCTTGAAATATTAACTTCAACTCCTGGAACATTTCATATGCTCCATGACGTTCAAAACGTCGTTGAAGTCCCGGTTCTAAGCCGTAAAGCATGGCACACTGAACTATCGTGTAGTCATTAGACCGCGACTGCCAGACGTTCAAAGCGTCTGCATCAGCGGAAGGGGGCTTGTCACCTAGCGGTGCTTCAAGGACATAATTCTTCTGTGCAGCAATGAGGATAATCCTCAGGTTACGGACCCAGTCCGTGTAATTGCTACCATCATCTTTCAACTTAGCTTTCTCTAGGAATGCATTAAAATTCAAAGGAACGGTAGCACGGGCCATTGATCTACAACGACATAGATATGCAAAACTATCAGGACTAAGTTCATGATAAATTAAAGTTCAATTTAATCATATTAATTTAAAGAACTCCCACTTAGATAGACATCCCTCTGGTCATCTAAATGATCACGTGATCCAAATCAACTAAACCATGTCCGATCATCACGTGAGATGGAGTAGTTTTCAATGGTGAACATCTTATGTTTATCATATCTACTATATGATTCACGCTCGACCTTTCGGTCTCCAGTGTTCCGAGGCCATATCTGTATATGCTAGGCTCGTCAAGTTTAACCCGAGTATTCTGCGTGTGCAAAACTGGCTTACACCCGTTGTATTTGAACGTAGAGCTTATCACACCCGATCATCACGTGGTGTCTCGGCACGACGAACTTTCGCAACGGTGCATACTCAGGGAGAACACTTATACCTTGAAATTTAGTAAGGGATCATCTTATAATGCTACCGTCGTTCTAAGCAAAATAAGAAGCATAATAAGATAAACATCACATGCAATCAAAATATGTGACATGATATGGCCATCATCATCTTGTGCTTTTGATCTCCATCTTCAAAGCACCGTCATGATCACCTTCGTCACCGGCTTGACACCTTGATCTTCATCGTAGCATCGTTGTCGTCTCGCCAACTATTGCTTCCACGACTACCGCTACCGCTTAGTGATAAAGTAAAGCAATTACATGGCGATTGCATTTCATACAATAAAGCGACAACCATATGGCTCCTGCCAGTTGCCGATAACTTTACAAAACATGATCATCTCATACAAAACCGTATAACTCATCATGTCTTGACCATATCACATCACAACATGCCCTGCAAAAACAAGTTAGACGTCCTCTACTTTGTTTGTTGCAAGTTTTACGTGGCTGCTACGGGCTTAGCAAGAACCGTTCTTACCTACGCATACAAAACCACAACGATGTTTCGTCAAGTATGTGTTGTTTTAACCTTCACAAGGACCGGGTGTAGCCACACTTGATTCAGCTAAAGTGAGAGAGACAGACACCCGCCAGTCACCTTTAAGCAACAAGTGCTCGTAACGGTGAAACCAGTCTCGCGTAAGCGTACGCGTAATGTCGGTCCGGGCCGCTTCATCTCACAATACCGCTGAAGTAAAGTATGACATGCTGGTAAGCAGTATGACTAGTATCGTCCACAATCTCATTGTGTTCTACTCGTGCATATCATCTACGCATAAACCTGGCTCATGATGCCACTGTTGGGGAACGTAGTATTTTAAAATTTTCCTACGATCACGCAAGATCTATCTACCAGATGCATAGCAACGAGAGGGGAGAGTGTGTCTACGTACCCTCGTAGACCGGGAGCGGAAGCGTCAAGTGACGCGGTTGATGTTGTCGAACTTCTTCACGATCCAACCGATCAAGCACCGAACGTACGGCACCTCCGTGTTCAGCACACGTTTAGCTTGATGACGTCCCACGAACTCTTGATCCAGTTGAGCTTCACGGGAGAGTTTCGTCAGCACGATGGCGTGGTGACGGATATGATGTGTTCACCGGCGCAGGGATTCGCCTAAGCTCCGCGACGATACGACCGAGGTGTGATTCTGTGGAGGGGGGCACCGCACACGGCTAAAACAATTCAACTTGTGTGTCTTTGGGTGCCCCCTGCCCCCGTATATAAAGGAGCAAGGAAGGAGGGGCCGGCCAACTCTCCTGGTGCGGCTAGGGAAGGGATTCCTACTAGGAATAGGATTGCAATCCTATTCCTAGTAGGATTCACCGAAAGGAAGAAGGGGGAAAGGAATAGGAGAGGTGGCGCCCCCCCAATCCTAGTCCAACTAGGATTCCTAGGTGGGGGCGCCGGCCAGCCCTATGGGCTGCCTCTCTCTCACCCTTTAGGCCCACTATGGACCATCCCCTCTCGTAGGGGGTTCCGGTAACCCCCTCCGGCATTCCCGATAAATCCGAAACTTTTCCGGTATACTTCCGGTGTCCGAATATAGCCGTCCAATATATCAATCTTTATGTCTCGGACATTCCGAGACTCCTCGTCATGTCCGTGATCTCATCCGGGACTCCGAACTACCTTCGGTACATCAATACTCAAAAACTCATAATACCGATCGTCATCAAACGTTAAGCGTGCGGACCCTACGGGTTCGAGAACTATGTAGACATGACCGAGACACATCTCTGGTCAATAACCAATAGCGGAACCTGGATGTTCATATTGGCTCCTACATATTCTACGAAGATCTTTTATCGGTCAGAACCGCATAACAACATACGTTGTTCCTTTTGTCAAACGGTATGTTACTTGCCCGAGATTCGATCGTCGGTATCTTTATACCTAGTTCAATCTCGTTGCCAGCAAGTCTCTTTACTCGTTCCGTAACACATCATCTCGTGACTAACTCATTAGTCTTTTGCTTGCAAGGCTTATTATGATGTGTGTTACCGAGAGGGCCCAGAGATACCTCTCCGACACTCGGAGTGACAAATCCTAATCTTGATCTATGCCAACACCACGAATACTTTCGGAGACACCTGTAGAGCATCTTTATGATCACCCAGTTACGTTGTGACGTTTGATAGCACACAAGGTGTTCCTACGGTATTCGGGAGTTGTATAATCTCATAGTCATAGGAACATGTATAAGTCATGAAGAAAGCAATAGCAGTAAAACTAAACGATCATAGTGCTATGCTAACGGATGGGTCTAGTCCATCACATCATTCTCCTAATGATGTGATCCCGTTGATCAAATGACAACTCATGTCTATGGCTAGGAAACATAGCCATCTTTGATCAATGAGCTAGTCTAGTAGAGGCATACTAGGGACATATTGTTTTGTCTATGTATCCACACATGTACTAAGTTTCCGGTTAATACAATTCTAGCATGAATAAAAGACATTTATCATGATATAAGGAAATACAAATAACATCTTTATTATTGCCTCTAGGGCATATTTCCTTCAGTCTCCCACTTGAACTAGAGTCAATAATCTAGATTACAAAGTGATGATCCTCACACCCATGGAGTCTTGGTGCTGATCATGTTTTGCCCGTGGAAGAGGCTTAGTCAACGGGTCTGCAACATTTAGATCCGTATGTATTTTGCAAATCTCTATGTCTCCCTCCTTGACTAGATCGCGGATGGAATTGAAGCGTCTTTTGATGTGCTTTGTTCTCTTGTGAAACCTGGATTCCTTCGCCAAGGCTATGGCTCCAGTGTTGTCACAAAAGATTTTCATTGGGCCCGATGCACTAGGTACTACACCTAGATCGGATATGAACTCCTTCATCCAGACTCCTTCATTTGCTGCTTCCGAAGCAGCTATGTATTCCGCTTCACACGTAGATCCCGCCACGACGCTCTGCTTGGAACTGCACCAACTGACAGCTCCACCGTTCAATAAAAATACATATCCGGTTTGTGACTTTGAGTCATCCGGATCAGTGTCAAAGCTAGAATCGACGTAACCGTTTACGACGAGCTCTTTGTCACCTCCATATACGAGAAACATATCCTTTGTTCTTTTCAGATACTTTAGGATGTTTTTGACCGATGTCCAGTGATCCACTCCTGGATTACTTTGGTACCTCCCTGCTAGACTTATAGCAAGGCACACATCAGGTCTGGTACACAGCATTGCATACATGATAGATCCTATGGCTGAGGCATAGGGAATGACTTTCATTTTCTCTCTATCTTCTGCAGTGGTCGTGTTGGGGAACGTAGTATTTTAAAATTTTCCTACGATCACGCAAGATCTATCTACCAGATGCATAGCAACGAGAGGGGAGAGTGTGTCTACGTACCCTCGTAGACCGGGAGCGGAAGCGTCAAGTGACGCGGTTGATGTTGTCGAACTTCTTCGCGATCCAACCGATCAAGCACCGAACGTACGGCACCTCCGCGTTCAGCACACGTTCAGCTTGATGACGTCCCACGAGCTCTTGATCCAGTTGAGCTTCACGGGAGAGTTTCGTCAGCACGACGGCGTGGTGACAGATATGATGTGTTCACCGGCGCAGGGCTTCGCCTAAGCTCCGCGACGGTACGACCGAGGTGTGATTCTGTGGAGGGGGGCACCGCACACGGCTAAAACAATTCAACTTGTGTGTCTTTGGGTGCCCCCCTGCCCCCGTATATAAAGGAGCAGGGGAGGGAGGCCGGCCAACCTCTCCTGGTGCGGCTAGGGAGGGAGTCCTACTAGGAATAGGATTGCAATCCTATTCCTAGTAGGATTCACCGAAAGGAAGAAGGGGGAAAGGAATAGGAGAGGTGGCGCCCCCCCAATCCTAGTCCAACTAGGATTCCTAGGTGGGGGCGCCGGCCAGCCCTATGGGCTGTCTCTCTCTCACCCTTTAGGCCCACTATGGACCATCCCCTCTCGTAGGGGGTTCCGGTAACCCCCTCCGGCATTCCCGATAAATCCGAAACTTTTCCGGTATACTTCCGGTGTCCGAATATAGCCGTCCAATATATCAATCTTTATGTCTCGGGCATTCCGAGACTCCTCGTCATGTCCGTGATCTCATCCGGGACTCCGAACTACCTTCGGTACATCAATACTCAAAAACTCATAATACCGATCGTCATCAAACGTTAAGCGTGCGGACCCTACGGGTTCGAGAACTATGTAGACATGACCGAGACTCATCTCTGGTCAATAACCAATAGCGGAACCTGGATGTTCATATTGGCTCCTACATATTCTACGAAGATCTTTTATCGGTCAGAACCGCATAACAACATACGTTGTTCCTTTTGTCAAACGGTATGTTACTTGCCCGAGATTCGATCGTCGGTATCTTTATACCTAGTTCAATCTCGTTTACCGGCAAGTCTCTTTAATCGTTCCGTAACACATCATCTCGTGACTAACTCATTAGTCTTTTGCTTGCAAGGCTTATTGTGATGTGTGTTACCGAGAGGGCCCAGAGATACCTCTCCGACACTCGGAGTGACAAATCCTAATCTTGATCTATGCCAACACCACGAATACTTTCGGAGACACCTGTAGAGCATCTTTATGATCACCCAGTTACGTTGTGACGTTTGATAGCACACAAGGTGTTCCTACGGTATTCGGGAGTTGCATAATCTCATAGTCATAGGAACATGTATAAGTCATGAAGAAAGCAATAGCAGTTAAACTAAACGATCATAGTGCTATGCTAACGGATGGGTCTTGTCCATCACATCATTCTCCTAATGATGTGATCCCGTTGATCAAATGACAACTCATGTCTATGGCCAGGAAACATAACCATCTTTGATCAATGAGCTAGTCTAGTAGAGGCATACTAGGGACATACTGTTTTGTCTATGTATCCACACATGTATTAAGTTTCCGGTTAATACAATTCTAGCATGAATAAAAGACATTTATCATGATATAAGGAAATAAAAATAACATCTTTATTATTGCCTCTAGGGCATATTTCCTTCATTCGGTGGGGCCGAGTTTGACTTTTGGTTTGGGACATATTTGGATGTAAGAAAGTGGTTGAGGGTTTTGGAGCCTATCACTAAGCATTTTGAGCAAGCAGGCCATTAAGCAACACCTCATCCCCTTTTAATAGTATTGGCTTTCCTATGGACTCAATGTGATATTGGATCACTAAAATAGAAAATGTAGAGTCTTGAACTTTGAGCTTGAGCCAATCCTTTTGTCCTTAGAATTTTGAGGGGTCCACATTCCTAGTCCATGCCATGCCAATCATTGAACTTTCCTGAAATATTTATTATGTAATAGCATTAGTTCAATGAGCTATATGTTGTTAGGAATTACCAAAACCACCCTGGGATAGTTGCACTGTTAAACACACGCGTGCTCCGTCGCTTCCAAAGCTCCCATTCTACTAGGATGATGAATGTGTCGTAGCCTGTTTTTAAACCCCTGGGCATACCCATCCTTGTCTCAGTCCACCAATCCAAGAAAGTATCTTCTACTACCGGAGCCCTGATGGCCAAGTTTAGCGCGTCAAAGCAAATGTGCCACACTTGTCGAGCATACCCACATCTGAGAAGAATGTGTTCGGCATTATCTTCATCATGTAACCATGTATAGAAAGCTGATGGGTGATATTGCACGCCATGCTTTGCCCTCCGGTCAGATGTCCAAATACGGTGCTGCACAGCTAGGCAAATGAAGATCTTGCACTTCAAGAGTGCCCAACTTTTCCAGATACATGAGGCATATGGAGCCCTTTCGTCACCGACGCAAAGTCTTTGGTAGGTCGACCTCGCAGAGTACATACCTAATGGATCGGCGGGCCAGGAGAAGCTATCTGGAGCGCTAAGATCCCTCTGGACTATGCTTATGGCCAGATTCAGATGCACAAGCTATAAATGGCCCACAAAATTCAACTCCCCGTTCACATCTTGTAGCCATCTTCCATTAGCCATCCCTTCACTGACCGTGCGTTTGTTCCTTGTGGGAGAGTCTACCATGGCGTGTATCATGGGCGCAATATCAGCCACTGCAAAGCCATGGATCCAGCGATCCCTCCGGAATAGGACCTTGGTGCCCTCACCAACCTCGATCTTAACCATGCTATCGAAAACTGCTCGTGCATCCTCATCTTTGAACATGCGCATGCCCTGCCATGGTCTCCCTGGATCCGTGCGCTTCAACCACTCCCATATGACCCTTAACGCAAGGCCCTGCAACTTAAGATTTCTAATGCCAAGCCCTCCAAAGCACATTGCCTTACAGACCGCACTCCAGGCTATCATGCATTGACCTCCCGAAACCTTCTCCTTCCCAGCCCAAACGTATGCCCTCATCCATTTATCCAGCTCCTCAAACACCCAAGTTGGCGTGTCCGTGATCATGAAGTGGTGAATAGGTTTCGCCGCAATAACAGACTTAACCAACACAAGGCGGTCTGAGCTTTGCAGTAGACCATGTTGCCAATCGGGGGCACTCTTCTTCGCTTTATCCAACATAGGTTGCCAATCCGTCCTCTTAAGCTGATGAATTGCGAGTTGTAGACCAAGATATTTGCAGGGGAACTTCCCCAAATCACAGTGCAACAGGTTGGTAACCCTGATTTTGTCTTCCTCATCCCCATGAATGAGGTGAGCAGATGATTTGCCATAGTTTACTCTCAAGCCAGAAGTGTCGCCAAACGTTTTGAGGGCCATGGTCACAAACCCGAGGTCCACCTCATTTGGCCTAACAAACAAAGCCACATCATCGGCATAGATCGAAACACTCTGATTTGGCTTGACATCAGAGAACGGCCTCAACACTCCCACCTCTGCAACCTTGACCATAATGCACGACAGCGCATCTATAGCGATGATGAACAGCATGGGAGACACTGGATCTCCTTGTCTTAGTCCTTGCGCGAGCAAGAATATTCTACCAGGGACACCATTAACGACCACTTTGGTTGAAGCCGTCCTAAGCACGATAGCAATCCATGCCAACCATTTTTGCCCCAACCCTTTGCGCATCATCACCTCAAACAGGAAGGGCCACGCGATAGAATCAAAAGCCCTCGATATGTATAGTTTCACGAACACCCCAGCCTCCTTACGGGCATGGATCTTTCTAGCCACTTGTCTCACCAAGAGGAAATTGTCATGTAGATGCCTGCCACGTATGAACGCGGATTAATTTGTCGTGACAATTTCCTTCATCCTTCGCCTCGCACGATTAGCAAGCATCTTGGCGAACAGCTTAGCAGCGCTGTGGGTAAGGCTTATAGGGCGAAAATCCCCCACCACCTCCGCATCCGGCTTCTTCGGGGATGAGCACGATATGTGCTTTGTTAAGTTTCCCAAAACCCCGCCCATCCTCGACGTAGAGCTTCATCACCATAGACATGACATCATTTTTTTATGATGGGCCACGCCCTCTGGTAGAATGCAACCACGAAACCATCCGGACCAGGGGCTCAATCTGGCGGGAGTTCCTTAATGGTGTTCCAAACTTCCTCCTCAGTGAAGATGTTTTCTAGCTCGACTAGGTCATGAGTCTCCATTCCCACAAAGTTGAGGTCAAGATCCGCCTCTCTGGTCGTGGCATGTCCCAGTAGTTGCTCATAGGCCTCGATGAATATTTCTCCCTTACTCTCTTGCTTTGTAATGAGCTCATCATTGTGCCGAATGTGAGGGATGAAATTGTTTGATTGCCGCCCATTCGCCACAGCTTGAAAAAGCTTAGTGTTGGCATCACCTTCGCGGATCCAGCGAAGCTGCGAGCACTGGCACTCTATAGTACGTTGTAGAGAGGAAATCCCCAATAATGCATGTTTGATAGATTTCCTCAGCCACTGCTCCGCGGGGGTGAGAGCTTGGACCTCCATGGCGCGATCAAACCTGAGGATGATATAATTAGCGATGGCGATCTGAATCTTGATGTTGCCAGACTTCCTCTGTCCCCAAGCTTGCAACGCAATGACAGTGTTCCTCAGGAGAGCATCCAACCTCTTGAAATGGTCCACAATATTCGCATCACAAACCCATGCATCCCGAACAGCTTGATCAAACCCCTCCAGCTTAGTCTAGTACATCTCGAAGCGAAATCTTCTCTTGGGGCAGAAAGGAGCTGAGGTAGTTAGGTGAAGCGGAGCATGGTCCGAGATGTTGGTGGAGAGGAGCTTGGAGAAGGACGTCCGGGTGATTAAGCTCCCAATCCACCAACACCAACACACGATCAATCTTCATCATGACCGGGTGGTCCCCTTCATTCGTCCACGTGAATCTCCTGCTATGCATATAAATTTCCTTGAGTTTGTTATTATCCACAAACTCCTTGAATCTCCTCATGATGCTCCTGTTGATGTTATTATTGCTCTTGTCGTCCACCTGAAGAATCATGTTAAAATCGCCCAATACCATCCAAGGCCCTGGGCAGTTCGCTCTCAAAGCATGAAGATCGCAGAGGAACTTTATTTTTGGGCCTTCTCCTTGCGGTCCATAGACTACCGTCACCCACCATGTCGATCCATCCTTGTCGTGCACTAGCCATGTAATGGAGTTAGCGTCGCGCGATATGTTATCCACAACCATCATCGTGCTATCCCATGCAACAAGGATGCCCCCACGAGTCTCCACCGCTGGCACATAGTCAAACCCATCATACGATGGTCCAATGCATTGCATAACGGTGAATTGATCGATTACATTGAGCTTAGTCTCTTGCAAGCACACAAGAATTGACCTTGGCACTACAAACTCCCTAATAGCAAGCTTCTTGGCAGGGTTGTTTAGACCCCTCACATTCCAGCACAACACATGTGGGTTATGATCCATATTAGTCGCGAGAGAACTCCCACCCAACTCCAGCTCTCACGCAGAACTCACCACAACCGTGGTGCTTGCCATCAACTCGCATGCAGGTGGAACCTCCTTCCCAAACAATGCAGCAATTAGTTTGATGTGCTGCTCTCGAAGAGGAGAGTCAAATATCTCCGCATGCTCTGCTATTGTATCCTCATTGACTTTTAGGTCTTCTAGCATTAAGCCGAGTGCCCGCATGAGCACGTTCTCCGCCTGGGTAGCCTTGGAGGGAATCGATGACATCACTCTCTTAGCCCCTCTAGTAGTGCGTCGCGGCATGAAGGGCTCCCCTTCTGGCCTCAGAGAGGATTGCACTTCCTGGAGAAGTGGAGGCTCCAGCTTGCGGACCAGAGCATTATGGAACCACTTCAATTTACCAAAGGCAGCGACCTCCCGTGGCTTCATGCCACCGTTGCATGCCAGAATCCCGCTCTGCATGTCACGCGTAACGAGCAGGTTTTGGTGGCCAGCCTCTCCCTCATGCATGGCTACCACTTGTCCAGTAGCCAGCCCGTCCCCGCCTGCTTGGGGATCCACACCAATCATTGGCACCACAACTCCATCCACACTGGTATGGGGTCCCATCCCCACAGGTCCACCACCCACCGCCGGTTCCGTCCCAGTAGGCAGTGGGGTTGGTTCCTATGCAAGGATATCCAGTGTGGTGGTCAAGTGCCCAACCCGCGTGTGGTTCTCTGATCGCCCGATCACATACGCTGCCTTGTCTCCCCTGACAAGGGGTTTCATCCTGCGTCTGAGCCCACCGGCCCCTTTGGGATGATGCTCGTTGTGCGGGGCGCTTCAGAAGCCATGCCCCCATTGGAGCCAGCATGTTGCTGCATCACCTCGGCCTTGCCAGTAGTCACATCCCTGGTCTTGTCCATCCGATTTTCCTGATCAATGATTGGAGCATGATTCCTCTCCCTGACAACAGTGGCCCACTCGACCTGATCCGGAGCCACGCCCCGCCTCAGCGAGGCGCACACGCCTTCAGAATTCGAAATTCGAATTGTCCCCGTCGCCTCCTTCTCCACTTGACCAATCCTAGCTGCAATCCAGTCAAAAGCAGATTGGCAAAACGTCAGCCCATCCTGAACGCGGGCCCCTGGCCCACCATGTCTTCTCTCTCTTCCCAAGTCCATGGGGGGTATCTTCCACTCGTCGCTGCTGCGAGGCTGCGGACCACACCGTCGGCATAACTCTGTCCACCGCCCTGGCCGCTCGCATTGTCTCCCCGCAAGTCCCGGACCCCAAACTGCCATCCAAAGTTCTACGTATTTGCGCCTCAAACCATGTCCATCTCCGAGTCCGGCAAGCCGCTCTGTCCGCTGTCCGATGAGTCGCCCAAGAACCATGGTTCCTCCCCCTCCAAGAAAGAGGTCACCATGTTCAGGTGGATGAGCACTTTGTATTGCAGTGTCTTCGGCTGAAATAGAGCCCTCCTGTGGGGACCCCGACTCATAAGTCGTGATCACCAAATGCACGTGTACAGTGATCCCAGAGATCAATGCTCACTGAACACACAGAAGCTGAATAACAAGAGTCTTACATCCATACATACCGTATTACACAAATAGGACCAATAAGGTCAAGCCTTGAGTATAACATCGCAGCGGAAATCTTCAACGACAACTTGGACCCAAGCCATCTGCCTTAACCCTACAGGCATTCTGACTGGGAAGCATCCTAGCTCGCATGCTCGTCACCAAGAAATCTTCATCACATCCTGTTCTCTCCTGCCTGGCCAATAAAATAACCAGTGGCAAGCCAATGAGTACTTTGAATGTACTCGCAAGCAACCCATGATTTGGTTCAAGGTAACAATGCAATTGAACAATAATGAGCAATCTAGCAATGGGCTAGAATAAATATTCTACCATCAGGTGTATGCATCAACGAGTTCACGTAACCTCGAAAACAGGTTACCGATATCAACATGAATATGATTCAACTCAACGAGTCAAGTCACCACCTTGACTCAACATACACACATACTTTCACTGATGTAGTAAAATTCTGGACATAGTTTAAGTAGCACCACCCAACTGTCCATGACCGTGGACACGGCTATTCGAATAGTTTTACACTCTGCAGAGGTTGCGCACTTTACCCACAAGATCCGGGAAGCTTTCGTGTCACCCACGATCCCGCAGTACCTCAAGTACTCGGGGGAAGCACCCGGTCAATATCTTTCCTTAGACGACACTAACATAGAGTCCACTCGTTGGTACACGGCCCTCGGGTAGAAACAATAGATCACGGGACTTGCCCTAATTTCAATGTCACGCGTACCCGAAGGGACCAACGGTGTGTCCGGTGCCCTGTAAAAACAGTCATGGTCATCTATCCAAGCTCGACCCCGTCCCGGGAAAGACCTCAAGTCTTCCCGTCACTAGTAATGCAGGCACCATGCTAGTATCGGCCTAAGTAATCAATAAAGCCCCGTCCCATAAGGGGTAGAGTGGTTGCACATGTTTGGTTGGGACGGTAGTCACACATAAATCTAATCCATCATTTCACCTATGCACAAGATTTCTACCGGCACATCACTTCTTCCTCAAGTGATGACCTAACTCAACATCACCCTCGGGCATTAGGGGCACCCGATGGGATTTATGCAAAGATTTCAACCACGAAGGTTCTTGTCTCGCGTGCATCACTAAGCATCACTGCTAACCATTTGCATGACATCTATCACATAGCAAGATCATGAGTAAGCATGCATCATGTGGTGGTTTCAATCTAGGTCACTACCATAACTCTTATCATCATGCAATCGGAAACAAACGGGTTCCGAAGAACACAAGTGTATCATGGTCAAAGGGCTGCTTGCCTTATTCTTCCGAGTCTTCAAACCTTCCGGTCCATCTCCGAGTACTCCGTTATTTCATCAACTAACGATGGAAACAATCATAATAAGCAACACAATCAAAGCAAAAATAAAAGTGCTCTAAAAATAGGAGTTGGACTTTTCTAGGATACCTCAGGCCATATGAAAAATAACCAAGGTGGTTTCATAGGCATTGGATCATTGGATAGTTTGGAACATTTCAATATGATGGAATCAAGGGGTTTATGGATTTGAAAGAAGTGTACAGAAATATATTCTTGAATGATAAGAAAAGGCACCCATCAACAAGTCATGATTTTAGAAGCATCTAGGAGTTGGTTTCACTGGATTTGGAATTCAAATGAATTTCCTAGGATTTTGCAAAGTTGATAATTATGAAGAAATGGCTCATTATTTGGTGGGGCACAAAAAGTATTAATAAAAATGTTCCAAAACTAAGTTTGTATATGACAAGCACCTAGGAATTTGAATCACTGCATTTGGATCAAATTTGAGCCCTCTGTGATTTTCTAAAGTTCATCGCAGAAAATGGAATAATGGCATTTGATAATTATTTGTGAAGGAAATGACTCTGGAATATTGTGCATGTTGCACCAACAGGTAGATCATGATTTATGGAGTAACTGGAAATTTGAATCACCAAATTTGAAGTTCAAATGAATTATTTAAGCATTTATGAAGCTCTCTGAAAAAGGGAAAGAAAAGGAAAAAGGGTTATACCCCTTTGCTGCGCGCAGGGCGAAGGATAGCTGCACAGCAACTGGGCCGGCCCAACAGCTCGGCCGTGTGCACAGGGGGGGTGTGACGTCGGAGGCGCCTTCGTGGGGTACGCCTTCGCGCTGGGAAGGCGCCTTCCAGCCGCCCCGCCTCCACTTAAACGACGTGGCGGTCGGTTGCGTCGCTGACTTGCAGGGCCCAGCCGCAGGTCGCTCGTCGCCCCTGGCCTTCTTCTCCGGCCCGATGCCGGGCAGGGGAGAGCTTTGGCCGCCGGCGCAACCGTCGCCTGGGGATGCGGGAGGGCCGGCCGACGAGCCCAGGAGCTCCGGCTCTCCTCCCCGCACCCGAGGGTGGCTGCGAGCCCGCCCAAGGAGGCCCACAGCCTCGCCACCATAGGGAGGCCACGGCGGCCGCGGGGTCTTCGGCGGCGCCACACCAGGAGGAACTCTCAGGCCAAGGGGGGACTGGTCCGTCCCTGGGGACTCTCCGAGGAGGGCTCGGGCCTGGAATCAAACAGGGGAAGGAGAGAGCGGCCGAGTTGCCCGAATCTGAGCGGTGGTCGGCGGCGGCACTCCGGCCATGGAGGGGCAGGAGAGCACGAGAGGGAGAGGGATGATGTCTGCGAGGTGCACGGGGGAGAGGAGGGTCCAGAAGAGGCAAGGGAGTGCTCGGGAGGAGGCTTAAATAGATGCGGCCGCGGTGCACCGTGAGCTTCGTCCATGGACGCGCTTGGGCGAGCTCGCGGAGGGAGAAGGAGGGCAGGGGAGGATAAGGCCGACAGTCCTGCAGGTCGCGGACGTTAAGGGCACCTCGAGAGACACTAGGGAAAGGCCCGAGGTGGTCGGGGGCTCCTGGTTGGGCGAGGCTACAGTGCGCCAGGGCACTGTAGCGCGCTCAAGAGCGCCCGTTTGGCCGGCATGGCCGTGTCCTCGCCCCTCTGTTCATGTCCATCATGCCCAAAGATGTCTAGGGGGTCGAGGGGGTAGTAAACAATTGTGTGATGGTCCTAGATGCCCTGGGGAGCCACTGGAATGAGGAGGGAGGTGAGGAAGGAGGAGTTTACTGCTGTCCAGAAGAGGAAATTGGGGTTTTACCCCCCTCCAATGATTGAGCTGAGCCAGGGGAGAGTTACTGGAGGTAGAAGATGACTAGGAGAAGTTGTGGTAAGAATTTGAGGTGAAGGGGAATAGTAAAAGTGGTCAAGACAATGGTTTAAGAAAAATGGCAGAAGGTGTTTGATCAGGTTTTGGGAAAGCAAATGACTTCCAATTGACATGCAACTCAACAGGATGGAATGTCTCACACAATTAGGCCCTTCCACCAAATTTGAGCTCATTTGGGCAAAGTTGCCAATGTAACTTTGGTGAACCCTAGAAATCAATAGAAATGGTTTCACCATGTTTGAGTTAAGCTATTCATCACCCCTTGATGCACCACTTGGTGTAGTATCATCATTTGGGGTTATGATCATGCTCACAAAGTTTGAAGCCCCAGGTAAAAAGTTGACAATGTAGAGTTGTTCAAATTTGAATTTGAACAGAAATGGTTTTGGGGCACTTAGATCAAGTTATGCTTCTCCAAAACTTGTGCCATTTGGCATAGATGCATAATTACATCATTTTAGCATGTGCACCAAGTTTGAGAGCATTTGGACAAGTTTGGCAATGTAAAGTTGCTCAAACTTCAAAATGGACAGAAATGGTTTTGAGGGGATTAGATGATGTTTCCTTGATCTTCAAGGCATGAGGCTTTGTAAGATTATCAAATATGTCACATTTGACATGATAGAATTTCCCTGGAATTTTTGGAGAATATTGCCTTTGTAAATATTTCAAAAGCTTGAAATATCCAGAAAGGGTTTTGGAAGGATTTGTCCAATATTTTGAACATGACCATGTGTTGAAACTCTTATATATGGACAATATATGTCCTATGAGTTTCCCTGAATTTTGGCAAATATTTTTTCCCTATCAAAGACCATTTCTGGCCTTGAGAAAAATATTTTAAATAAAATATAAAAATAACTTTTAAAATTATAATCTTGTTGTTTCTGGGAGTCCTATACCTAATAGGATTCAAATATACTTTTTGAAAGATTTTTCACACCCTAAATAAGGTACTTGCAGTGCAAACCTCAATTCAGGGGTTTTTGGAAAACTAATTTTAGAAAATACTATTTGGCCAAAATATTTTTATAAGAAAATTCTATATTGTTCTATACACATGGCATGATCATTGGGAAAAAGTTTTGGATCAAGGAGATGAAGTACAAGAGTTGGAGGATTTATTTGATTTTTAGAGCACTAGCAAACAGCAGACAGAAAATCAATCAAGCAAAGTCAAAAACACTCAAAAGTTTTTGTCAAACCACATTTTTAACATGATAATTGGCTTAAGCAATGTGACATGAAAATCAGGGTGTGACAGACCTACCCCCCTTACAAGAATCTCGTCCCCGAGATTCCCAGACTATGCGTGGAAAGGAATGCGGAGTCTTGGATATGGGGTAGTCTTCACTTCTTCTTGTTGGTTCTGCTTTCGAGTGGTGCTCCATGGAATCTTGAAGTACTTGGTGGTGTGGCTTCTTGCTTGTTATCCTCTTTGATGGAGGTTGCTGAGGGGTCTCTTGCATAGGTTAGGTTGGGTTAGTTGTCAAAGGATCGGTGATTGATGTCCTTGCGGGGACCGGCTAGTTAGGAAGTAAGAAGTACTTCCAGAGTGGTGACCCGTGGAATATTTGGTGCACGGAGGGTATCTCAGGTGGTAAATCTAGCCGGTAGCCGTCTACTATTTGACTGGCAGTGAACTTGAAGAAGGTCGATAAATCTCGGCGTGAGCATCCCTTCCACACGGAGATGCTCGGTCCCTTCGAGAGGAGTGGTTTGCAGATACGCCCGGTCTTCGACGCGGAAGTTTACTTCTTAATGACGGTGGTCGGTGTAGTTCTTCCTTCTTGACAGGGCGGTCTTCAAATGTCTTCTATCCAGCTGTCCGCCTCTTCTTTTGTCTTCGGGCAGACAAGTAGGCCATCAAATAATGATGTTACCCAACTTGTCCAATTACTCCATGAGGTCTATGGGGGTCCGCAAGGTAGGCTGGGGTATTGGTGGTGATCTCCGTTGAGTATTTGCAAGGTCTTCCTGACTTAGAGCGAAGGCCCGTGGCCGGAATCTGACCATGTTATGGCTTGGTGGGGCTTAAGGGTTTCAAGGATTCTAGTGAGTGAGTGAACGTTTATCATCTTATCCTTAAGCACGGTTTCTGAGATGCCAATAGCTCTATCTAGTACTCCGAACGAAAAAGCATCTTCTCGCATAGACCATCTTCAATCACCACTCATGCCATACATATCCTCATGACTCTCAAGAGACGGTCTAACAAAATTGTACTTGCCTACGATCCCCAAATCCATATGTATGTCTACCCCTAAAATCCATGGGTAGGTCATACAAGCTGCTAAGCTTGAATTAAACGCCACAATCCAAGCGCTCAACCTATTCTTGCAAGGCTCACGATAATGCAATCTCTATTCTAAGGAAACACGTCATATGCCACTCCAAGATTTTGTTTCCTTCCTATAGATCATCTCCAATAGCCCGGTAATTTTCCATCAATCACCACATAATCCAACAACTCTACAAATCCGATGTCTACGGTGTTCCACAAGATCTCAAGTCCCTATAATACCCAAATACTTGGAAGGACTATGCATTACGATAGTAAGTCCACCAAATTCCCATCATCCGGGTCAAGTGAACTCCAGGGTCATGATTATTTTGATCCCTAAATCAACTCAGACAAATAATCCAATCTCCTAGGTTATTGTCCACCGAGAAGCATGGTATCATGATCAGGATCACCGGTCTAAATCCAATTTACTCCGAACCATGCAGACATATCTAGCATTCATACCAACCAGAATCACCTACATAAATCCAATTCTCATGTCCAATGGGTACTCCTACATGCTTCCCCAAAGTCATGATCCCACCAATATGAAAACCTCACAATCCATCAAGGTCTCAGATAGTTCCTCGAAGCCACTGATATAAAGCCACCAAGTCATCTGTCTAATATCCTCGAACTGGTCTATCTATGGCATCGTCAGTTCTTGTGCTATATTAGGACGAAATTGTGCTCACTCACTGCGTCCACTAGTTCCATTATGAACCCAGTGTTGTGCAAGGTTATAAAGGCTTAACTGGTTCTCTCGCAATACTATGGGATAGGCACATGGTTAAGGGTTCGTGCTGGAGTGTCTCGTGAAGTCTCAAAGGGTCTAGGAAGGGGTTACTGGTCTGGAGGGTTAAACATAATTCTACGGGGTTGCACTTGATCGTGGAGGTCGTGGCAGATGTCTTCAGTGCCAGTTGGTTGCCGAGGTAGAATCCTTGGTGCATCTTGTCTTGCGGGTCTTCAGTTGGGGAGAGAGAGAGAAAGTAGCATAGAGGGAGGGGAATGCCTAAAGGGGGTTCTAGTGCAGGTGTAAACAAACAGGTGCAAAAAGGCCGAAACAAAAGAAACAAGGCAAGGAAGATGATATAGCCATGCACTTGTTGCCTAGGGCAAAAGTGCGACTTATATCAAAACACAAACAAATAAAAGCAAACAACACACAATCATGGTTCTATTCGAACCATCATACGGACTCGACCGCGCATAGGGGGTACACGACTCATCCTACCCTAGGGGTTCTCGGACTCAGTGCCGTGACTTGTGCCTCGTGCAGTCTTCTGAGCTTTCCTCCGGCGTTGCTATGTCCCTTGTAGTTGTTTGATAAACGATCCGGGTGGAGCCTGAAGAATCTTCAACAACTTCTCGCCTGATGAGGTGAGGTGGTGAAGGTGCCCCCTTGTAGCTGGCGTTGACTTGGTCTTTTCTTGTCTCTTTAATCATGACGATCCCTTGTGCCTTCTGGGGCGTCGAGGTACCAGGTAGGCAATCCGTATGCAATGACAATAACAAGGCATAATAGAGGTCCAACATGTCGGTTTCGTTGATGACAACTTCGACACCAAGAGCAGGGGACGAACAGAACCATTTTCCTGCTCACTATAGTGAGGCGGACCAAATGACGAGGTTCTCATCCACCGGTGGTTGCCGATACAACAACGGTAGTGGCAGGATTACTCTATTAGCGGTGCATATCCTGATTTTGCATAACCTACACCCTGGTCATCATAGGCCAATGTTGCATCTTCTTGGGGCACTGTCAAGGGTGTCACCATCTTCTGGGTCTTCATGTCATCATTCCTCGAGGATGGATTTTCTGTTTGTATCGTCTTGTCGTGGTGTCGCCAATCTTGCGTTCAGAAGAGGTGGGTGAGTGTTTGGCAAGGCGCACTCCACGAGGATTACAGAAAATCCAGTGGTCTGGGCATAAGGGTTCTAGCGACCAACAATTTTGAAGGGGGAAGAGATTAAGTATAACCTAGTTTTCGAAAAACTGAGAAGGGAAGAGAAGTATAGATAGTTTTGAAAACTAGTAATAGTTTTGAAAATAGTTTTTACCCTAACTAACGACCATGCTAACTAAGGCTTCCTACAGTCAGGATGGCTCTGATACCAGCTCTGTGGGGACCCCGACTCATAACTCCTGATCACCGAATGCACGTGTAAAGTGATCCCAGAGATCAATGCTCACTGAACACACAGAAGCTGAATAACAAGAGTCTTACATCCATACATACCGTATAACACAAATAGGACCAATAAGGTCAAGCCTTGAGTATAACATCGCAGCGGAAATCTTCAATGACAACTTGGACCCAAGCCATCTGCCTTAACCCTACAGGCATTCTGACTGGGAAGCGTCCTAGCTCGCATGCTCGTCACCAAGAAATCTTCATCACATCCTGTTCTCTCCTGCCTGGCCAATAAAATAACCAGTGGCAAGACAATGAGTACTTTAAATGTACTCGCAAGCAACCCATGATTTGGTTCAAGGTAACAATGCAATTGAACAATAATGAGCAATCTAGCAATGGGCTAGAATAAATATTCTACCATCAGGTGTATGCATCAACGAGTTCACGTAACCTCGAAAACAGGTTACCGATATCAACATGAATATGATTCAACTCAACGAGTCAAGTCACCACCTTGACTCAACATACACACATACTTTCACCGATGTAGTAAAATTCTGGACATACTTTAAGTAGCACCACCCAACTGTCCATGACCGTGGACACGGCTATTCGAATAGTTTTACACTCTGCAGAGGTTGCGCACTTTACCCACAAGATCCGGGAAGCTTTCGTGTCACCCACGATCCCGCAGTACCTCAAGTACTCGGGGGAAGCACCCGGTCAATATCTTTCCTTAGACGACACTAACATAGAGTCCACTCATTGGTACACGGCCCTCGGGTACAAACAATAGATCACGGGACTTGCCCTAATTTCAATGTCACGCGTACCTGAAGGGACCAACGGTGTGTCCGGTGCCCTGTAAAAACAGTCATGGTCGTCTATCCAAGCTCGACCCCGTCCCGGGAAAGACCTCAAGTCTTCCCGTCACTAGTAATGCGGGCACCATGCTAGTATCGGCCTAAGTAATCAATAAAGCCCCGTCCCATAAGGGGTAGAGTGGTTGCACATGTTTGGTTGGGACGGTAGTCACACATAAATCTAATCCATCATTTCACCTATGCACAAGATTTTTACCGGCACATCACTTCTTCCTCAAGTGATGACCTAACTCAACATCACCCTCGGGCATTAGGGGCACCCGATGGGATTTATGCAAAGATTTCAACCACGAAGGTTCTTGTCTCGCATGCATCACTAAGCATCACTACTAACCATTTGCATGACATCTATCACATAGCAAGATCATGAGTAAGCATGCATCATGTGGTGGTTTCAATCTAGGTCACTACCATAACTCTTATCATCATGCAATCGGAAACAAACGGGTTACGAAGAACACAAGTGTATCATGGTCAAAGGGCTGCTTGCCTTATTCTTCCGAGTCTTCAAACCTTCTGGTCCATCTCCGAGTACTCCGTTATTTCGTCAACTAACGATGGAAACAATCATAATAAGCAACACAATCAAAGCAAAAATAAAAGTGCTCTAAAAATAGGAGTTGGACTTTTCTAGGATACCTCAGGCCATATGAAAAATAACCAAGGTGGTTTCATAGGCATTGGATCATTGGATAGTTTGGAACATTTCAATATGATGGAATCAAGGGGTTTATGGATTTGAAAGAAGTGTACAGAAATATATTCTTGAATGATAAGAAAAGGCACCCATCAACAAGTCATGATTTTAGAAGCATCTAGGAGTTGGTTTCACTAGATTTGGAATTCAAATGAATTTCCTAGGATTTTGCAAAGTTGATAATTATGAAGAAATGGCTCATTATTTGGTGGGGCACAGAAAGTATTAATAAAAATGTTCCAAAACTAAGTTTGGATATGACAAGCACCTAGGAATTTGAATCACTACATTTGGATCAAATTTGAGCCATCTGTGATTTTCTAAAGTTCATCATAGAAAATGGAATAATGGCATTTGATAATTATTTGTGAAGGAAATGACTCTGGAATATTGTGCATGTTGCACCAATAGGTAGATCATGATTTATGGAGTCACTGGAAATTTGAATCACCAAATTTGGAGTTCAAATGAATTATTTAAGCATTTATGAAGCTGTCTGAAAAAGGGAAAGAAAAGGAAAAAGGGTTATACCCCTTTGCTGCGCGCAGGGCGAAGGATAGCTGCACAGCAACTGGGCCGTCCCAACAGCTCGGCCGCGTGCACAGGGGGGTGTGACGTCGGAGGCGCCTTCGTGGGGTACGCCTTCGCACTGGGAAGGCACCTTCCAGCCGCCCCGCCTCCACTTAAACGACGTGGCGGTCAGTTGCGTCGCTGACCCGTGGGGCCCAGCCGCAGGTCGCTCGTCGCCCCTCGCCTTCTTCTCCGGCCCGACGCCGGGCAGGGGAGAGCTTCGGCCGCCGGCGCAGCTGTCGCCTGGGGATGCGGGAGGGCCGGTCGAGGAGCCCAGGAGCCCCGGCTCTCCTCCCCGCACCCGAGGGTGGCTGCGAGCCCGCCCAAGGAGGCCCACAGCCTCGCCACCACAGGGAGGCCGCGGCGGCCGCGGGGTCTTCGGCGGCGCCACGCCAGGAGGAACTCTCAGGCAAAGGGGGGACTGGTCCGTCCCTGGGGACTCTCCGAGGAGGGCTCGGGCTTGGAATCAAACAGGGGAAGGAGAGAGCGGCCGAGGTGCCCGAATCCGAGCGGTGGTCGGCGGCGGCACTCCGGCCATGGAGGGGCACGAGAGCACGAGAGGGAGAGGGATGATGTCTGCGAGGTGCACGGGAGAGAGGAGGGTCCAGAAGAGGCAAGGGAGTGCTCGGGGGGAGGCTTAAATAGATGCGGCCGCGGTGCACCATGAGCTTCGTCCATGGACGCGCTCGGGCGAGCTCGCGGAGGGAGAAGGAGGGCAGGGGAGGATAAGGCCGACAGTCCTGCAGGTCGCGGACGTCGAGGGCACCTCGGGAGACACGAGGGAAAGGCCCGAGGTGGTCAGGGGCTCCTGGTTGGGCGAGGCTACAGTGCGCCAGGGCACTGTAGCGCGCTCCAGAGCGCCCGTTTGGCCGGCATGGCCGTGTCCTCGCCGCTCTAGTCGTGTCCATCATGCCCAAAGATGTCTAGGGGGTCGAGGGGGTAGTAAACAATTGTGTGATGGTCCTGGATGCCCTGGGGAGCCACTGGAATGAGGAGGGAGGTGAGGAAGAAGGAGTTTACTACTGTCCAGAAGAGTAAATTGGGGTTTTACCCCCCTCCAATGATTGAGCTGAGGCAGGGGAGAGTTACTGGAGGTAGAAGATGACTAGGAGAAGCTGTGGTAAGAATTTGAGGTGAAGGGGAATAGTAAAAGTGGTCAAGACAATGGTTTAAGAAAAATGGCAGAAGGTGTTTGATCAGGTTTTGGGAAAGCAAATGACTTCCAATTGACATGGGACTCAACAAGATGGAATGTCTCACACAATTAGGCCCTTCCACCAAATTTGAGCTCATTTGGGCAAAGTTGCCAATGTAACTTTGGTGAACCCTAGAAATCAACAGAAATGGTTTCACCATGTTTGAGTTAAGCTATTCATCACCCCTTGATGCACCACAGCCTAAATAAGGTACTTGCAGTGCAAACCTCAATTCACGGGGTTTTGGAAAACTAATTTTAGAAAATACTATTTGGCCAAAATATTTTTATAAGAAAATTCTATATTGTTCTATACACATGGCATGATCATTGGGAAAAAGTTTTGGATCAAGGAGATGAAGTATAAGAGTTGGAGGATTTATTTGATTTTTAGAGCACTAGCAAACAGCAGACAGAAAATCAATCAAGCAAAGTCAAAAACACTCAAAAGTTTTTGTCAAACCACATTTTTAACATGATGATTGGCTTAAGCAATGTGACATGAAAATCAGGGTGTGACACCTCCGCTCCTCTAGCTCCAGCACCGTAAGCCAACGATGGGTAGGGATCTGCTCTGGGTACGCCGTCCAAGCCGATAACTTGAATGAAGCAAGATCAGCCCTCGCCGAGGTCTCCGGCGCGACAAAGTCAATAATACATGCCCCACCTAGCAGACTCTCAACCACAGCCAACTCCCATGCATGCGACGGAATCCCCTCAATGACCAACCTCACCATGAATCTCATGGCCGCAAACACCGCGTGCGATTGCCTGATCCATTGCCAGAACGACAGCCTCTGCCCACGGAACTCCAGCACCGGTCGCCTGCTCATCTGGTTCCAGTCCTCCTGCCTCACAAAAACCACCAAGAAATCCTCCAGCCAGAACTTGTGCACTGAAACCCTGTCCTCTGAGATGCCCATCTTGTCATTCAGAGCTCGCAGCACCAGCTCCAACGAGATCTCCGACCTGTACCCTCCAACATACACCACCATGGCTTTGTGAAGCCGGTGCTCAATGTCGTCCATGGTGCGGGTCCTCGTGACCACGCACAGCCCTGAAGGCTCCATCTCCGGATCAACATCCACTTCCATGCGTGGCGCAACAATTTGAGGCCACTCCAGGTCCGCCGCGGGGTCGGTCGACGGCGGCGGAGGGGGGGACCTGACCGCCGCACCTTGCCTTGACGAACCAGGCCCCTCCGCGAGTTGATACGTCCATTTTGCATCATGCTTTTATATCGATATTTATTGCATTATGGGCTATTACTTCACATTATGTCACAATACTTATGCCTTTTCTCTCTTATTTTACAAGGTTTACATGAAGAGGGAGAATGCCGGCAGCTGGAATTCTGGGCTGGAAAAGGAGCAAATATTAGAGACATATTCTGCACAACTCCAAAAGTCCTGACACTCCATGAAAGTCAATTTTGGAATATATTAAAAATATTGGGCAAAGAAATCACTAGAGGGGGGCCACCCACTATCCACGAGGGTGGAGGGCGCGCCCTACCCCCCTGGGCGCGCCCCCTGCCTCGTGGGTATAGGGGAACGCGACAGAAAACAAAATTTTTGGTATAGCGAGCATGCCCAGGACCACTATGCAAACTGCATACAAGGTTTGATCTGATCCGTACCGACTCGAAGCGCAGTGGAAGAAGAGTCGGTGGAGATCGTCGATGCAGATCCCCGTGGCTAGGATTTACAACCTCCCAACCACGAGGATGTATGCTACTTCTCGAGCTTGCGTTGTATTCCTTCAAAGAGGGAAGGGTGATGCAGCACAGTAGCGTAAGTATTTCCCTCAGATTTTGAGAACCAAGGTATCAATCCAGTAGGAGACCACGCGCGAGTCCCTCGCACCTGCACAAACAAATAATAACTTCGCAGCCAACGCGATAAGGGGTTGTCAATCCCTTTACGGTCACTTATGAAAGTGAGATCTGATAGATATGATAGTTGGATATTTTTGGTATTTTTAGATATAAGAACAGAAAGTAAAAAACAGCAAAGTAAAGTAGATTGTAGATTGATATGTTGAGAATAGACACGGGGGGCATAGGTTTCACTAGTGGCTTCTCTCATGATAGCAGATTTCTATAGTGGGTGAACGAATTACTGTCGAGCAATTGATAGAAAAGCGAATAATTATGAGAATATCTAGGCATGATCATTATATATAGGCGTCACGTCTGTGACAAGTAGACCGAAACTATTCTGCATCTACTACTATTACTCCACACATCGACCGCTATCCAACATGCATCTAGAGTATTAAATTCATAAGAACAGAGTAATGATTTAAGCAAGATGACATGATGTAGAGGGATAAACTCAAGCAATATGATATAAACCCCATCTTTTTATCCTCAGTGGCAACAATACTATACGTGCCTTGCTGCCCCTACTCTCACTGGGAAAGGACACCGCAAGATTGAACCCAAAGCCAAGCACTTCTCCCGTTGCAAGAACTATAGATCTAGTAGGCCAAACCAAACCGATAATTCAGAGAGACTTGCAAGGATATTATAATCATACATAAAAGAATTCAGAAAAGAACCAAATATTTCTCATAGATAATCTTGATCATAAACCCACAATTCATCAGATCTCGACAAACACATCGCAAAAAGATTACATCGAATAGATCTCCTCGAAGACCGAGGAGAACTTGGTATTGAGATCCAAAAAGAGAGAAGAAGCCATCTAGGTACTAACGATGCACCCAAAGGTCTGTGGTAAACTACTCACAACTCATGGTGAGGCGATGGTGTTGATGTAGAAGTACTCCGTGGAAGATCCCCCCTCCGACGGAGCTCCGGAACAGACCCCAAGATGGGATCTCACAGGAACAGAAGGTTGCGGCGGTGGAATTAGGGTTTTCTATATTGCTTCGATGTTTTCAGGGTACATGGGTATATATAGGAGGAAGGAGGGCATCGGGGAAGCAACATGGGGCCCACGAGGCAGGGGGGCGCGCCCAGGGGGAGGGGGCGTGCCCCCCACCCTCGTGGACGCCACATGTGCCCTATTCCGTGGTTCTCAAGTCTCCCGTGAAGATATCGTTCCAAAAATATCTCTCCCGAAGGTTTCATTCCGTTTGGACTCCGTTTGATATTCCTTTTCTGCAAAACCCTAAAATAGGCAAAAAAAACAGCAATATGGAATGGCCCTTTGGGTTAATAGGTTAGTCCCAAAAATAATATAAAAGTGTATAAATAAGCCCATTAAACATCCAAAACATCATATATATATATAATAGCATGGAACAATCAAACATTATAGATACGCTGGAGACGTATCAAGCATCCCCAAGCTTAATTCCTGCTCGTCCTCAAGTAGGTAAATGATAAAACAGAATTTTTGATGTGGAATTATAACCAACATAATTTTAATGTAATTCTCTTTATTGTGGCATGAATGTTCAGATCCGAAAGATTCAAGACAAAAGTCTATATTGACATAAGAAATAGTAATACTTCAAGCATACTAACAAAGCAATCATGTCTTCTCAAAATAACATGGCTAAAGAAAGTTATCCCATCAAAATCATATAGTCTGGCTATGCTCCCTCTTCATCACACAAAATATTGATATCATGCACAACTCCGGTTTCAGCCAAGCACTTGTTTTCATACTCTATTCTTTCAAACCTTTCAACTTTCACGCAATACATGAGCGTGAGCCATGGATATAGCACTATGTGGAATAGAGTGGTGGTTATGGAGAAGACAAAAAGGAGGGAGATAGTCTCACATCGACTAGGCGCATCTACGGGCTATGGAGATGCCCATCAATAGATATCAATGTGAGTGAGTAGGGATTGCCATGCAAAGGATGCACTATAGCTAAAAATGTATGAAAGCTCAACAAAAGAAGCTAAGTGGGTGTGCATCCAACTTGCTTGCACACGAAGACCTAGGGCATTTGAGGAAGCCCATCGTTGGAATATACAAGCCAAGTTCTATAATGAAAATTCCCACTATTATATGAAAGTGACTAAACATGAGACTCTCTATCAGGAAGAACATGGTGCTACTTTGAAGCACAAGTGTGGAAAGGGATAGTAGCAATTGTCCCTTTTCTTTTTTTTGAGCCTTTTTGTTAGCCTTTCTTTTTCTTGGCCTTTCCTTCTTTTTTTCTTTGGGACAATGCTCTAATAATGATGATCATCACACTTATATTGATTTACAAATCGATATTACAACTCGATACTAGAACAATGTATGACTCTATATGAATGCCTCCGGCGGTGTACCGGGATGTGCAATGAATCAAGAGTGACATGTATGAAAAATTATGCATGGTGGCTTTGCCACAAATACGATGTAAACTACATGATCATGCATGGCAATATGACAATATGAAGCGTCTCATATGAACGAAACTGTGGAAAGTTGCATGGCAATATATCTCGGAATGGCTATGGAAATGCCATGATAGGTAGATATGGTGGCTGTTTTGAGGAAGGTATATGGTGGCTGTTTTGAGGAAGGTATATAGTGGGTGTACGGTACCGGCGAAAGTTGCGCGGTACAAGAGAGGCTAGCAATGGTGGAAGGGTGAGAGTGCGTATAATCCATGGACTCATCATTAGTCATAAAGAACTCATATACTTATTACAAAAATTTACGAGTCATCAAAACAAAGCAATCAACGCATGCTCCTAGGGGGGAGGTTGGTAGGAGTTAACCATCGCGCGCCCCCGACCTCCACACAAAGGATGACACTCTACAAATACCTCATGCTCTAACTTCATCACATAGCGGTTCACCATACGTGCATGCTACGGGAATCACAAGCTTTAACACAGGTATTTCTCAATTTCATAATAACTCCACTAGCATGACTCTAATAGCACTATCCTCATATCTCAAAACAATCATCAAGCATCAAACTTCTCATCATATTCAATGCACTTTGTATGAAAGTTTTTACTCAATTTATCTTGGATGCCTATCATATTAGGACTAGTTTTATAACCAAAGCACATTACCATGCTGTTCTAAAAGACTCTCAAAGGGATATAAGTGAGGAATGAGAGATGAACAATTTCTACAAAATAAAATCACCACCGTTCTCTAAAAGATATAAGTGAAGCACTAGAGCAAAACTATATAACTCAAAAGATATAAGTGAAGCACATAGAGTGTTCTAACAAATTCTAGGCCATATTTATCTCTCTCAAAAAGGTGTGTCCAGCAAGGATGATTGTGGCAAACTAACAAACAAAGACTCAAATCATACATGATGCTCCAAGTAAAACACATAACATGTGGTGAATAAAAATATAGTCCCGAGTATAGTTACCGATAGATGAAGACGCAAGAGGGGATGCCTTCCCGGGGCATCCCCAAGCTTAGTTCTTGGTCGTCCTTGAATTTTACCTTGGGATGCCTTGGGCATCCCCAAGCTTAGGCTCTTGCCACTCTTTGTTCCATAGTCCATCAAAGCAATACTCAAAAACTTGAAAACTTGAAAACTTCACAACACAAAACTTAGAAAAAAATCTCGTGAGCTCCGTTAGTATAGGAAAACAAACCACCAATGTGATTTGAGGGGTCCACTTCTTCAGTCATCTTGCCATACCAATGTGATTGGATTTCCTGAAACATACTTGATAAAAGCATTAGTCCAACCACAAAGTATGTTGTCATTAATTACCAAAACCACCCGGAGAGCAAATGTGCTTTCACCTCCGTACACAAGGAGTAAATCCTTGGTCCTTCTAAGGTACTTAAGAATACCCTTGAGTGCGGCCCAGTGCTCCAATCTTGGATTGCTTTGGTACCGGCTGCTAACACTTAGCGCATAGGAAACACCCTAGCCTGGCATACATAATAGAACCAACTACCGAGGCATATGGAACATCATTCATTTTTACTCGCTCATCGAGAGTCCGAGGACACTGATTCTTGCAAAGCACTATGCCAGGTGACATGGGGAGAAGGCCCTTTTTTGAGTTCTCCATGTTGAACATTTTCAATACCTTGTCAATGTACGTGCTTTGGCTAAGCGCTATCAGGCGTTTTGATCTATCTCTATAGATTCTGATGCCCACTACATATGCCGCTTCGCCTAAGTCTTTCATTGAAAAACTTTTCTTCAATGAGTCTTTTATTTCACTAAGGAAATTCACGTCATTTCTAATCAATAATATGTCATCCACATACAAGATTAGAAATGCTTTTGCGCTCCCACTAAACTTCTTGTAAGCACAAGATTCTTCGTCATTCCCGATGAAGCCAAACTCTTTGACAACTTCATCAAAACAAATGTTCCAGCTCCTTGACGCTTGCTTCAGTCCAGAAATGGCTTTCTGAAGTTTGCATACCTTTCCAACATCCTTATGAATGACAAAGCCTTCTGGTTGTATCATGTATACATCCTCTTTGAGGTTTCCATTTAGGAAAGACGTTTTGACATCCATCTGCCATATTTCATAATCGAAATAAGCAGCAATTGCTAGTAATATCCGAACAGACCTAAGCATAGCTACGAGTGATAAAGTCTCGTCGTAGTCCACTCCTAGAACTTGTGTGAACCCTTTAACGACAAGTCTAGCTTTGTGGATAGTAATGTTACCATTCGCGTCTGTCTTTCTTTTGAAAATCCATTTACAGCCAATCGGCTTTACGCCTTCTGGAAGTTCTTCCAAGTTCGAACTTGGTTTTCGTACATGGATTCCATTTCAGATTTCATGGCCTTGTGCAATTCCTTTGAGCTAGGCCCCGCCATCGCTTCCTTGTAGTGTGCAGGTTCATCGTCTTCAAGAATGAAGATTTCATTATGAAACCACTCAGGTGGCTGGATAGCCCTACCTGATCTGCGCGGTTCAGTTACAACATTGTGTGAAGTCTCCGCATCACATGCGACAACATCCGGCTCGGTTGTAGGGATAATTAGCAGAATTTCTTTCGGTTCCTTAGCCATATCAACGGTTGCCGAAGATTCACTAATCTCATTAAGTTGTACTGTCCTCCCACTTAATTCTTTTGCGAGAAATTCTTTCTCGAGAAAGACTCCCTTTTTAGGGACAAATACTTTGCACTCGAAGGGTTGGTAGAAGAAATACCCAACGGTTTCCTTGGGATAACCTACAAAGTTACATTTGTCTGATCTGGGATCGAGTTTGCTCGGTTGTAAACGTTTTACATAAGCTTCACAACCCCAAACTTTGAGATGCGACAAATTGGATTTCTTCCCATGCCATAACTCGTATGGTGTCGTCTCAACAGATTTAGACAGTGTATGTTTAATGTGTGAGCGGCAGTGAGTAGTGCGTGACCCCAAAAAGATACCGGAAGATCCGTAAGAGACATCATCGACCTTACAATGTCCAACAAGGTTTGGTTACGTCATTCCGATACTCCGTTTCTCTGTGGAGTTCCGGGAGGTGTAAGCTGTGAAAAATTCCACGGTCACTCAGATGTTGGCCAAACTCATGACTAAGATATTCGCCTACACGATCAGACCGCAGAAACTTAATATTTTTGTCATGATGATTTTCTACATCATTCTGAAGTTCTTTGAACTTTTCAAAGGTTTCCGACTTATGCTTCATCAAGTAGATATAGCCATACCGACTTAAATCATCAGTAAAAGTCACGAAGTAAAAATACCCACCCTGTGCGGCTGTGTTCATTGGACCACATACATCACTATGTATCATTTCCAATAATTCACCCGCCCGTTCAGGATGGCCCGTGAACGGCGTCTTCATCATTTTCCCCATCAGCCAAGCTTCACATGTGTTGAATGATTCGAAATCAAAGGACGGCAAAACTCCATTTGACTGGAGTTTTGCATGTGTTTCTTTCCGATGTGGCCAAGTCGACAGTGCCACAAGTAAGTGGTGGTGGTATTAACCTTCTTAAGGCGTTTAGCATTCACGTTAAAAACATCATTTCCACATTCAAGATTTATTATGAAAAGGCCCCCAACAATGGGTGCAAATCTATAAAACATATCCTTACAATAAAGTGAACAACCATTGTTCTCAGACTTGTATGAATACCCATCGTGCACTAAACATGATCCGGAGATAATGTTTCTACACAATGCCGGAACAAGATAACATTTACTAAGTTCCAAAATAAATCTCGAAGGGAGGCGTAAAGGCATAATGCCGACGGCTTGAGCGGCGATCCCAACGCCGTTCCTGACCCGCATCACGACCTCATTCTTTGCCAGCTTGCGCACCTTCTGAAGTCCCTGTATCGAGTTGCAAATGTGAGCAACCGATCCGGTATCAAATACCCAAGACTTAGAATTTTCGCTAGCAAGCAAAACGTCAATGACATTAACTTGTATAACAATTATACCTTTCACGATTTTCCCGGACTTCTTATCTTCCAGATACTTCTTGCAGTTTCTCTTCTAGTGTCATGTGCCTAGACCTGGCCAACTGTTGGGCCGGGCCGGGCTTCGGGCCGGGCCGAACAAAGCCCGATGCAAAAACCCTGGGCCCGAGCCCGGTCCGGCCCGGCTGTCGGGCCTAAAAAACAGGCCCGAGCCCGGCCCATCCATAAAGCCCGACGAGCCTCAGGCCATGGGCCGGGCCTCTTTGTTAAATGGCAAATATGGCGGGCCTGGGCCCGGGCCGGCCCGTCCATCGGGCCTAAAAATCAGGCCCGAGCCCGGCCCATGGGCAAGGTCGGGTCGAGCCGGGTCGGGCTTTTTCGGGCCGGGCCGGGTTGCCCATGGCCAGGTCTACATGTGCCCTTGCAGTAGAAGCACTCAGTTTCATTCTTGGCTCCACCCTTAGAGTTGCTTTGGGAGCCGGTCTTACCGGCACCCTTGCCCTTCTTTGGATTGCCTTTCTTCTTTTTGAAACTGGCGGTTTTATTCACAAGCAACACTTTCTTGCAATTTTTACGCAGTCCTCCTTCTGTAGTTTTCAGCATGGCAAGCACCTCTTTCGGTGTTTTCTCCATCCCAGTAATGTTCTAGTTCAAGACAAAACCGTCGTAAGACGGGGGGAGTGAAGAAAGCAGCATGTCCATCATATGGCCAGGTGGAAGTGGAAATTCCAAGGCTTTAAGCCTTTCAGCATAGCCAATCATTTTGACTACGTGTTCGCCAACTGAACTACCCTCAGCCGTCTTGCATTCCATCAAAGCCTTCATGATATCAAATCGTTCAGACTTTGCGGTTTCCTTGTACAAAGCATTGATGGGCCTCTAACCCCTCGTTGGTTACCCCAAGTGGAAGGTGTAAGATGCAGTGTTGTGGAAGTTTTTCCCTTAGCAAAGATGCCGAGGATCGAATCCCCAGAGACTCCTAGGTTCAACAAGAAGGTGTCAACTGCTACGGCGCCAGATATTAGCAGTCAACATGGACCTACACACAGATACAAATAACTTTGCTCCCAACAAGTACAGAGAGGTTGTCAATCCCTCCGGCCTTGTAGTTCACAAAGGATTAAACGCAAATGATAGTAGTGATAGATAATGTTTGCAATAGTAAATAATAGCGAAAAGTAAATAGCGGATGTGATCAATGATGGTAATATGGACCGGAGTCTCATGATGTTCACTAGTGATGTCTCTCTCCCAAAAGACGATAAAACAGCTATGTGAGGTAAACGAATTACAGCTGGGCAATTAACAGGACCACGAACGCAAACCAATGCTGACTACATTGCAAGAAAGGTTGAGGTTCAAAGCATGGGCGGTACGCCAAAGTAAGTAGACCGAAATCCATCAATATCTACTACTAATCATCCACCTTGAGATATCTATCCAGAACATCTCGCTGGTATTAAGTTGCGAGCCCCACCCATAGTGTAAACTCAATGCAACAGACAACTGCATTAAAAGAACTTTGCGTAAAGTAAACAATCCTTGCACCCGCAGGCACAAGCACCGTTGTTTTCCCCCTTGTGGTAACAGCACATCCCCTAGACTCATGTTTCTGTCACTCAAACTAGTCATCGAGGGGCATGAACCCAAAATCAAGCATAACGTTCCCTCTTGGAGTCACTACGTATTACTTGGCCAAAGCAATAAATAACAACGGAGAACATGCAAGAATTACTTATGAACATAAATATAAAAGAGGTAGATCAAATATATTACTCAAGATCAATCTGAACATAATCTCATAATCCATCGGATCCCAGCAAACTCATCATAGCAACAGCATAAGGATTACATATGTGCCTCGATCATGTAGGGTAGCTCACGAGGACTAATTAGTAAGCACAAGAACGGGAGGAGAACATCACATAGCTACTGGTCATGGACTCATGGTCCAAGAGAGACTACTCACAACTCATCCGGGAGGCGTCCATGGTGGTGGAGAGGCTCCCGATGGTGATCCTCCCCTCCGACAGGGTGCCGGGAAGAGTTCTCCTGGTGCTCCCGATCTTGGAAGCGGTGGCGGCGGCGGAACAGAGATGAGATCGCAAAAAAGAGTTTTCGTCCCGAGGGTTTTGAAGGACGCTCTAAATATATGCCAAAGGGGGGGCACCAGACGGGGCTCGGGGGGCCCAGGCGCCGCCAGGGCGCCTGGAG
>LR738715.1:651616475-651685832 GCA_902687465.1 Secale cereale | reverse complement strand
CCCCCCCGGCTGTCCTTCGGGCGCAAGGTAGGTTCTGGAACGCTGATTTTTTATATAATTTTTCTGGATTTTTCCTGGCAGTTCTCGTAATGTGAAAACCTGAAATACAAAAACAGCCGAAAACAGAAACTGGCACTGGGGTGCACTGGATTAGTAGGTTAGTCCAAATATGATCAAAAGTGTATGGAAATGTATAAATATCATAGCAATATCACCCAAAAGTGGCATGGAGCAAGCAGAAATTATAGATACGTTTTGGACGTATCAAGCATCCAATTCCCGGATCATATCAAAGGGTTTATGGAATTCAAAACATTTTTGAAGCTCTGGACTCATGCAAGCTAGCATGAGGCACTCCACTAAGTTGTGATCATCATCCTTAGTGGCCCAGACATTTTGTACATCTTCCGGGGCCTCTGCCGCAGGTTTGCTACCTCTTGAGCTTGCGTTGTATTCCCTCGGAGAGGAAAGGGAGATGCATCACAGTAGCGTAAGTATTTCCCTCAGTTTTTGAGAACCAAGGTATCGATCCAGTAGGAGACCACGCGCCAGTCCCTCGCACCTGCACAAACAAATAAGAACTTCGCAACCAACGCGATAAGGGGTTGTCAATCCCTTTACGATCACTTACGAGAGTGAGATCTGATAGAGATGATAATTATATTTTTGGTATTTTTGGTTTAATAAAACAGCAAATAAAAGCGGTAAAAGTAAAGTAGATGTAGATTGATATGTTGAGAATAGACCCGGGGGCCATAGTTTTCTCTAGTGGCTTCTCTCATGATAGCGATATTCTACGGCGGGTAAACAAATTACTGTCGAGCAATTGATAGAAAAGCGAATAATTATGAGACTATCTAGGCATGATCATTGTATATAGGCATCACGTCCGAGACAAGTAGACCGACTCCTGCCTGCATCTACTACTATTACTCCACACATCGACCGCTATCCAGCATGCATCTAGTGTATTGAGTTCATACGAACAGAGTAACGCTTTAAGCAAGATGACATGATGTAGAGGGATAAACTCAAGCAATATGATGTAAACCCCATCTTTTTATCCTCAATGGCAACAATACAATACGTGCCTTGCTGCCCCTACTGTCACTGGGAAAGGACACCGCAAGATTGAACCCAAAGCCAAACACTTCTCCCATTGCAAGAACTATAGATCTAGTAGGCCAAACCAAACCAATAATTCGAAGAGACTTGCAAGGATATTATGAGCACACATAAAAAGTTCAGAGAAGAACCAAATATCTTTCATAGATAACCTTGATCATAAACTCACAATTCATCGGATCTCGACAAACACACCGCAAAAAGAGATTACATCGAATAGATCTCCTCGAAGACCGAGGAGAACTTTGTATTGAGATCGAAAGAGAGAGAGAAGAAGCCATCTAGATACTAGCTATGGACCCGAAGGTCTGTGGTAAACTACTCACAACTCATGGTGAGGGTGATGATGATGATGATGAAGGCCTCCGTGATGGATCCCCCTCCGGTGGAGCTCCGGAATAGGCTCCAAGATGGGATCTCCACGGGAACAAAAGCTACGGTGGTGGAATTAGGGTTTTCTCTCTTCGTCTGGAGTTTCTCGGGTACGTAGGTATATATAGGAAGAAGGAGGGCACCGGGGGCCGTGTGGGCCAGCCTCGAGGCAGGGGGGCGCGCCCTGGGAAGGGGGGCACCCCCCCACCCTCGAGGGCTGGCCCTTCGTCCCCTGACTTGGTCCTGATGTTTCCCGAGCGTGATTTCCTCCAAAAATATCTCTCGCGAAGGTTTCATTCCATTTGGACTCCGTTTGATATTCCTTTTCTGCAAAACCCTGAAATAGGCAAAAAACAGCAATCTGGACTGGGCCTTTGGGTTAGTAGGTTAGTCCCAAAAATGATATAAAAGTGAATGATAAAGCCCATTAAACATCCAAGAATTCATAAATAATAGCATGGAAAAACCAAAAATTATAGATACGTTGGAGACGTATCAGGGTTTAGCTGGAAGATCATACTCTAGCACATACAATTTCTTAGCGCTCCTGAGGACAACCCTCAGGTTGCGGACCCAGTCCACGTAGTTGTTTCGAGTCGCAGCTAACTTCTCTTTCTCTAACATCGGGCCTAAGTTGAACGCGGTGTTGCGAGCCATTTGATCTACAACGGAAAACACACGTTTTAATTAGACTTTGTTTATAATGAAAATGCACTAGTGAATAAACAATTTTATTCTAAAGTGCGCTCCCACTCAAATCAATATCTCTCAAAATTGATTATGAGTGATACAAGACCCACATTTTGATTCAACATCATTGATGTGGACATCACTGATGACGAGAATTTCAATTGGTAGGTGTCGTGGAATTAACACGGCAGGTGTCCGGTTTAACGGACTTGATGATGGAACCATCGCACGGGTTAACTTGAAGGGGTTAAACGCACACAAAGGACACAGAGGGTTTATACTAGTTCGGCCCCTTCGATGAAGGTAAAAGCCTACGTCTAGTTTGGTTTGGTATTGCTTGGGCGTTGATGAACAGGGAGCGGATCGCTTGCATGTGTCTCGACGGGTTGTTTCTTGCTTGTCCCTGAACCGTCACCGGGTTGTCTCTTTATATAGAGGCGACGCCCGGTCTGGTTTACAGAGTCCCGAGGGCGGCTCATACTCGTGTCCGCCTCGGTCTCTGTTCTTTCTTCCTTATCTCTCAAGTTACATCATTGGGCGGTTTACAAAACGTAACTCTATACATGGGCCCTAAGATCTCATGGGCCGTAGCCTTTACTAAATATTACAACCAAACATATTATAATAATCCGGTTTATACTAGCCGGTTCATACCTGCTAGTCATATCCCTGACATTAGGCCCCAGAATGATTTGAACTTGTTCACATCAATCTTCTCAGTCTTACATAATTTCCTTCCTTGTGTCTTCTCATTTTTTTGTAAACCGGCCCTGAAGTCATCCTCGAGAACCACTTAATCTGTCCGTGACATCACTTCCGCATTTAACGCCGCGAGCTGTCCATCGGCTTTGTTTAAGGGTTATCCCGAAAATCGAGGCGTCAGAAGATCTTTATCCAATCTTTTGCCTCCTTGAATCCCGCACCTGTCGCTTCGGCTCTGCTTCTCTTCTATAAATACAAATGTCCTCATTCATTATCTTCTTCCGCTCTTTCTTCCTCCTCCGTCGCCCGAAACTCAAAGCTCCATTGCTGCCCGAGCTCAAGCCGTCGCCGTCGACCGCCGGATCCAAGTCGTCGCCGACCGCTGCATCAACCTGAGCTTGACCAGAAAAGACTCCTCCGCCGCTTCTCAGGTACTCCATCTTCTTCCTCTTTGTAGATACGTAACCTCTAGGGTTTTCCTTCGCATCTCCGCCATTAGAACATCAACGAGAGCTTCACCTTGTTCATCTTATATGCCAAGTTCGCAGAAGTTTTGACCTTTACATCTTGCCCTTAGATCCTGCCTTTATTCTGCTACCATATGCTTTAGATCTCGTCATTTATACACAACCTGTAGATTCATCTGCTCCGTATATCACCTTTGCAGTTCTTCCCGTAATATCCTTGTACTTGTTTTTCTTTTTCTTGTGTGCTCAGATCTGTTCTACTTTAATTATCTGCAAAAAAAACTTGTTTCTTCTCCTCTGTAGATCTGTTAAGTATGCTCCGGTTTAAACTGTCATACACTGTTCTTGTAAAAAAATTATCGATGAGTGCGGCGGTTTAGCTCTTTCTCTATTGCTGCCATGAACCGGTAGTAACATAGCTCCCTGTTATTGCCGGGTTAGCCATATCATTAGTCCCTTGTCTAAACCGTTGCGTGATCCTCGTATATATCTCCCGGTTTATGCCACTGTACTTAAATAATCCGATTTTATACTTTTATCCTTTCAGTACTTGTCCTTCTGTTGCTATGGCCAAACAATTTGTGTCTTGCGATTAGGTTCCTTCCATTATTACGGAGGAAGACTTGGTCAATGTCGTTGCCATTGGTACTTTAGGCCCTCAATCCGTTTTAAAGTGGCGGGCTCCAGGAAATGAATGCCCTCCTACTCCCAGAGAGGGGGAGGTTATTGTTTTCTTCGACCACATAGCCCGAGGCTTCACACCTCCCGGTTCAAGATTCTTCTGAGATGTGCTTGCCGCTTTCCAACTCCATCCTCAGGACATTGGTCCAAACTCCGTTTCCAATATCTGTGACTTCCAAGTTTTCTCAGAGGTATATTTGCAAGAAGAGCCGTCTGTTGACCTGTTCCAGGATTTCTTTCATCTGAACCGGCGTACTGAGTTCACCAGCGGACCGCATCAGGAACTCGGCGGTGTTACCATCCAGAAAAGGAGAGATGCAGTCTTTCCCCATGCCGCTCTCCACACGCACCCAAAAGAGTGGAATAAGTCTTGGTTTTACTGTATTGACACTTCTCCTGAAGGGGAAAACCCACTGCCGGGTTATCGCGAGCACCGTCTTCTGGAGGATCACCCTTTGCCACAGCGACTTAGCTCTGCCGAACGGCCCCGGTTTGCTTCTCAGCTTGCTAGACTGAAAGCTTTTATGGCCAACGGTTTAATTGGAACCGATTTTATGCGCTGTTGGCTCTCTTGGAGTATCCTTCCCTTGATTCCGCGACCACATTTGATGTGCAAGTATTCTGGTAAACCGGACGACCCTCAACGGTTTACCAAGGATAAACTTTCTGAATCGGAGGTCATTGAATCGGCTAAGAAGATGCTCAACGTCTCCTTAGAGGATTGCAGCAAAATCGGATTGGCTCCGTATTATAAGAAGAACAAGCTGCCTGCAGTAAGCCTTGCTTTCTTATATATATTTTTTAATCCGTTTATATAAACCGTTCTCTAACTGTCTCTTTTCTGTCCGAATAGGCTGATGATCCTTTCTGGAAAAGAAAGCCTCAGGAGAAACCCGGAAAACAGGCACGCCGGAAAACCTTTGCTAGTAAGAAGAGAAAAGCGGCTGGTGGCTCTAGTTCTCACGCTGAGGATGACGATCCGGACTCTGAGGTATGAATTAATCCGGCTTTAACTTGCTTGCTTTTACTCATATCTGTATCTAATGATAACTTTTTCACAGGAGTTGGCTGAAGGAGATAAACCGGCCGAAGTTGAGGTAACTATCCTTTCTTCCGATTCAGAACCACTTCCACAAAAAAGTCGTCGCACAGTCCGGAAATATCAGTTTTCTCATCCTTATGCTCAATTGGATCCTAATTTTCTTTTGAAGAACCAACAACACGAAGCCCTTCGCCGGACCACTCACCATAGCGGTCTCACAGTGGAATCATCCGGAATATCTCTCACTCTGGCCCGGAGGCGCCGTTCTGAGGTTATACTCTCTCCAACCCTCCTTCATCCCAAGGCCGGGCTTATACGCAAACCTCTTAAACCGTCTGACCCTGATTATCAGGAGACTCCATTATCTTCTTCCGGTGAATCGACCGCCACACAACTTCCCCCACTGAAAACTGTCCCAGGGTAAGTCTTTTAAATTTATCCGGTTTATGATTGCACTTTTCCTTATAGTTCTAACTTGTTTCTCCAACTTCCTTCAGCAAGCCAAAGCCTAGTAAAAACCAAAGGCCAACCCACCAACTGCTGAGACTGTCATCGATGATCCGGCAGCTAATCCGGACTCAACCGTCCCTCCAGAAGGCGAACATGCAATTCCACTTGAAGATCCTGCCCCTGCAGATCACACCACCATGCCTGAAAATCCCAATGCTGAGGACGTTCGTGAACCGTCCAGTCCTGCTCAGGCCAATACTCCTCAGACCAATCCGGCTCCAGTCAGTCCGGCTCACACTGCGGCCCCACCTCCAACAACTGCTTCTCCAGATGTGGAGATAACTCATACGGCTTACACCGCTCCTGCTGAGCCTACTGTCTTAGCCAAACATACGGCTAAAGAAGAGAAGCTGTACCAAGAGAAGGGCAAATGGAGTACTGAGCTGTCCAGTTTCGCCGATATGAGTGCCCAGGAACTCTATTCTGGGTATTTGAACCGGCTTCATACTGGTCGAGACTATGAGGCAGGTCTGATTAATATGATGAAAGACAAGTATGAGGTAATCCTTTGCCTCTTCTTTTGATTTTCAATGCACTTCTGTGTATACCATATCAGCCCCCAAGTTCCGGTTTAGCTTATATTGAGAAGGTGAACCGGTACTTCCTGATGAATCGAATGATCTTGCATTAGCCCCCAAGTGCCAGGGGCATAACTCGGTTTATGTGACTGGGACTTGCTTGACTTTTCCTTTGATACTTCAATTATCCATTAGTCCCCAAGTGCCAAGTAGACAACTTGTTTGTGTGCTTGAGACTTTGTCTTTGAATCATTGCTGTTTAACTCTTCAATTTCCCATTAGCCCCCAAGTGTCAAGTAGACAACTTGCTTGTGTGCTTGAGACTTGTCTGATTTTTGCTTCTTATCACTTGATTTTCCTTGCAGGATGATTTAAACCGGAGGGCTGAAGAAGTCAGTGAACTCCGGAACAGACTTGCTGAAGCGAAGGCTGCTGCTGCTAAGGCCAAGAAAGACTTGAAGTTGAGTTTAAAGACTGCTGAAGAGCTGAAAAAATTCTTTGAAGAAGAGCGGACCGCCTTTGAGGTTCAGAAAAAAGATCTGGAAAAGAAGGTCAAAGATGCTGAGGAAGCGCTTAATCCGGTGACTGAAGAGTTAACCGGTTTAAAGCGGCAAATAGAGTTGATGACTTCTGTAATCTTTGGTAAGTATGATCTATACTCCTGCTTTATCCTTGTAATCTTCCGTCTGTGCCGGTTTAACTGTGATACTCATATGCAGGGCGCCGTGTCACCATCTTGGGGATGACTTACGGAAAAAACTTAAGGCATGTTACACTTTGGTCGAGCAGCTGTATTCCGGCGCTCAAAGGATCATCAGTGCAACATCATTCAGTAAACCGGCCCCTACTACCATCCAGGGCACGTTAGAAAAGCTATCTGTTTTGCCAGTGCGTTTGGAGGAAGTTAAGAAATCTGCTGCTCGAGCCGGTGCCCTCATGGCGCTTACCAGAGCAAAAGCATGGGTTCCGGACTTTGATCCAGAAGAGGCTTTTAATGGATGTCCAAATACCAAAGAAGACGGATCACCATTTACTGCAAAGGATCTCTATGCCTTGACGAAAGAGATGCGTCCTCTCGCCACCAAACTTGCAGCCGAATCAGATTTATCTAGGTATCATCCGGGGTACGACTTGCAGAACGAGCGGGTGGAGCGGCCGGTTTATGATATCGTCAATCTAATCCCACCAGTTCGTCCTCATACCTTCGCTCCAGATATCGATCCGTCTGAACTGATTAATGAAGAGATGTATTTCCGTAATTTAACGAAAATCGACTGGTGCGCCCCGGACTTCCAGCCGCTTCAAGAAGAAGAGGAAACTCCGGATCAAGTTGATGCCCAGCCGTCTCAGCAGGAGGGAGCATAGGTCATACTTTAGTGTTTGTGGTTGCAGTCTCATTTATCAAACAATATTTAATCCGTCAGGCTTGCTATGCCTTGTAATAGGATAGCTGAAAACATTGTCCGCTTTGATCCGGATATTCCAACTTCTCATTTTAATGTTTGTCGATTTAAAATTTGTCTGATGTTGCTTATCTTGCACATGACCTGTCCCTGCATAGATAATACTGAAAATATGTCCTAACGGTTTACCGCCGGACAGATTAAATTGTTCTCACAATATATCAAACAAACGTATACTTATATCAGAAAATAACTTTATACCTGAGACCAAGTATGCTTGATACTCTTAATCCGGTGAATATTGCCTTTTTGAAGGGAGTCTTTGAATAGACTCAACAATAATCCCTGGTCTTATACGAACTGCCGGTTTAAAGCATGCTTGGCTTCTTGTTTTGTTTCTGCGGGATGATTGTTCCGGGTTATGATAAACACCGGATTAACCCAAACTTTTTACTCATGCTGGTGCTCATGACCCAGACTTTTCAACTTTGTAGATGTGTGGTCAATTTCTTGAATTGTCCTACTCCGGATTAAAGAATCAGAACACATAATCATCAGAAAATGCAAATTTGCAAATAAAACCATGTAGTCGAGGCTTTTTATGAGCTGCCAGGCTCAAAGCAAGGTTCAGCCAATCACTGGATGCGGGTAGTGTCGTCTTTCCAGAGGGCCGGTCAATGGATGCGGGTACCATCCATAGGAACCATAAGAAAAACTTTAGCCAATCACTGGATGCCCGTAGCCTTTCCAGAGGGCCTCCATGGTTTCATGAAACCATGGGTAAATATAAGCCAATCACTGGATGCCCGTAGCCTTTCCAGAGGGCCTCCATGGTTTCATGAAACCATGGGTAAATATAAGCCAATCACTGGATGCCCGTAGCCTTTCCAGAGGGCCTCCATGGCTCCATGAAGCCATGGGTAAATATAAGCCAATCACTGGATGCCCGTAGCCTTTCCAGAGGGCCTCCATGGCTCCATGAAGCCATGGGTAAATTTTGAACCAATCACTGGATGGATTACCATTCAGAGGGTTTCCGTGAAGCGTCCTCTTTGAGCCGGATGTGATCTTATGCTCTTCAGGGAGTTTTATTGCTTTTGAGTATATATTCTGAAAAATCCGTTTTAAACCAATATGTTTGAAATATGACATATGATAATACATATATGGTTGTCCTCATAAGATATTTGTATTAGAAAAAAGGCTGAGCTCCCGGTTTACCGAGGGTGCCGGTTTATACATTAATCATAATATATACATAGGATACATTGGAGCTCATAGCTCAAGTGTAGTAGGGCCGTAAGTGGGCAATGTTCCATGGCCTCTTCGTCTCCTCCTCTGATGTCCGTGAGTCCTTGTGTTCTCGAACGTCCACCAGGTAATATGAACCGTTGTGTAGATTCTTACTGACCACAAAGGGCCCTTCCCAAGGTGGGGATAGCTTGTGCATATCTGTTTGGTCTTGGATGAGCCGGAGTACTAAGTCTCCCTCCTGGAATGTTCTGCTCTTGATCCGGCGACTGTGATATCTGCGCAAGTCTTGCTGATAGATCGCAGACCGTGCTGCCGCTATATCACGCTCTTCATCCAGTCGGTCCAAACTGTCATGTCTTGCCTGCTCGTTGGCCGCTTCAACATAGGCTGTCACCCTTGGTGAATCATGTCGGATATCACTTGGAAGGACCGCTTCAGCACCATATACCATAAAGAAAGGTGTATAACCTGTGGACCGGTTTGGCGTAGTGTTGATACTCCAGAGGACAGATGGTAACTCCTCAACCCAACATCCCGGGGTTCTTTGCAAAGGAGTCATAAGCCGGGGCTTGATACCTCGCAAAATCTCCTGATTTGCTCTTTCAGCTTGACCATTGGACTGGGGGTGGGCCACAGAAGATACATCTAGGCGAATATGTTCCCGTTGACAAAATTCTTCCATCTCACCCAGAGATAAGTTGGTGCCGTTGTCTGTGATGATGCTGTGCGGAAAGCCAAACCGGAAAATTACTTTTTTGATGAATTTGACTGCTATGGCCGCATCACACTTGCTCACAGGCTCTGCCTCAATCCATTTTGTAAACTTATCCACCGCCACCAGTAGATGAGTTTTCTGATCTTGAGATCGCTTAAAGGGACCAACCATATCGAGCCCCCAAGTCGCAAACGGCCAAGTTATTGGTATCATCCGGAGCTCCTGTGCCGGAACAAGAGCACGTCGCGAAAATTTCTGACAAGCATCACACTTCCGGACTAGATCTGCCGCATCAGCATGAGTTGTTAACCAGTAGAAACCATGTCGGAAAGCTTTAGCCACCAATGATTTTGAACCGGCATGATGACCACAATCCCCTTCATGGATCTCGCGAAGAATCTCACAACCTTCCTCAGCTGATACACACCGCTGAAATGCTCCAGAGACGCTGCGATGATGAAGCTCTCCGTTTGCAATTGTCATGGACTTAGAACGCCGGACAATCTGTCGCGCCTCTATCTCATCGTCCGGTAACTCTCCTCGGTTCAGATATGCCAAATAGGGCAGCGTCCAATCCGGGGTAACATGAAGTGCTGCAACTAGCTGTGCCTCCGGATCAGGAACAACTAGGTCTTCCTCTGACGGTACTTGTACTGTTGGACTGTGCAGCTCATCCAAAAAAGTATTTGGCGGCACTGGTTTACGTTGAGATCCCAGCCGGCTTAAAGCATCAGCCGCTTCATTCTTTCGCCGGTCTATGTGGTCCACTTGATACCCTTTGAAATATCCAGCAACTGCTTCCACTTCCCGTCTGTAAGCTGCCATGAGGGGATCTCTCGAATCCCACTTGCCTGAAACTTGCTGTGCCACCAGATCTGAATCGCCAAAACACTTGACCCAGCTCAAGTTCATCTCCTTCGCCATCCGTAAGCCATGAAGTAATGCTTCGTATTCTGCCGCATTATTAGTACAAGGAAACAATAAACGGAGGACGTAACAAAATTTATCACCTCGGGGGGAAGTTAAGACAACTCCAGCCCCCGAGCCTTCCAACTGCCTTGAACCGTCAAAGTGAATCGTCCAGTACGTAAGATCCGGCTTCTCCTCAGGAGTTTGTAATTCCGTCCAATCATTGATGAAGTCCACCAATGCCTGAGATTTTGTAGCGGTGCGTGGCACATACTTCAACTCATGCGGGCTGAGCTCAATGGCCCACTTCGCCACTCTACCTGTAGCTTCCCTGTTCTGGATTATATCCCCCAACGGTGCTGAACTAACCACAGTTATTGGATGACCTTGAAAATAGTGCTTCAGCTTTCGGTTTGCCATGAACACGCCATATACCAGCTTCTGCCAATGTGGGTACCTTTGCTTGGACTCAATGAGTACTTCACTCACGTAATAAACCGGATGCTGAACCGGGTATTCCTTTCCTGCTTCCTTGCGCTCAACCACGATTGCGACGCTGACTGCCCGTGCATTGGCGGCGACGTATAACAGCAACGGCTCATTATCAACAGGGGCAGCCAGGACCGGCGGCTTTGCCAGTTGCCGCTTCAGATCCTCAAACGCCGCGTTTGCCTCATCACTCCATATAAACCGGTCTGTTTTCCTCAACATCTGATAAAGCGGGATCGCCTTCTCTCCCAAACGGCTGATGAACCGGCTCAATGCTGTAATCCGGCCGGCTATACGCTGAACATCGTTGATGCAAACCGGTTTAGTCAAAGATGTGATCGCCTTAATCTTCTCTGGATTAGCTTCTATTCCTCTGTTTGATACTAAGAACCCGAGGAGCTTGCCTGCCGGAACACCAAAGGCACACTTCTCCGGATTAAGCATCATCTTATAGGCTCGAAGATTGTCAAAAGTCTCCTTAAGATCCTCTATCATCGTTTCCTCCTTCCTTGATTTAACCACAATGTCATCCACATAGGCATGAAAATTCTTCCCTATCTGTCCCTTAAGACAATTCTGAACGCAACGCTGATAAGTTGCTTGAGCACTCTTGAGCCCAAAAGGCATAGATACATAGCAAAAAGCACCAAAAGGAGTTATGAAAGTTGTCTTCTCCTGGTCTTTAACTGCCATCTTGATCTGGTGATAACCTGAGTATGCATCCAAAAAACTTAGCCGCTCACATCCCGCTGTAGCATCGATAATCTGATCAATGCGAGGGAGAGCAAAAGGATCGGTTGGACAAGCTTTGTTGAGGTCTGTGTAGTCCACACACATTCTCCACTTCCCATTCTTCTTTAACACCAACACCGGATTAGCCAACCACTCCAGGTGAAATACTTCCACTATGAACCCTGCAGCCAAAAGCCTGGCCACTTCCTCTCCTATAGCCTTGCGCCTCTCTTCGTTGAAGCGGCGCAGATATTGCTTGATCGGTTTAAACTTCGGATCAATATTAAGACTGTGCTCAGCGAGTTCCCTCGGTATACCTGGCATGTCAGAAGGTTTCTACGCAAAGATATCCCGGTTCTCACGGATGAACTCGATGAGCGCGCTTTCCTATTTGGGATCAAGGTTAGCGCTGATCGTGAACTGCTTGGATGAATCGCCCGGCACAAAATCAACTTGTTTGGTCTCCTCCGTCGATTTAAATTTCAGCGCCGGATCATGCTCTGTAGTCGGCTTCTTCAACGGGGTCATATCCGTCGGATCAACATTATCTTTATAAAATTTTAACTCATCGGTAGCACATACTGCCTCTGCATAAGCAGCGTCTCCCTCTTCACACTCCAGCGCAACCTTGTGATTTCCGTGAACCGTAATTGTGCCTTTGTGACCCGGCATCTTGAGCTCCAGGTAAACATAACACGGTCTGGCCATAAACTTGGCATAAACCGTCCTCCCAAACAGAGCGTGATAAGGGCTCCGGATCTTGACGACTTCGAAAGTTATCATCTCTGACCTGGAATCATGCTCATCTCCAAAGGTAACTTCTAAGTCGATTTTCTCAACTGGATAAGCTGACTTACCTGGAACCACCCCATGGAACACCGTGTTTGACTGCCTCAGTTTCTTATCTGTCAAGCCCATTCGACGGAAGGTCTCATAATACAGGATATTGATGTTGCTGCCACCATCCATAAGAACTTTGGTGAACTTATAACCTCCCACTTGTGGTGCCACCACCAAGGCCAAGTGGTCCGGATTGTCCACCCGCATCGGGTGATCCTCCCTGCTCCATACAATGGGCTGCTCTGACCAGCGCAGGAATTGCGGCGTCGCCGGTTCAACCGCGTGGACTGCCTGCTTTAAAACCTTCTGATCTCGTTTACACAGACTCGTGGTGAACACATGATATTGCCCACTGCTCAACTCCTTCGGATTACTCTGATATCCGGATTGTGGTTGTTGCTGCTGACGCTGCTGATTACCCTGATTGTTGTGATTACCTTGGCCCTGCTGTTGGCTGCCTTGGTTATTGTAACACCCTGACCATGCGGCTGATTACCTTGGTTACTATAACCACCTTGACCATATTGATTGCTTGCCCTGCCTTGATAACCACCGCTATTGCCTCGATATCCTGATCCGGAGCTGCTCCCTTGATGACCCGGACCATGGAACCCCGGGCCTGAACCGCCATTTGGAGGCCTGTCATTAGAATTGAAGCGGCGTACTATTGCTTCCATCAAGGGCCTGCATTCTCCTATAGTGTGTTTCGCCGGTCGTCCCCTCGAGCTATGCTTCGGACAAGGCTGATTTAACTCTTGGTCCCAATTGATACCCCCTCCGCCGTTTTGTGGAGGTGGTCTTCCCCTGTTGTGCTGGAAACCCCCTTGAACTTGGGTGTTGGCTAGGAAATCAGAGCCACCTTCCGCCTTTCGCTTGCCCAAGAAACTTGCAGTAGCCGGATTACCCTGCGCCGGTTTACCAGGTTGTTTAACCTTTCCTGCTTTATCTCCCTCAGCTTCTGGATACTTAGTATTGTCAGAGTCCCCATACTTCACCAGAGCACTCATGAGAGTTCCCATATCGTTACAATCTCGATTAAGCCGTCCCAATTTTAGCTTTAGAGACTCAAACCGGCAATTATTCTCTAAAGTCACTATCGCCGTACTGGGATTGATACTATTCGAAGAATGCAAGATCTCTGAGACTCGCCGCACCCATGCACTTGTAGATTCCTGCTCCCCTTGCACACAGGCTGCTAGATCCACTATTGACATTGGCTGCTTGCACGTATCTTTAAAAAATTTGATGAACTGGCGACGTATCTCTTCCCATGATCCGATGGAATTCGGGGGTAAACCCTTCAGCCAGGTCCGGGCGGTACCTTCAAGCATCACAGTAAAGTACTTTGCACAAGCCGTTTCATCCACGTCCAGTATCTCCATGGCCATCTCATAACTCTCAACCCAAGCTTCTAGAGCCAAATATGCTGTGTAGTTAGGTACCTTACGCGGACCTTTGAAATCCTTGGGCAGTTTGAACCGGCGTCGTCTGACGGACCTCCTCCCGGGCTACCGACCTAACTCGGTTTGCATCCTGAGCTTGTGCATCCGCGCCTGCCGGATTATCCTGTCTGCGTCGATGTCACCTGCGTTCACTGCTAGACACTTCTGGTTCCTCCCAATGCCTAGTGTAACTCCGACTGGGACGTGGTGTTGAATGTAGCCTTTCCCTGCCATGAGAATATGCTTGCTGCTGTACTAACGCCGTATTAAGTAGCTCCTTGACCTGGCGTGCCTCCAATGCTACCGGGGACGTCCCCTCAACGGGTAAAGCGGCCAAACGTGCAGCAGCAGCAACGATGTTATCCAAAGGATTCGAATAATGACCTGGAGGGGTAGGAACGTGAGCCGCAGACGTGATCCGCCGATCTTGCTCCGCAGTGGGCTGCTGAACTGGCACATCCCTGGCCGGGGGTGCCCTCCGGTTTGAAGCCGGATCATTGCTGGTCCCAGCCCCGGGTGTCCTGAACAGATCCGTCGCTTCATAAACCGACGGTAGACGAGATTGATATTTTCGACCCCTTACTCCCTGTACAGAGGCCTGCTCCATCCTTAGATGAAAAGCCTGATCATTCAGCTCCGCTTGCCTTATTGCTATCATAGCTTTCTCTGTTTTTAGATCATCCCTTGCTTGATCAATCCGGCCTTTTAACTGAAGGAGCTCTGCATCATGTTGCGCCTTGTCTGCTGGAGCTATCACTGCCACAGCTTTAGCTGTGAACTCCTCGACTAAGGTGGATAGAACGTCAGTAGGCGAGAGGGCTGGGCCACTCCCGCCTACACCAGCTTCTGCTGTCGCCCCGTTCACCGTGGGCTGCGGCGTAGATTGTGAACCGGCCATAAAGACAGCCACCCGGTTTGGCGGGTCAAAGGGGCCCGGAATACTGTCTCCATCGGACTCGCCCTCAGACCGACCGTCCCGCAACTGATACAAAGATTCAGTCTCTCCGGATGAGGATCCGTCGTCAGAGTAGACAACTGTTTCACCGCCGGAGTCCGCTCCGTCCTCGGTTTGGACCCCGTGAACTGCTCCAACGAACACGTGCTTCATGGCGGGCTGAATCCGGGCCGATCTCGCACGCTGAGCCGGCTCGATGATGTTGGGGAAGATGTCCGGCTCAGGTCTCGGTTCGCCGATCTTGCCGATGAAGACATGGATGCCACCGAAGGGAACCCGGTACCCGTATTCGATTGAATCGGCCTCCGGTCCCCAACCGGCGTCATCGATGTAGATCCGACCGCGACGACTCTTGGTCATCCGGCCGACAACATAGCCCTTGATCCCTTCAAAGCTGCCCTTCAAGAACTCGAAACCATCGTGCGGAGGCCCCACGGTGGGCGCCAACTGTCGTGGAATTAACACGGCAGATGTCCGGTTTAACGGACTTGATGATGGAACCATCGCACGGGTTAACTTGAAGGGGTTAAAAGCACACAAAGGACACAGAGGGTTTATACTAGTTCGGCCCCTTCGATGATGGTAAAAGCCTACGTCTAGTTTGGTTTGGTATTGCTTGGGCGTCGATGAACAGGGAGAGGATCGCTTGCCTGTGTCTCGACGGGTTGTTTCTTGCTTGTCCCTGAACCGTCACCGGGTTGTCTCTTTATATAGAGGCGACGCCCGGTCCGGTTTATAGAGTCCCGAGGCCGGCTCATACTCGTGTCCGCCTCGGTCTCTGTTCTTTCTTCCTTATCTCTCAAGTTACATCATTGGGCGGTTTACAAAACGTAACTCTATACATGGGCCCTAAGATCTCATGGACCATAGCCTTTACTAAATATTACAACCAAACTTATTATAATAATCCGGTGTATACTAGCCGGTTCATACCAGCTAGTCATATCCCTGACAGTAGGCAAACTTGCCGATCACCATTCCATGTGACTCTTGTTCATCTTTCGATGGTTGTGTTCCGAGCTCAGGACGATCCTGCCTGAACGTCAAAGACAACCAAGTGATCTTACAAAAAGTTTCCTTGATCATGCCGGTTTTTATAGGAGGTTCATTAAAGACTTCTCAAAAATTTCTAGGCCTCTGACTAATCTCTTACAAAAAGATGTTCCTCTTGTATTTGATGATGATTGTGTAGAAGCATTTGAAATACTTAAGAAAGCCTTGATTTCTGCACCTATTGTTCAGCCACCTGATTGGAATTTACCCTTTGAAATTATGTGTGATGCTAGTGATTATGTTGTAGGTGTTGTTCTAAGACAAAGAGTTGATAAGAAATTAAATGTTATCCAATATGCTAGTAAAACTCTAGACAATGCCCAGAGAAATTATGCTACTACTGAAAAAGAATTTTTAGCAGTTGTATTTGCTTGTGATAAGTTCAGACCTTATATTGTTTATTCTAAAGTAACTGTTCACAGTGATCATGCTGCTATTAAATATCTTATGGAAAATAAAGATGCTAAACCTAGACTTATTAGATGGGTTCTCTTGCTACAAGAATTTGATTTGCATATTATTGATAGAAAGGGAGCTGAGAACCCCATTGCAGACAACGTATCTAGGTTAGAGAATGTTCTTGATGACCCACTACCTATTGATGATAGCTTTCCTGATGAACAATTAGCTGTCATAAATGCTTCTCATACTGCTCCATGGTATGCTGATTATGCTAATTACATTGTTGCTAAATTTATACCACCTAGTTTCACATACCAACAAAAGAAAAAGTTTTTCTATGATTTAAGACATTACTTCTGGGATGACTCACACCTTTATAAAGAAAGAGTAGATGGTGTTATTAGAAATTGTGTACCTGAGCATGAACAGTAATAGATCCTACGCAAGTGTCACTCCGAGGCTTATGGAGGACACCACTATGGAGATAGAACTGCACATAAGGTATTGCAATCCGGTTTTTATTGGCCTACTCTTTTCAAAGATGCCCGTAAGTTTGTCTTGTCTTGTGATGAATGTCAAAGAATTGGTAATATCAGTAGACGTTAGGAAATGCCTATGAACTATTCACTTGTTATTGAACCATTTGATGTTTGGGGCTTTGATTATATGGGACCATTTCCTTCCATAAATGGGTATACACATATTTTAGTTGTTGTTGATTACGTTACTAAGCGGGTAGAAGCTATCCCTACTAGTAGTGCTGATCCTAACACCTCTATTAAGATGCTTAAAGAAGTTATTTTTCCGAGGTTTGGAGTCCCTAGATACTTAATTACTGATGGTGGTTCACATTTTATTCATGGTGCTTTTCGTAAAATGCTTGCTAAGTATGATGTTAATCATATAATTGCATCTCCATACCACCCACAGTCTAGTGGTCAAGTAGAACTGAGTAATAGAGATATTAAATTAATTTTGCAAGAGACTGTTCATAGATCCAGAAAGAATTGGTCCAAGAAACTTGATGATGCATTATGGGCCTATAGAACTGCATATAAAATCCTATGGGTATGTCTCCGTATAAAATAGTTTATGGAAAAGCATGTCACTTACCTCTCAAACTAGAACATAAGGCATATTGGGCCATTAAAGAGCTCAATTATGATTTCAAACTTGCCGGTGAGAAGAGACTATTTGACATTAGCTCACTTGATGAGTGGAATACCCAGGCCTATGAGAATGCCAAAACGTTTAAAGAAAAATTTAAAATATGGCATGACAAAAGGATACAAAAGCGTGAGTGTAATGTAGGTGATTATGTCTTGTTATACAACTCTCGTTTAAGATTTTTTGCAGGAAAAATCCTCTCTAAATGGGAAGGTCCTTACATTACCGAGGAGGTCTATTGTTCCGGTGCCATAAAAATCAACAACTTCGAAGGCACAAATCCGAAGGTGGTGAACGGTCAAAGAATCAAACATTATATCTCGGGTAATCCCATAAATGTTGAAACCAATGTTATTGACACCGTAACCCCGGAGGAGTACATAAGGGACACTTTCCAGAACATTTCAAACTCCGAAAAGGAATAGGTATGTGGTACGGTAAGTAAACCGACTCCAAAACAGTTCTAATAGAATTTTTTCTCCGTTTTGGAATGTTTTAAAAATAGGAAGATAAGAAGTAGTCCGAAAGGGACATGAGACATCCACGAGGGTGGAGGGCACGCCCTACCCCCTAGGTGCGCCCCTTGCCTCATGGGCACCTCGTGTGCCCTCCGGACTCCGTTTTCTTGCACGATACTTTTTTTGGTTGGTAAAAATTCATTATATAATCTCCCGAAGGTTTTGGCCACGGTACCACGACAAAATCCTTTGCTTTTGTTTCGAGCTATTTTTTTGACAGATCTAGATCACCATGACATCTTCAAGCGCCCCCAAGGACAAGTTTTTCGAGAAGGTCATCAAGCCCTACCTCGCGGAGGTGCTGCAACACCCTCAAACCATTGAGATGCGTGAGGGGGTTCTGCACATCCGCGATGTTGAGGGACCAAGGAGGACCGGAAGCATGGAGACAAGACTCGAAGCAATGGAGCAACAAGTTTTCAAGTGCCAAGGGATGGTGGAGCGCGGACTCAACGCCAACCACATGATGATCGTGGAGTTCACCAACAACCACAAGCTGGATGCCAAGAACATTGGGGAGACCATCTTCAAGCTTCACGAGAAAATCGAGGACCTCCAAGCCAGATCTGTGACTTGCAAAACCAAAACTGTGAGTATGAATATAGATTTGATACGTCCATTTTGCATCATGCTTTTATGTTGATATTTATTGCTCTATGGGATGTTATTACACATTATGTCACAATACTTATGCCTTTCTCTCTTATTTTACAAGGTTTACATGAAGAGGGAGAATGCCGGCAGCTGGAATTCTGGGCTGGAAGAGGAGCAAACATTGGAGACCTATTCTGCACAAATCAAAAAGCCCTGAAACTCCACGAAACTCTGCTTCAGAAAATATAAAAAATATCCGGCAAAAGAAGTAAAGGAGGGGGGCCACCCACCATCCACGAGGGTGGGGGCGCCCTCCTCGGCGCGCCCCCTGCCTCGTGGGCCACCTAGCAGCCCCCTGATGCCCATCTTCTGCTATATGAGGTGTTTTGACCTGGAAAAAAAATCATAAGGAGGCTTTCGGGATGAAGCGCCGCCGTCTCGAGGCAGAACCTGGGTGAAACCAATCTAGGGCTCCGGCGGAGCTATTTTGCCGGGGATACTTCTCTTCGGGAGGGGGGAATCGTCACCACCGTCATCACCAACAACTCTCCCATCTTGAGGAGGGTTATCTTCATCAACATCTTCACCAACACCATCTCCTCTCAAACCCTAGTTCATCTCTTGTATCCAATCTTTGTATCAAAACCTCAGATTGGTACCTGTGGGTTGCTAGTAGTGTTGATTACTCCTTGTAGTTGATGCTAGTTGGTTTACTTGGTGGAAGATCATATGTTCAGATCCATTATGCATATTAATACCCCTCTGATTATGAACATGAATATGCTTTGTGAGTAGTTACATTTGTTCGTGAGGACATGGGAGAAGTCTTGCTATAAGTAGTCATATGAATTTGGTATTCGTTCGATATTTTGATAAGATGTATGTTGTCTTTCCTCTAGTGGTGTCATGTGAACGTCGACTACATGACACTTCACCATTGTTTGGGCCTAGAGGAAGGCATTGGGAAGTAATAAGTAGATGATGGGTTGCTAGAGTGACAGAAGCTTAAACCCTAGTTTATGCGTTGCTTCGTAAGGGGCTGATTTGGATCCATATGTTTCATGCTATGGTTAGGTTTACCTTAATACTTCTTTTGTAGTTGCGGATGCTTGCAATAGAGGTTAATCATAAGTGGGATGCTTGTCCAAGTAAGGGCAGCACCCAAGCACCGGTCCACCCACATACCAAATTATCAAAGTAACGAACGCGAATCATATGAGCGTGATGAAAACTAGCTTGACGATAATTCCCGTGTGTCCTCGGGAGCGCTTTCTTTCATATAAGAGTTTGTCCAAGCTTGTACTTTGCTACAAAAAGGATTGGGCCATCTTGCTGCACCTTATTTACTTTTACTATTTATTACTTGCTACCAATTATCTTATCACAAAACTATCTGCTACCGATAATTTCAGTGATTGCAGAAAATACCTTACTGAAAACTGCCTATCATTTCCTTCTGCTCCTCGTTGGGTTCGACACTCTTACTTATCGGAAGGACTACGATAGATCACCTACACTTGTGGGTCATCAAGACTCTTTTCTGGCGTCGTTGCCGGGGAGTGAAGTGCCTTTGGTAAGGAAAAATTTATATAGTGTGCTGAAATTTACTGTCACTTGTTACTATGGAACTTAATCCTTTGAGGGGCTTGTTCGGGGTATCTTCACCCCGACCAGTAGAGCAAAGAGTTGCTCCTCAACCTACTGGACCTACTGAAAATGTTTGCTTTGAAATTCCTTCGGGTATGATAGAGAAACCGCTAGCTAGTCCCTTTACACGAGATGGAACACTTCATCCCGATTTGCACCTAATCTATGTGGATGAAGTTTGTGGATTATTTAAGCTTACAGGTATGCCCGAGGATGTGATCAAGAAGAAGGTATTCCCTTTATCTTTGAAGGGAGAGGCATTGACATGGTTTAGGCTATGTAATTATATTGGATCATGGAACTACAACCGATTGAAGTTGGAATTTCATCAGAAGTTCTATCCTATGCATCAGGTTCATCGTGATCGTAATTATATATAAAATTTTTGGCCTCGCGATGGATAAAGTATCGCTCAAGCTTGGGGGAGGCTTAATTCAATGTTATATTCATGCCCCAATCATGAGCTCTCAAGAGAAATGATTATTCAAAAAATTTATGCTCGACTTTCTCTCAATAATCGCTCCATGCTCGACACTTCTTGCACCGGTTCTTTTATGATGAAGACTATTGAATTCAAATGGGATTTATTGGAAAGAATTAAACGCAACTCTGAAGATTGGGATCTCGACGAAGGTAAGGAGTTAGGTATAATACCTAAGTTTGATTGTGTTAAATCTTTTATGGACCGAAGTTTTTCATGAATTTAGCATTAAATATGGACTTGACTCTGAGATAGTAGCTTCTTTCTGTGAATCATTTGCTACTCATGTTGATCTCCCTAAGGAAAAGTGGTTTAAATTTCATCCTCCCATGAAGTAAAAGTAGTTGAACCTGTTATAGTTGAGGAAAAGACTATCACTTATAATGTTGATCCTATTGTTCCTACCGCCTATATTCAAAAACCACCTTTCCCTATTAGAATAAAGGATCATGCTAAAGCTTCAACTGTGGTTCGTAAGAGTAATACTAGAACACCTACACCCTCTGAGCAAATTAAAGTTGAACCTAGTGTTGCTATGGTTAAGGATCTCTTGGTCGATAATATAGATGGGCATGTTATTTACCTCCATGAGGAAGCTACTAGAATCGCCAGACCCGATACTTAAACATAGTCCTGTTGTAGGCATGCATGTTGTTTCCATTAAAATAGGAGATCATTGCTATGATGGTTTATGTGATGTAGGTGCTAGTGCGAGTGTAATACCCATTTCCTTATATGAAGAAATTATGCATGATATTGCACCTGTCGAGCTAGAAGGTATTGATGTTACTATTAAGCTTACCAATAGAGGCACTATTGCACTAGTTGGGATTGTTAGAGATGTTGAAGTCTTGTGTGGGAAAGTTAAATACCCTGCTGGTTTTCTTGTTCTTGGTTCCCCACAAGATGATTTTTGCCCCATTTTATTTGGTAGACCCTTCTTGAATACTGTTAATGCTAAGATAGACTGCAAAAAAGATATTGTTACTGTTGGATTAGGGGGTATGTCTCATGATTTTAACTTTGCTAAATTTCGTAGACAACCCCATGATAAATAATTGCCTAGTAAGGATGAAATTATTGGTCTTGCTTCTATTGTTGTACCTCCTAACGATCCCTTAGAACAATATCTGCTAGACCGTGGAAATCATATGTATATGAATGAGAGAAGGGAAATAGATGAAATATTCTTTAAACAGGGACCCTTATTGAAACAGAACTTGCCTGTTGAAATTCTAGGGTATCCTCCTCTACCCAAGGGTGATCCCATGTTTGAACTCAAACCATTACCTGATACTCTTAAGTATGTTTATCTTGATGAAAAGAAGATATATCCTGTTATTATTAGTGCTAACCTTTCAGAGCAGGAAGAAGAGAAATTATTGAAAACTCTGAAGAAGCACCATGCTGCTATTGGATATACTCTTGATAATCTTAAGGGCATTAGTCCCACTCTATGCCAACATAAGATGAAATTGGAAAAGGATGCTAAACCGGTTATTGATCATCAATGACGGTTAGATCCTAGGATGAAAGAAGTGGTAAGGAAGGAAATGCTGAAGCTTCTAGAGGCAGGTATAATTTATCCAGTTGCTGATAGTCAGTGGGTAAGCCCTATCCATTGTGTCCCTAAGAAGGGAGGTATTACTGTTGTTCCTAATGATAAATATGAATTGATCCCGCAAAGAATTGTTACAGGTTATAGGATGGTAATCGATTTCCGCAAATTAAATAAAGCTATTAAGAAAGATCATTACCCTTTACCTTTTATTGATCAAATGCTAGAAAGATTATCCAAACATACTCATTTTTGCTTTCTAGATGGATATTATGGTTTCTCTCAAATACCTGTGTCAAAAGAGGATCAAGAAAAGACCACTTTTACTTGTCCCTTCGGTACCTTTGCTTATAGATGTATGCCTTTTGGTTTATGTAATGCACCTGCTACCTTTCAAAGATGCATGATGGCTATATTCTCTGATTTTTGTGAAAAGATTGTTGAGGTTTTCATGGATGATTTTTCCGTTTATGGAACTTATTTTGATGATTGCTTAAGCAACCTTGATCGGGTTTTGCAGAGATGTGAAGAAACTAATCTTGTCTTGAATTGGGAAAAGTGCCACTTTATGGTTAATGAAGGCATTGTCTTGGGGCATAAAATTTCCGAAAGAGGTATTGAAGTCGATAAAGCTAAAGTTGATGCTATTGAAAAGATGACGTGTCCCAAGGACATCAAAGGTATAAGAAGTTTCCTTGGTCATGCCGGGTTTTATAGGAGGTTCATTAAGGACTTCTCCAAAATCTCTAGGCCTCTGAGTAATCTCTTACAAAAAGATGTTCCTTTTGTCTTTGATGATGATTGTGTAGAAGCATTTGAAATACTTAAGAAAGCATTGATCTCTGCACCTATTGTCCAGCCTCCTGACTGGAATTTACCCTTTAAAATTATGTGCGATTCTAGTGATTATGCTTTAGGTGTTGTTCTAGGATGAAGAGTTGATAAGAAATTGAATGTTATCTAATATGCTAGTAAAACTCTAGACAGTGCCCACAGAAATTATGCTACTACCGAGAAAGAATTTTTAGCAGTTGTATTTGCTTGTGATAAGTTTAGACCTTATATTGTTGATTCTAAAGTAACTATTCACACTGATCATGCTGCTATTAAATATCTTATGGAAAAGAAAGAAGCTAAACCTAGACTTATTAGATGGGTTCTCCTGCTACAAGAATTTGATTTACATATTACTGATAAAAAGGGAGCTGAGAACCCCATTGCAGACAACTTGTCTAGGTCAGAGAATATTCTTGATGACCCACTACCTATTGATGATAGCTTTCCTGATGAACAACTAGTTGTCATAAATGCTTATCGTACTTCTCCTTGGTATGCTGATTATGCTAATTACATTGTTGCTAAATTTATACCACCTAGTTTCACATACCAGCAAAAGAAAAAGTTCTTTTATGATTTAAGACATTATTTCTGGGATGACCCACACCTTTATAAAAAAGGAGTAGATGGATTGTTAGACGTTGTGTACCTGAGCATGAACAGGAACTGATCCTACGTAAGTGTCACTCAGAAGCTTATGGAGGACACCATGCTGGAGATAGAACTGCACATAAGGTACTGCAATCTGGTTTTTATTGGCCTACTCTCTTCAAGGATGCCCGTAAGTTTGTCTTGTCTTGTGATGAATGTCAAAGAATTGGTAATATCAGTAGATGTCAAGAAATGCCTATGAATTATTCACTTGTTATTGAACCATTTGATGTCTGGGGCTTTGATTATATGGGACTGTTTCCTTCCTCTAATGGGTATACCCATACTTTGGTTGTTGTTGATTACGTTACTAAGTGGGTAGAAGTTATTCCAACTAGTAGTGCTGGTCATAACACCTATATTAAGAAGCTTAAAGAAGTTATTTTTCCGAGGTTTGGAGTCCCTGGATACTTAATGGCTGATGGTGATTCACACTTTATTCATGGTGCTTTCCGTAAAATGCTTGCTAAGTATGATGTTAATCATGGAATTGCATCCCCATACCACCCACAGTCTAGTGGTCAAGTAGAACTAAGTAACAGAGAGCTGAAATTAATTTTGCAAAAGACGGTTAATAAATCTAGAAAGAATTGGTCCAAGAAACTTGATGATGCATTATGGGCCTATAGAACTACATACAAAAATCCTATGGGCATGTCTCCGTATAAAATGGTTTATGGGAAAGCATGTCACTTACCTCTCGAACTAGAACATAGGGCATATTGGGCTATTAAAGAGCTCAATTATGATTTCAAACTTGCCGGTGAGAAGAGGTTATTTGACATTAGCTCGCTTGATGAATGGAGAACCCAGGCCTATGAAAATGCCAAACTGTTTAAAGAAAAAGTTAAAAGATGGCATGACAAAAGGATACAAAAGCGGGAGTTTAACGTAGGTGATTATGCCTTGCTATACAACTCTTGTTTAAGATTTTTTTGCAGGAAAACTTCTCTCTAAATGGGAAGGTCCTTACGTTATCGATGAGGTCTATCGTTCCGGTGCCATAAAAATCAACAACTTCGAAGGCACAAATCCGAAGGTGGTGAACGGTCAAAGAATCAAACATTATATCTCAGGTAATCCTATAAATGTTGAAACCAATGTTATTGAAATTGTCAGGGATATTACTACTAGGTATAAACCACCCAGGAGGGGCCGGTTTATGCCTATCGAGATTACTTCTAATGAAGCCCAACGGTGCATGAATCAAGACGCTTTAGTCCACGAAGCTTAAAGCCTAAGAGGTGTTTGGGCCCATGATTTGTAAACCGCCATACAGTGTGTAACTTGTGATGTAAGATAGGAAATATAGAGACCGAGCCGGACACGTTTATGAACCGACTCGGGGACTCTATAAACCGGACCGAGCGTCGCCTCGTGTATATAAAGGGACGACCCGGCGACGGTTCAAGGACAGACAACAACAGCTCGAGACACAGGCAAAGCGGATTCGCTCCCTGGTCATCGAAACCCTAGCAATATTACACCAAACTAGACGTAGGCTTTTACCTTCATCGAAGGGGCCGAACTAGTATAAAATCCCTGTGTCCTTGTCCGCTTTAACCCCTTTAAGCTAACCCGTAGCGATGGCCTCACGACTAAGTCCTTTTGCTAGGACATCTACCGTGACAAAACCACGATAGAAACCGTAACCCCGGAGGAGTACATAAGGGACACTTTCCAGAACAATTTAGACTCGGAAAAGGAAGAGATATGTGGTACGGTAAGTAAACCGACTCCAAAACAGTTCTAATGGCAATTTTTCTCCGTTCTGGAATATTTAGAAAAATAGAAAAATAAGAAACAGTCCGGGAAGGACACGAGGCGTCCACGAGGGTGGAGGGCGCGCCCCCTACCTCGTGGGCACCCCGTGTGCCTCCCGGACTCCGTTTTCTTGCACGTTTCTCCTTTTGATCGATAAAAATTCATTATATATTCTCCCGAAGGTTTTGACCACCGCACCACGCGAAAATCCTCTGTTCTTGTTTCGAGCTATTTCTGTCGCAGATTTGAGCAATATGTCATCCCAGGATTCAGGGGGAGAAAGGTATGTGGCAGATTACCTTGCAGACCCTAAGGTCTACGGGGACTTGGATCATTGTGGGTGGACCACAGAGGAAGAAGAAGACTATGATCCTAGGAGAAAGAAGGAGACGAGCTCAGATGAAGACGAAGTCCCATTACCTCAACCTGGGGACATGCATGTGGAAGTCAAAAAGTCAAGCCTCCCTGATAGAGCAAAGAAACCTAAGATCGAGTTTATCCATTTTCGCCTCTTGCAGGAAAACAAGCAGGAACTATGCAAAAAGATATTAAGCCTTGAGCAGGAGATCGATGACCTAAGGGAGCGAAATTCTATCCTCAAGCGCAAATTGAGGAAGAAGCCTACATCATCAACAACTCCATCATCACCACCTCCGAAGAAAGAGACATAATCACATGGGTATGGGCACTCCTCTTGGCAACCGCCAAGCTTGGGGGAGATGCCCCAGTATCGTATCACCGTCACACTCCTATCTTTACAAATTTTCTTAGTTTGATCCTTTTGGTAATATCTTGATCTAGTTGTGAGCTTTGCTTTATGATATTTATCTTTGTAATCGAGTTCGTGAGCTATATATAATAAAGATTAGTTTTGGGTCAAGGGCTTGATTATCTCACTATGATCACAAAAGAAAATATAAAGAGTATCAAAGAGATCATATTGATCTTATGGATAGTAATGACTTCACATATAAAGAGTATGATGAATAAAAGTTGTTGAGAGTTGACAAACATAGTTTTGGTCATCGTTGCAATTAATAGGAAGTAATAAGGAGAGAGAGGTTTTCACATACAAATATACTATCTTGGACATCTTTTATGATCGTGAGCACTCATTTAAATATAACATGCTAAAGAGTTGATGTTGGACAAGGAAGACAACGTAATGGGTTATGTCTTCTTATATCCGAAATAAAGTATATTGTCATGGATCACCCAACATGTTGAGCTTGTCTTTCTCCCTCATGCTAGCCAAAACTTCTTGCACCAAGTAGAGATACTACTTGTGCTTCCATACATCCTTAAACCCAGTCTTGCCATGAGAGTCCACCATACCTACCTATGGATTGAGTATGATCCTTCAAGTAAGTTGTCATTGTTGCAATTCTCTCAAATATGTATGATCTATTAGTGTGGAGAAAATAAACTTTATACGATCTTGTGATATGGAAGGTCCATATCACAAGTGGCAATATAAAGTGACGTTCTTTTGCGCTAAGATGTTGTACATCAAACTATAAAAGCACATGACAACCTCTGCTTCCCTCTGCGAAGGGCCTATCTATAGTTCTTACCTTATAAGAGTCATGGTGATCTTCACCTTTCCTTTTTACATTTTATCCTTTGGCAAGCACCTTGTGTTGGAAAGATCCTGGCATACATACCCACTTGGATGTGAGCTACCATGATCTATTATTGTTGACATTGCCCTCGAGGTAAAAGGATGGGAGGCAATACTATAAGCCCCTATCTTTCTCCGTGTCCGATTAAAACTCCATACCCATAAGTATTGTGTGAGTGTTAGCAATTGTGAAAGACTAAATGATAGTTGAGTATGTGGACTTGCCGAAAATCTCTTATATTGACTATTTCTGATGATACGATAAATTGCAATTGCTTCAATGACCGAGATCATAGTTTGCTGGTTTTCAATGGGATTTCTGATTCGTACTTGACATTGTGGATAGATTGTTACTCTATCATAAGAAATCATATGACAATTTATATATGTTTCTGTTATAAGAATGATCATGATGCCCTCATGTCCATATTTTATTTTATCGACACCTCTATCTCTAAACATGTGGACATATTTTTCGATATCGGCTTTCGCTTGAGGACAAGCGAGGTCTAAGCTTGGGGGAGTTGATACTTCCATTTTGCATCATGCTTTTATGTTGATATTTATTGCACTATGGGCTGTTATTACACATTATGTCACAACACTTATGCCTTTTCTCTCTTATTTTACAAGGTTTACATGAAGAGGGAGAATGCTGGTAGCTGGAATTCTTGGCTGGAAGAGGAGCAAACATTGGAGACCTATTCTGCATAACTCAAAAAGCCCTGAAACTCCACGAAACTCCGTTTCAAAAAATATAAAAAATATCTGGCGAAAGAAGTACATGAGGGGGGCCACCCACCGTCCACGAGGGTGGGGGCGTCCCCCTGGACGCGCCTCCTGCCTCGTGGGCCACCTGGCAGCCCCCAGATGCCAATCATATGCTATATGAGGTGTTTTGACCTGGAAAAAATCATAAGGAGGCTTTCGAAGCGAAGCGCCGCCGTCTCGAGGCGGAACCTGGGCGGAACCAATCTAGGGCTCCGACGGAGCTGTTCTGCCGGGGATACTTCCCTCCGGGAGGGGGAAATCGTCACTGCCGTCATCACCAATAACTCTCCCATCTTGGGGAGGGTTATCTTCATCAACATCTTCACCAGCACCATCTCCTCTCAAACCCTAGTTCATCTCTTGTATCCAATCTTTGTATCAAAACCTTAGATTGGTACCTATGGGTAGCTAGTAGTGTTGATTACTCCTTGTAGTTGATGCTAGTTGGTTTACTTGGTGGAAGATCATATGTTTAGATCCATTATGCATATTAATACCCCTCTGATTATGAACATGAATATGCTTTGTGAGTAGTTACATTTGTTCATGAGGACATGGGAGAAGTCTTTCTATAAGTAGTCATGTGAATTTGGTATTCGTTCGATATTTTGATAAGATGTATGTTGTCTTTCCTCTAGTGGTGTCTGTTGGGAAACGTAGTATTTTAAAATTTTCCTACGATCACGCAAGATCTATCTACCAGATGCATAGCAACGAGAGGGAAGAGTGTGTCTACGTACCCTAGTAGACCGGAAGCGGAAGCGTCAAGTGACGCGGTTGATGTAGTCGAACTTCTTCGCGATTTAACCGATCAAGCACCGAACGTACGGCACCTCCGCGTTCAGCACACGTTCAGCTTGATGACGTCCCACGAGCTCTTGATCCAGTTGAGCTTCACGGGAGAGTTTCGTCAGCACGACGGCGTGGTGACGGATATGATGTATTCACCGGCGCAGGGCTTCGCCTAAGCACCGCGACGGTATGACCGAGGTGTGTTTCTGTGGAGGGGGGCACCGCACACGGCTGGAACAATTCAACTTGTGTGTCTTTGGGTGCCCCCCTGCCCCCGTATATAAAGGAGCAAGGGGGGAGGCCGGCCGGCCCTTGTTTGGTGCGGCTAGAGGTGCAATCCTACTAGGAATAGGATTGCAATCCTATTCCTAGTAGGAATCACCAAAGAAGGAAGAGAGGGAAAGGAAAAGAGGGAGAGGTGGCGCCCCCCAATCCTAGTCCAACTAGGAACCCTAGGTGGGGCACCGGCCAGCCCTATGGGCTGCCTCTCTCTTTCCCTTAAGGCCCACTATGGACCATCCCCCTTCGTAGGGGGTTCCGGTAACCCCCTCCGGCAATCCCGTTAAATCCGAAACTTTTCCGAAACACTTCCGGTGTCCGAATATAGTCGTCCAATATATCAATCTTTATGTCTCGGACATTCCGAGACTCCTCGTCATGTCTGTGATCTCATCCGGGACTCCGAACTACCTTCGGTACATCAAAACTCATAAACTCATAATACCGATCGTCATCAAACGTTAAGCGTGCGGACCCTACGGGTTCGAGAACTATGTAGACATGACCGAGACTCATCTCCGGTCAATAACCAATAGCGGAACCTGGATGTTCATATTGGCTCCTACATATTCTACGAAGATCTTTTATCAGTCAAAACTGCATAACAACATACGTTGTTCCTTTTGTCATCGGTATGCTACTTGTCCGAGATTCGATCGTCGGTATCTCCATACCTAGTTCAATCTCGTTACCGGCAAGTCTCTTTACTCGTTCCGTAACACATCATCTCATGACTAACTCATTAGTCTTTTGCTTGCAAGGCTTATTGTGATGTGTGTTACCGAGAGGGCCCAGAGATACCTCTCCGACACTCGGAGTGACAAATCCTAATCTTGATCTATGCCAACACCACGAATACTTTCGGAGACACCTGTAGAGCATCTTTATGATCACCCAGTTACGTTGTGACATTTGATAGCACACAAGGTGTTCCTACGGTATTCGGGAGTTGCATAATCTCATAGTCATAGGAACATGTATAAGTCATGAAGAAAGCAATAGCAGTAAAACTAAACGATCATGGTGCTATGCTAACGGATGGGTCTTGTCCATCACATCATTCTCCTAATGATGTGATCCCGTTGATCAAATGACAACTCATGTCTATGGTTAGGAAACATAACCATCTTTGATCAATGAGCTAGTCTAGTAGAGGCATACTAGGGACACTCTGCTTTGTCTATGTATTCACACATGTACTAAGTTTCTGGTTAATACAATTCTAGCATGAATAATAAACATTTATCATGATATAAGGAAATATAAATAACAACTTTATTATTGCCTCTAGGGCATATTTCCTTCAGTCTCCCACTTGCACTAGAGTCAATAATCTAGCTCACATCGCCATGTGATTTAATACCGATAGTTCACATCGTTATGTGAATAACGCCCATAGTTCACATCACCATGTGACCAACACCCAAAGGGTTTACTAGAGTCAATAATCTAGTTCACATCGCTATGTGATTAATACCCAAGAGTAATAAGGTGTGATCATGTTTTGCTTGTGAGAGAAGTTTAGTCAACGTGTCTGTCACATTCAGATCCGTATGTATTTCGCAAATTTCTATGTCTACAATGCTCTGCATGGAGCTACTCTAGCTAATTGCTCCCACTTTCAATACGCATCCAGATTGATACTTAGAGTCATCTGGATTTACTGTCAAAGCTTGCATCGGCGTAACCCTTTACGACGAACTCTTTATCACCTCCATAATCGAGAAACATTTCCTTAGTCATCCAATTACTAAGGATAATTTTGACCGCTGTACATTGATCTACTCCTGGATCACTATTGTACCTCCCTGTCAAACTCATGGCAAGGTACACAACGTGTTTTGTACACAGCATGGCATACTTTATAGAACCTATGGCTGAGGCATAGGGAATGACTTTCATTCTCTCTATATTTTTCTGCCGTGGTCTGGCTTTGAGTCTTACTCAACTTCACACCTTACAAGTCAGGCAAGAACTCCTTCTTTGACTAATCCATTTTGAACTACTTCAAAATCTTATCAAGGTATGTACTCATCGAAAGTCTTATCAAGCGTCTTGATCTATCTCTATAGATTTTGATGCCCAATATGTAAGCAGCTTCACCAAGGTCTTTCTTTGAAAAACTCCTTTCAAACACTCCTTTATGCTTTCCAGAAAATTCTACATCATTTCCGATCGACAATATGTCATTCACATATACTTATCAGAAAGGTTGTAGTGCTCCCACTCACTTCTTGTAAATACAGGCTTCACCGCAAGTCTGTATAAATCTATATGCTTTGATCAACTTATCAAAGCGTATATTCCAACTCCGAGATGCTTGCACCAGTCCATAGATGGATCGCTGGAGCTTGCACATTTTGTTAGCACCTTTAGGATTGACAAAACCTTCTGGTTGCATCATATACAAGTCTTCTTTAATAAATCCATTAAAGAATGCAGTTTTGTTATCCATTTGCCAGATTTCATAAAATGCGGCAATTACTAACATGATTCGGACAGACTTAAGCATCGCTACTGGTGAGAAAGTCTCATCGTAGTCAACTCCTTGAACTTGTCGAAACCCTTTCGCAACAAGTCGAGCTTTGTAAACGGTAACATTACTGTTTGCGTCGGTCTTCCTATTGAAGATCCATTTAATTTCGATGGCCTGCCGATCATCGGGCAAGTCAACCAAAGTCCACACTTTGTTCTCATACATGGATCCCATCTCAGATTTCATGTCCTCAAGCCATTTTGCGGAATCTGGGCTCATCATTGCTTCCTCATAGTTCGCAGGTTCATCATGGTCTAGTAACATGATTTCCAGAACTGGGTTGCCGTACCACTCTGGTGCGGAACGAACTCTGGTTGATCTACGACGTTCAGCAGAAACTTGATCCGAAGTTTCATGATCATCATCATTAACTTCCTCACTGATTGGTGTAGGAATCACTGGAACAATTTTCTGTGATGTACTACTTTCCAATCCGGGAGAAGGTACAATTACCTCATCAAGTTCTACTTTCCTCCCACTCACTTCTTTCGAGAGAAACTCCTTCTCTAGAAAGGATCCATTCTTAGCAACAAAGACCTTGCCTTAGGATCTGTGATAGAAGGTGTACCCAACTGTTTCTTTTTGGGTATCCTATGAAGATTTACTTCTCTGATTTGGGTTCGAGCTTATCATGTTGAAACTTTTTCACATAAGCATCGCAGTGCCAAACTTAAAAGAAATGACAGCTTAGGTTTCTCGTCAAACCATAGTTCATACGGTGTCATCTCCACGAATTTAGATGGTTCCCTATTTAACGTGAATGTAGCTGTCTCTAATGCATAACCCCAAAAAGCGATAGTAGTAGATCGGTAAGAGACATCATCGATCGCACCATATCTAATAAAGTACGGTTATGATGTTCGGACACACCATTACACTATGGTGTTCCAGATGGCGTGAGTAGTGAAACTATTTCACATTGTTTTTACTGAATGCCAAACTCGCTAACTCAAATATTTTTACCTCTACGATCATATCGTAGAAACTCTTATTTTCTTGTTACGATGATTCTCCACTTCACTCTGAAATTCTTTGAACTTTTCAAATGTTTCAGACTTGTGCTTCATTAAGTAGATATACCCATATCTGCTCAAATCATCAGTGAAGGTCAGAAAATAACGATACCCGCCGCGAGCTTCAACACTCATTGGTCCACATACATCTGTATGTATGATCTCCAACAAATCTGTTGCTCGCTCCACAGTTCCGGAGAACGGAGTTTTAGTCATCTTGCCCATGAGGCATGGTTCGCAAGCACCAAGTGATTCATAATCAAGTGATTCCAAAAGTCCATCACTATGGAGTTTCTTCATGCGCTTTACACCAATATGACCTAAACGGCAGTGCCACAAATAAGTTGCACTATCATTATTAACCTTGCAATTTTTGGCTTCAATATTATGAATATGTGTATCACCACGATCGAGATCCAACAAACCATTTTCATTGGGTGTATGACCATAGAAGGTTTTATTCATGTAAACAGAACAACAATTATTCTCTAACTTACATGAATAACCGTATTGCAATAAACATGATCAAATCATATTCATGCTCAACACCAAATAACACTTATTTAGGTTCAACACTAATCCCGAAAGTATAGGGAGTGTGCGATGATGATCATATCAATCTTGGAACTACTTCCAATACTCATCGTCACTTCATCCTTTAACTAGTTTCTGTTCATTATGCAACTCCCATTTCGAGTTACTACTCTTTAGCAACTGAACCAATATCAAATACCGAGGGGTTGCTATGAACACTAGTAAATTACACATCAATAATCTGTATATCAAATATACCTTTGTTCACTTTGCCATCCTTCTTATCCGCCAAATATCTAGGGCAGTTCCACTTCTAGTGACCATTTCCTTTGCAGTAGAAGCACTTGTTTCAGGCTTGAGTTTAGCTTTGGGTTTCTTCACGGGAGTGACAACTTGCTTGTCATTCTTCTTGAAGTTCCCCTTCTATCCCTTTGCCCTTTACTTGAAACAAGTGGTCTGGTTAACCATCAACACTTGATGCTCTTTCTTGATTTCTACCTTCACCGATTTCAGCATCGTGAAGAGCTTGGGAATTACTTTCGTCATCCCTTGCATATTATAGTTCATCACGAAGTTCTACTAACTTGGTGATAGTGTCTAGAGAACTTTGTCAATTACTATCTTATCTGGAAGATTAACTCCCACTTGATTCAAGCAATTGTACTACCCAGACAATCTGAGCACATGCTCACTGGTTGAGCTATTCTCCTCCATCTTGTAGGCAAAGTACTGTCAGAGGTCTTATACCTCTCGACACGGGCATGAGTATGAAATACTAATTTCAACTCTTGGAACATCTCATATGCTCCGTGGTGTTTCAAAACGTTTTTGAAGTCCCGGTTATAAGCCGTAAAGCATGGTGCACTAAACTATCAAGTAGTCATCATATCGAGCTTTTGTCAAAACGTTCATAACGTCTACATCTGCTCCTGCAATAGGTCTGTCACCTAGCGGTGCATCAAGGACATAATTCTTCTGTGCAGCAATGAGGATAATCCTCAGATCACGGAACAATTCCGCATCATTGCTACTAACATCTTTCAACTTGGTTTTCTCTAGGAACATATGAAAAATAAACGGGGAGCAACATCGCGAGCCATTGATCTACAACATAGATATGCTAATACTACCAGGACTAACTTCATGATAAATTAAAGTTCAATTTAATCATATTACTTAAGAACTCCCACTTAGATAGACATCCCTCCGGTCATCTAAATGATCACGTGATCCAAATCAACTAAACCATGTCCGATCATCACGTGAGATGGAGTAGTTTCAATGGTGAACATCTTATGTTGATCATATCTACTATATGATTCACGCTCGACCTTTCGGTCTCCAGTGTTCCGAGGCCATATCTGCATATGCTAGGCTCGTCAAGTTTAACCCGAGTATTCTGCGTGTGCAAAACTGGCTTACACCCGTTGTATTTGAACGTAGAGCTTATCACACCCGATCATCACGTGGTGTCTCGGCACGACGAACTTTCGCAACGGTGCATACTCAGGGAGAACACTTATACCTTGAAATTTAGTAAGGGATCATCTTCTAATGCTACCGTCGTTCTAAGCAGAATAAGAAGCATAATAAGATAAACATCACATGCAATCAAAATATGTGACATGATATGGCCATCATCATCTTGTGCTTTTGATCTCCATCTCCAAAGCACCGTCATGATCACCTTCGTCACCGGCGCGACACCTTGATCTCCATCGTAGCATCGTTGTCGTCTCGCCAACTATTGCTTCTACGACTATCGCTACCGCTTAGTGATAAAGTAAAGCAATTACATGGCGATTGCATTTCATACAATAAAGCGACAACCATATGGCTCCTGCCAGTTGCCGATAACTTTACAAAACATGATCATCTCATACAAAACCGTATAACTCATCATGTCTTGACCATATCACATCACAACATGCCCTGCAAAAACAAGTTAGACGTCCTCTACTTTGTTGTTGCATGTTTTACATGGCTGCTACGGGCTTAGCAAGAACCGTTCTTACCTACGCATACAAAACCACAACGATGTTTCGTCAAGTATGTGCTGTTTTAACCTTCACAAGGACCGGGCATAGCCACACTTGATTCAGCTAAAGTGAGAGAGACAGACACCCGCCAGTCACCTTTAAGCAACGAGTGCTCGTAACGGTGAAACCAGTCTCGCGTAAGCGTACGCGTAATGTCGGTCCGGGCCGCTTCATCTCACAATACCGCCGAAGCAAAGTATGACATGCTGGTAAGCAGTATGACTAGTATCGCCCACAACTCATTGTATTCTACTCGTGCATATCATCTACGCATAGACCTGGCTCTGATACCACTATTGGGAAACGTAGTATTTTAAAATTTTCCTACGATCACGCAAGATCTATCTACCAGATGCATAGCAACGAGAGGGAAGAGTGTGTCTACGTACCCTAGTAGACCGGAAGCGGAAGCGTCAAGTGACGCGGTTGATGTAGTCGAACTTCTTCGCGATTTAACCGATCAAGCACCGAACGTACGGCACCTCCGCGTTCAGCACACGTTCAGCTTGATGACGTCCCACGAGCTCTTGATCCAGTTGAGCTTCACGGGAGAGTTTCGTCAGCACGACGGCGTGGTGACGGATATGATGTATTCACCGGCGCAGGGCTTCGCCTAAGCACCGCGACGGTATGACCGAGGTGTGTTTCTGTGGAGGGGGGCACCGCACACGGCTGGAACAATTCAACTTGTGTGTCTTTGGGTGCCCCCCTGCCCCCGTATATAAAGGAGCAAGGGGGGAGGCCGGCCGGCCCTTGTTTGGTGCGGCTAGAGGTGCAATCCTACTAGGAATAGGATTGCAATCCTATTCCTAGTAGGAATCACCAAAGAAGGAAGAGAGGGAAAGGAAAAGAGGGAGAGGTGGCGCCCCCCAATCCTAGTCCAACTAGGAACCCTAGGTGGGGCGCCGGCCAGCCCTATGGGCTGCCTCTCTCTTTCCCTTAAGGCCCACTATGGACCATCCCCCTTCGTAGGGGGTTCTGGTAACCCCCTCCGGCAATCCCGTTAAATCCGAAACTTTTCCGAAACACTTCCGGTGTCCGAATATAGTCGTCCAATATATCAATCTTTATGTCTCGGACATTCCGAGACTCCTCGTCATGTCCGTGATCTCATCCGGGACTCCGAACTACCTTCGGTACATCAAAACTCATAAACTCATAATACCGATCGTCATCAAACGTTAAGCGTGCGGACCCTACGGGTTCGAGAACTATGTAGACATGACCGAGACTCATCTCCGGTCAATAACCAATAGTGGAACCTGGATGTTCATATTGGCTCCTACATATTCTACGAAGATCTTTTATCGGTCAAAACCGCATAACAACATACGTTGTTCCTTTTGTCATCGGTATGTTACTTGTCCGAGATTCGATCGTCGGTATCTCCATACCTAGTTCAATCTCGTTACCGGCAAGTCTCTTTACTCGTTCCGTAACACATCATCTCGTGACTAACTCATTAGTCTTTTGCTTGCAAGGCTTATTGTGATGTGTGTTACCGAGAGGGCCCAGAGATACCTCTCCGACACTCGGAGTGACAAATCCTAATCTTGATCTATGCCAACACCACGAATACTTTCGGAGACACCTGTAGAGCATCTTTATGATCACCCAGTTACGTTGTGACGTTTGATAGCACACAAGGTGTTCTTACGGTATTCGGGAGTTGCATAATCTCATAGTCATAGGAACATGTATAAGTCATGAAGAAAGAAATAGCAGTAAAACTAAACGATCATGGTGCTATGCTAACGGATGGGTCTTGTCCATCACATCATTCTCCTAATGATGTGATCCCGTTGATCAAATGACAACTCATGTCTATGGTTAGGAAACATAACCATCTTTGATCAATGAGCTAGTCTAGTAGAGGCATACTAGGGACACTCTGTTTTGTCTATGTATTCACACATGTACTAAGTTTCCGGTTAATACAATTCTAGCATGAATAATAAACATTTATCATGATATAAGGAAATATAAATAACAACTTTATTATTGCCTCTAGGGCATATTTCCTTCAGTGTCATGTGAACGTCGACTACATGACACTTCACCATTGTTTGGGCCTATAGGAAGGCATTGGGAAGTAATAAGTAGATGATGGGTTGCTAGAGTGACAGAAGCTTAAACCCTAGTTTATGCGTTGCTTCGTAAGGGGCTGATTTGGATCCATATGTTTCATGCTATGGTTAGGTTTACCTTAATACTTCTTTTGTAGTTGCGAATGCTTGCAATAGAGGTTAATCATAAGTGGGATGCTTGTCCAAGTAAGGGCATCACCCAAGCACCGGTCCACCCACATACCAAATTATCAAAGTAACGAACGCGAATCATATGAGCGTGATGAAAACTAGCTTGACGATAATTCCCATGTGTCCTCGGGAGCGCTTTCCTTCATATAAGAGTTTGTCCAGGCTTTTCCTTTGCTACAAAAAGGATTAGGCCATCTTGGTGCACCTTATTTACTTTTACTATTTATTACTTGTTACCAATTATCTTTTCACAAAACTATCTGTTACCGATAATTTCAGTGCTTGCAGAAATTACCTTACTGAAAACTGCCTATCATTTCCTTCTGCTCCTCGTTGGGTTCGACACTCTTACTTATCGAAAGGACTACGATAGATCCCCTACACTATGGGTCATCGAGATTCAATAAGGTGAGTTTGGCTGCAGGTTTGAGGATCTCGGAGACTCGATCATCCTTCTATGATGGTGAGCCTATGCCTTGGAAGATGGACGACAAGCCTACATCCTCAACAACTCCATCATCACCACCTCCGAAGAAAGAGACATAAATACATGGGTATGGGCACTCCCCTTGACAACTGCCAAGCTTGGGGGAGGTGCCCCGGTATCGTATCACCATCACACTTCTATCTTTACCGTTTTTCTTAGTTCGATCCTTTTGGTTATATCTTGATCTAGTAGAATAAAGTTTAGTATGATTTAGCTTTGAGTTTTTGTGTTGATCATTATCTATGTAATCAAGTCCGTGATCTATATATAATAAAGATTAGTCTTGAGTCGAGGGCTTGGTTATCTTGCTATGATCTTGAGGGAATAAAAGAATAAAAAGAATAAAAAGAAACAAAGAGATCATATTGATCTTATGGAGAGTAATGACTTCACATATAAAGAGTATGTTGAATAAAAGTTGTTGATAGTTGACAAACATAGTTTTGGTCATCATTGCAATTAATAGGAAGTAATAAAGGAAGATATGTTTTCACATATAAATATACTATCTTGGACATCTTTTATGATTGTGAGCACTCATTAAAATATGACATGCTAAAAAGTTGATGTTTGACAAGGAAGACAACGTAATGGGTTATGTTTTCTTATATCCGAAATAAATTATATTGTCATGGATCATCCAACATGTTGAGCTTGCCTTTCCCCCTCATGCTAGCCAAATTCTTTACACCAAGTAGAGTTACTACTTGTGCTTCCAAATATCCTTAAAACTAGTTTTGCCATGAGAGTCCACCATATCTACCTATGGATTGAGTAAGATCCTTCAAGTAAGTTATCATTGTTGCAAGCAATAAAAATTGCTCTCTAAATATGTATGATCTATTAGTGTGGAGAAAATAAGCTTTATACGAGCTTGTGATATGGAAGAAATAAAAGCGACGGATTCATAATAAAGGTCCATATCACAAGTGGCAATATAAAGTGACGTTCTTTTGCATTAAGATTTTGTGCATCCAACCATAAAAGCACATGGCAACCTTTGCTTCCCTCTGCGAAGGGCCTATCTTTTATTTTGGTCTTGTACCTTATACAAGAGTCATGGTGATCTTCACCTTTCCTTTTTACACTTTATCCTTTGGCAAGCACTATGTGCTGGGAAGATCCTGATAATGGTTTTCATAAAGCATTATTGTTGACGTTACCCTTGAGGTAAAAGGTTGGGAGGCAAAGCTATAAGCACCTATATTTCTCTGTGTCCGATTAAAACTTCATACCCATAAGTATTGCGTGAGTGTTAGCAATTGTGAAAGACTAAATGATAGTTGAGTATGTGGACTTGCTGAAAAGTTCTTATATTGACTCTTTCCGATGTTATGATAAATTGCAATTGCTTCAATGACTGAGATCATAGTTTGTTAGTTTTCAATGAAGTTTCTGATTCATACTTTACAGTAGATTGAAATTTCTGATTCATATATGTTGCCATTCTAAGAATGATCATGATGCCCTCATGTCCGTATTTTATTTTATCTACACCTCTATCTCTAAACACGTGGACATATTTTTCGATATCGGCTTCAGCTTGAGGACAAGCGAGGTCTAAACTTGGGGGAGTTGATACGTCCATTTTGCATCATGCTTTTATATTGATATTTATTGCATTATGGGCTATTACTTCACATTATGTCACAATACTTATGCATTTTCTCTCTTATTTTACAAGGTTTACATGAAGAGGGAGAATATCGGCAGCTGGAATTCTGGGCTGGAAAAGGAGCAAATATTAGAGACATATTCTGCACAACTCCAAAAGTCGTGAAACTCCACGAAAATCAGTTTTGGAATATATTAATATTGGGCAAAGAAAGCACTAGAGGGGGGCCACCCACTGTCCACGAGGGTGGAGGGCGCGCCCTACCCCCTGGGCGCGCCCCCTGCCTCGTGGGCCACCCGGAAGCCCCTCGATGCCCATCTTCTGGTATAAGGTGTCTTTTGCCTTGGAAAAAAAATCAGAAGGAAGCTTTCGGGATGAAGCGCCGCCGTCTCGAGGCGGAACCTTGGCAGAACCAATCTAGGGCTCCGGCGGAGCTATTCTGCCGGGGCAACATCCCTCCGGGAGGGGGAAATCATCACCATCGTCATCACCATCGATCCTCTCACCAGGAGGGGGTCAATCTCCATCAACATCTTCACCAGCACCATCTCCTCTCAAACCCTAGCTCATCTCTTGTATCCGATCTTTGTCTCAAAACCTCAGATTGGTACATGTGGGTTGCTAGTAGTGTTGATTACTCCTTGTAGTTGATGCTAGTTGGTTTATTCGGTGGAAGATTATATGTTCAGATCCTTTATGCACATTAATACTCCTCTGATTATGAACATGAATATGATTTGTGAGTAGTTACATTTGTTCTTGAGGACATGGGAGAAGTCTTGTTATAAGTAGTCATGTGAATTCGGTATTCGTTCGATATTTTGATGAGATGTATGTTGTCTTCCCTCTAGTGGTGTTATGTGAACTTCGACTACATGACACTTCACCATTGTTTGGGCCTAGGGGAAGGCATTGGGAAGTAATAAGTAGATGATGGGTTGCTAGAGTGACAGAAACTTAAATCCTAGTTTATGCGTTGCTTCATAAGGGGCTATTTTGGATCCATAAGTAGATGATGAGTATTTCGTAGTTGCGGATGCTTGCGAGGTAGGTTATTCACAAGTGGGATGCTTGTCCAGGGAAGGGCAGTACCCAAACACCGGTCCATCCACATATCAAATTATCAAAGTAACGAAGACGAATCATATGAGCATGATGAAAACTAGCTTGATGATAATTCCCATGTGTCCTCGGGAGCGCTTTTCTTTATATAAGAGTTTGTCCAGGCTTGTCCTTTCCTACAAAAAGGATTGGGCCACCTTGCTGCACCTTGTTTACTTTTGTTACTTGTTACCCGTTACGAATTACCTTATCACAAAACTATCTGTTGCCGATAATTTAAGTGCTTGCAGAGAATACCTTAGTGAAAACTATTTGTCATTTCCTTCTGCTCCTCGCTGGGTTCGACGCTCTTACTTATCGAAAGGACTACGACATATCCCCTATACTTGTGGCTCATCACGCCCCTCGGAGCAGATCGGAGAGCAACCTTCGCCGCCGCCTCCCGACGGAGCTCCTCCACCGACGACGAACTGCGCGGCCGCTTGCACCGCGTGGCGACATGATCGGGGAGGCCGCAGCGAAACACACAACATCGTTGGTGCAGTCCTTCAGAAAGTGACCTTTGGCAAGGTAGCGGAAGCACTTGTCCCGCATCTCCGACGAGATCTCCTTGCGCTCTGACGAGGGGCGACGCTGAACCCCAGCCGACAGTCCCGCACCAACCCTCCTCTTCCACAGGGTCTTCTTGGAGGCGGGGGCCTCCTCCCATGGGATCAACCGCCTGAACGTCTCCTCCACCACACCAGCGCGCGGAGGCGCGTCCGGCGTCGCGCCAGGGACCAGCGGACCAACCATGGCCTCGACGGAGCCCTCTCAAGCCGAGGAGATCCCCAGGCCCGAGACGACCGGCCTCTCCGGGAGGAACACGGAGTTGACGGAGCGGGGGCTCTCTGCCATGACCACGAAGCAGAGAGGGGGGGGGGGCAGGTGGCCGGCGCCGCCGGAGCGGAATGCGACGGGTGGGTGGACACCGGCGTCGAGTGACGCGTGGCGGTGATAGGGCTCTCGCTCTCGTTCTCCAACTCAGTTCTAGCCCCCCCTCTCTCTCTCTCCCCCACCTGTTCATCCGAATATAACACGCTCTCTTTGGGTGCTAAAAAGGAAAAAAAGTTCATTTTACTACCCTGAACAAAGTGGGTGGTTCACATTACCCCCTGATCTATTTTTCGGTTCCGTTACCCCCTAAACAATCTCATACCGGACAAAAAACACCCTAAGTGGTTTACCCAGACCGGATGGTGACGTGGACACGGTCAAAGGTGGTATTTGACCTGCAGGTGGGTCCCACTCGTCAGTTTTTTTTAGAAAAAACAAAGAAATAGAAGAAAAAAGGGGCCGCCCCCTACTGCAGTAGCAGCCGGCCACAGCGGCTGTAGCCGGTGCGCTTCGAGCCAGCAGGTGGCCAGGCCGGCGCCGGGGCGGGCGGAGACAGTGCGCCGAGCAGGGAAGGCCGGGCGCGACCAGTGCAGAGCGGCGCGGGGCGCGGATAGGGACGGCGACGCAAGCTCGGGGAGGCGGGGCGGCGCAGGCGCGCGGCCGGAGCGGCGTAGGGGCGGATGGCGGTGGAGCCAACGCCGCGGAGGAGCGAGGCGAGGCTGAGCGGGGTGCGGCGACTGGGGCGTGCAACGCGCGGGGGCTGTCGGGGACGGCGCAAGCTCGGGTTGGAGGCGGGGCGACGCAGGCACGCGGCCGGAGCGGCAACGGGGCGGATGGCGGCGGAGCCGACACCACGGAGGAGCGAGGCGAGGCCGAGCGGGGTGCGACGACCGGGGCGTGCAACGCGCAGGGGCCGCCGGGGACGACGACGCAAGCTCGGGGAGGAGGCAGGGCGGCGCAGGCGCGCGGCCGGAGCGGCGATGGGGCGGATGGCGGCGGAGTCGACGCCACGGAGGAGCGAGGTCGAGCGGGGTATGGCGACCGAAAAGAGAGATACCTGACAAAGGGGCCCCACCCAGGTCAAAACCGCCGTTGACTAGTGCCACATCAGCAATGGGTGGAGACAAACCAGCCAGGGGGTGCTTTGTCCGGTTTTGGTTTGTTTGGGGTAGAAGAAGCCGAAAAATAGATCAGGGGGTAAAGTGAACCACCCACTTTGTTCAGGGTAGTAAAATGGACTTTTTCCGCTAAAAAATTAAAAATAAATTAAAAGAAAAACGGCGCTCTCTTTTCGAATCGAAATGAAGAAAACCCCCCACCCCCCACACCCCGCCCACACCACCGCCCCAAATACCTAAACCCTCGCCGCCGGCGGCGGCCATGTCGCGCTGGAAGGAAAACATTTATGCTGCTCCGCCCCACTACGGCAGCTCTTCAAACCCCTCCCGACTGCTCCCCTGCAAGCGGCCGCTGCAGTCTCCATGCCCGCCGCCCCGCCGGCCGCTCGCCGATGTCACGGGCAACGCCCTGCAGCAGCCCGGATCCGCAGGCGGCGTGGAGGGCATCGATTACGGGTACATCACTCCTCTCCCCAAGGTGCCCAAGTCTTGCGGGTTCCTTCTAGAGGAAGACGACATGGACGAGGCTTTCTTGCTTGAGGTGGACGCCATCTGCGAGGAGCACTCGCGGTCCATGGCCGAGAAGGATAAGGGCAGGGAGAAAGATTTGACGGTGGAGCGAGGGCCGGTTGTTCTGGCGGCAGCAACCCATGCTGGACCAGAGTGCGGAACGGTATACCTTTGGTCCCTTCTAAGTTGTTTTGGAATTGGAAATAGAACAGGGAGAGCCAAGGCATATCCAAATTCGTTTATGCAAAAGATTGATTTGTTAGGGAGAGATAAGAACCGACTAATGGAAATGCTGACTCAACTCAAAATAAGGCAAGTGAGTCAACGATCTCTGTAAGAGGAATTGGAAGATGGGGGTTCCATGGAGGATAATCTGTTCTTGATGTGCTATTCCGACTAATTAGGATTGCCTAGGTGGTAATTTCAATAAGGTGCTCACTTCATTATTCTCTCTTTTGGATTGAATTTAGCTTGATGACGCATTCTGGACGGAGGCGAATGCCGTTTTTGAGGAGTGTGATGCTCAGCCTGCTGCCAAGAGCCAGGATGAGGAGCTGAAGGAGATGGTGGAAGAGGAAAGCTCGGTGCTGTCCTGTGGTGATGATTCGCTTCTGCCAGCTATATCCATCGCAGATGACGGTGTTAAGGTACGTGAATATCCATGGGGCATGGGTGCCTTTTGCTTTCATTGATCTGGTGAGGAAACTTTGGAAAATTCTACAAAGTGCTACTCCCTCTGTTTCCATATTTCTTGTCATGGTTTTAGTTCTAATTTGAACCCGGTTCCTTTAAATCGGAAAGCATTTGTAACTTCCTATAAGTCATGTTTTCCCCTACCTAACACTAAGAATCTTAAGAGAATGATGTTGGTTTTGTGAAATTAGAAGTGAACTAGGTAGCCGGTAAATTGCAAAGGAGCTTATCATGTTGTCTTCTTTTGAGAGAAATTCAGTTGGAGGACACTTTCTGGGAAGTCAATGCCATCAGAAAGGAGCACCATGTCACATCTTCTGAGATGAACCAGGAGCACTACGCCACATCTTCGGCGATCAACAAGGATGAGATAAAGGAGGTGTACATAAAAGATGGCTCAGTAGCATTATGTGTTGATTTCCCTCCAGTAATTTCCATCGCGGAGGAGGGAGGAGAGGTATAACTTTGCTTCTTAACTTTAGACAAGGGAAAGTTCTATAGTTTTGGGGAATCATGGAATTCTTGCTTCTTGGATCTTGGAAGGAATTGAGTAGGTTTGGTCTGGAACCAAATAACTAAACCAGTTTATTTGATTACTCTTCTTTTGGAGATATTAAGGTTGTTGATGCATTCTTGGGGGAGGTCGATGTCATCCATGAGGGGCAGGTTGCCATGTCTGCTGCCAAGGGCAAGGAGGAGCCTGGGGAGATGGGACTAGAAATGGAGGAAAATGAAGGGTGTGCCCCAAGGAAGTACTATGAGTATTTGCACTCCCTAAACGACAAGCAAAGGGAGGCTGCATGCAGTGATGTAGCTGTTCCGTTAATGATCATTGCAGGTCCAGGAAGTGGAAAGGTAAATTTTGTTCTTAATTTGGATAAATTGTACTGTATACATTTCGTGTTTCTGGATACAATATCTTAGTTCTCATTACAGTGAATATGTATAATTATAATGTGATTAACTCTTTCCACAAAATTGGTTTTCCCAAATTCGATATCCGAAAAGTCAACTAAGACCAATAATTTCTATTGCTTGTGTCTACTGAGACCAATTGTTTTCGTGATTTACCTTTTTTTACTAAGATGATCTAAGAAGAATAAGATTATCAGTATCAGATGAGTATATTATAAGTTCATATCTTCTGTTCGTATAGCTGATATTATTTTCCCAAGAATGTTATAGCTGATATAATTTTTCCAAGGATGTTGTAGCTGATATTTTGATGCAATTAATCAAATGAAATCAGAACTAACATGATCTGTCCCATTACAACTGAAATCCTACCTACAAAGTAAAATACATCCCATGAATATTATTTTTGCTTGAACTCGCATAAAAAAATGCGCACCAATTGTAGTAGAAGAAACTCTGTGCAAAGGTTGCACCATTTATTCCCAAGACAATAGCCTATATCCTTCCAGACAGTTGTAGAAGAACCGAAAGCAATTTATTCATATGTTTCACTCTTATTTGTTTGTCTGCTTAAGTAACTTTATATCGTATTCACAAACTTCTTCTGGCGCACTAATGTAGTGTTCAAGAAAATGATGCAAGTGCAGTCCTTGGATTTACATTTTTAGACCGGTCTGAATTGTGTCGCTTATCTGCACACAGTTTCATTATGTTGTGACTTAAATATGACAAGATGGCACTCTTTAAATGAGCTCCATAGACCTCTTATCTTGTGATCATTTCCACACTTTTGTCTATATTGACTTTCTTTATAATTGGCATGACTCAAGACTTCTACAATGGTCGGCAGGGTTCTCACATTGCTCAAAGAGGTAGTGTGCGCTCTTTCGTATGTTCACTACCAAATTAGCATGTAGTGATATTTGAAGGTCACACAGTCACATTTCTCCATTTATTGTGCGACCAGGGAATTCCACCATCAAACATACTTGCTATGACATTCACAACTGCTGCTGCCTCAGAAATGAGGGACCGGATAGGGGCAGTGGTTGGGAAGGCAGTTGCCAAAGAGATCATAATAAGCACATTCCACTCCTTCTGCTTGCAGCTTTGCAGGACCCATGCTGAAAAGTATGTATTTTCTGTTGTCATATATTGACTTAATTATGAAGTAACTGAATGGGATAGAACTGTATAAAATGAAGCTAAAAAAGTATTATCCTCTATTTTATTTATGAGTCAATATTTACTTATGACGACTCTTTTCAACTGTAGTAAGTAGTAACCATGAACTAGATGTCAGAGATGCATTAAACTACCTCTTACAATCTTTTTTTCCGAGAAACGCAAATGACCTTTGTGTTTCATTGCATTGAAAAGATAGAGTTGGGTTATAATCCTCTTAAGATGCCAGGTTCAAACAAAATACAGGGAAACTATTGTACATCCCAGGTGGGCGGCAGGATGACGTGACGGCCATGGGCACCAGCGCGTGTCTGCCGCTTGGCTTCGTCCTTGATCTTGGGGACCAGGGCATGAACCAGAGGCTGGGCACCGTCGAAGACGCACTCGTTGCGCTGCTTCCAAATCATCCACGGCGTCAGGAGGGTAATGGATGCGAGACCCTTGCGCAGCTGCGTAGGAGTGTTCTGCTTGGCGTGGAGCCACTAGTCAATGATGAATTCTTCCCGATTTGGGCCTGCGGTGGTGATCTGGAGCCAGGCGAGGATCTCATGCCAAGTCTGCCTGGCGAAGGGGTACTCCAGGAGGAGATGACACATTGTCTCGGGGGCCTGGGCGCAGAGTGGGCATCAGGGCTGGTGCGGGAGTCCACGCCGAGCAAGGCGATCAGCAGTCCAGCACCTATCTTGGTTGGCCAACCAGTGGAAAAACTTCACACGCAGCGCGCCCAATTTTTCCAGATGAGCTTCTACGAGAAGCAAGTCGTGGATCCTTGGAAGGTGGCAAGGTAGCAGGGGCTAGCAGAGTAGGTGCCAGTGGCCGCCCACTGCCATACAAGCTGTCCGGGGGCGTCCGAGAGCAAGAAGTGCTCGATCGCCAGCCAGACTTGCAGATACTGGTCAATCTCTTGTATGCCAAGGGCCCTGTGGATGTCTCGTGGCCAGCTATGGCCCTGTAAACCTTCAGCGACTGTCCGAATCTTGCGGTGGCACTTGGGGATGCAGCTGTAGAGGGCTGGGGCGATCTCTCTTATCGACTGCCCGTTGATCCAGCGGTCCTCCCAGAAAAATGCAGTTAAGCTGTTTCCGATGGTCATCGTGGTGGAGGCGAAGAAGAGCACCCGTTCCTCGGCAGATAATTGCAGGTCCAAGCCACTCCAGGCGCGCTCACGGTCGGTGCTTGAGAACCAAAGCCATCGGAGTCTGAAGGCGAGGCCAGCACACTCTAGGTCTTGGACGCTGAGGCCTCCGCGCGAGATCGGGCGGTAGACGCGGCGCCAGTTGATGTGGCAGTGGCCACCGTTGGCAGCTGCACGACCAACCCACAAGAAGCTGGGTTGAATCTTTTCGATTTGACGAAGCATCTTCTTTGGCAGCGCGAAGACGATGAGCTGGTGCTCGGGAATGGCACCCAGGACAGATTTCAGCAACGCGAGGCGCCCTGTTTTGTTCATCAGTTCGGCCTTCCAAGCAAGGAGTCGCCCGACAATCCCATCGCCAAAGGCCTGTAATTGGGTGGTGGTAGGTTGTCGTATTGCGAGGGGGATCCCGTGGTAGGTGATTGGTAGCTCGGCAATAGGACAGCCTAGTTGCGCGATCGCAGCCGTCGCCGCCTTATCCGTGTCGCAATGCAGCAGAGCTCTTGGCGTAACCATCAGGCCAGAGGCGCGACCGAAGAGCTTCAAAATTTGGCGATGATGTCACTGGACGAACAGTGGCAGAAAAGTACCACGTCGTCAGCATACAGAGACACCATGGAGATCGAACGTCTAGGGTGCAGCTGAGCCATGATTCCCAGGTCGATCATGCGCTTGATGAGCCATTCTAATGTGTCAACATCGAGTGCCCCCGACTAGGGGATCACCCCGGCTGTGCCAGATAGGGGGGCCCAGCTCGCCATTCATCAGGATGCGTGTGCTCGCCGACGACAAGAGGATAGCGATCCACTACAGAAATCTGTTCCCAAAGCCATATTGGCGAAGGACCTCGAAGAGGAAGGGCTAAGCCAGGGAGTCGAAGGCGGGCGCGAGGTCTAATTGGGGCAAGACTCACGGGCCACTCAACTGGTGAAGGATCCAGGCCGATTGCTTGACCAGAATGAAGTTGTCATGCCGACTTTGACCAGCAATGAACGTGTTTTGGCTTCGGCTGACAAGGCTATCCAGCATTGGGGCGAGGCATAGTCAGAGGACTTCGGCAAAGATCTTGGCCACTAGGTGGATAAGACTTATTGGTTGGTAGTTGTTTAGTGTGCTCGCATCTGCGCGCTTCGGTAGCAGGGCGATCAACGCCTGGTTGAGGCTGCAGAAGCCATGGCCTCTCATCTCATATAACTATTGGAAAACGTCGACGACGTCTTGTCGCACGGTACTCCAACAGGCCTATAGGAACTCTGCGGCGAAGCAATCGTCCTGGGCGCCTTGCGCGCGGCAGACGCTTGATCACCTCCCAAATCTCCTCGGAGTTGAAGGGAGCGTCATGGTCGTCAAGGTCACTGGGCACGATCAGCTCCGACAGATCCATTGTGCAATCGAAGTGGATGGCGGTTCCCAGGAGCGCATCATAGTGCGTGAAGGAAGCTTCCGCCATCCTCGTGCTCGGAGATCACCTGACCGTCCATGGTGAGGCCAAAAATCCTATTCTTCAGCTGGTGGAAAGAGCTTTGCCGGTGGAAGAAGGTGGTATTGGCGTCGCCGTCCTTCAGATTGGCAATCCGGGTACGTTGTCGAGCGAATGTGCGCTCCATAGAAGCCAAGCCAAGATAGGAAATCTTAAGCTGCTTACGGAACCAATCCTCATGTGGCGTCAACGTCCGGTCTACCTGAGCCTTGTCAAAGCGCGAGATGAGCTCACGTGAGATGGCCATCTTGTTCCTAATGTTCTCGAGAGATCGGGAACTCCAGTTCGTCAACTTCCGTGCCGTGGCTTGCAATTGAAGCATCAGACGACGGAAGGGGTCGACGTCGTCGATCGAGCTCTAGGCCGCAACCACCGTTCGTGGAAACCATCAAGGCGCAATCACAGATCCTCAAAGTGGAATCGCCGATTTGCAGCCGGTACGGGGGTACAGTCCAAGAGCAATGGGCTGTGGTCAGAAACCACCGATGTGAGGCATGGAAGGTGGCAAGCGGCATGGGCGCCTTCCCAGTCAGCAGTGCAGAGCACCTGTCAAGGTGCACCAGGGTGGGTAGGTGGGGGAGGGGATTGGTCGTTCGACTATGTGTACCGGCGACCATTGAGATATATTTCCTTCAACGTGAGGTCGTTGATCAGCCTTCGGAATCTGCCCATCATGCGCCTATTCAGATTGCCATTATTCTAGTCTTTGTGGCGGTAGATTAGGCTAAAATCCCCGCAGAGCACTCAAGGTCCCTGGCAATCGCTGCGGACGTCGCGTAATTCCTGAAGAAACACGATTTTATCTGCATCATCCCGCGGGTAGACCACCGTCATCCACCAAGGGGCATCTGAGCCTGTGGAAACCTTGGAGGTGATCGTGTTCATGGAGAACACTGGGTCCGTGATAGTCACGACCTTGCTCTTCCAAGCGAACCTCTTACAATCATCTCTAACTGTAATTTAATGTCTCACGAAGTTGTTCATGGTGAAGTATGTGCAATGCTATATCATATTTGCTAATGTGATAATTTTCTTGTTTGTATTTTATGTTCTCATTTCACTACACTTTCTCTTTCTTGCAGTTTATTAAGTCTACAAGTTGCTGTGAACTTTTAGATACTTGTTCTTGGCTTATTTTGTCCCTCTTTATAAAACCTAATATTTCTGCAACATTCGTTTGAAGACTAGGCCGCACATCTGAATTCATAATATATGGCCATGGGCAACAGAGGAGGGCCATTATTGAGGCAGAGCGCCTGTTGGAGCATGCCAAAAGTGATGGTTTAGGAGATGCAGTTAAGCAGTATGATGGAGACATTAAACATTCTTTTAAAGACAAAGCTAAGAAGTGGTTGAAGTTTGTTACACAGGTGCCTTCTACTTCTGAAGATTCATCACTATCATTTTATAGTTTCTATTTCCTTTTTGTTTTGGTGCACCTGAAGCTCTATGAAGGATTGGGCAGTCACTACAGCATTTTGCTCCTGCAAAATTATTGTAAAGCCGTACAATAACTTTGCATCTACCCAAAGTGTCGTTCAGATTCTCCTTATATATGTATATATGTTTGTTACTTGCCACCTTCTGCACAATCCACAGCTCTAAAGGCTTACTTCATATAGTGGATTATTCCTAGTCTTGTCGAGCCGCCTGAATTAATTCAAGTTTAAGTATACAAAGTTCTGCATATAGTAGAAAACAAAAATACAAAGGTTTTGTACAATACACTTGACATACAAAAACTAACTCCGAACAATCACTTTAGAACCAATCAATTAGGACACAATACCAAACGTCTTATTAATAATTTTGACAATTACTAGATCCCAAAAATGATGTGAAAACTCTGGGTAACTACAATACTGGTTGAAGCCTTGAAGGTACCTCACAAAACCATAGGTGGGAGCACATGCTAACTCTGGATCATATTTAGCTTAGTTGTGAATGGATATGTTCATAGTTAAAAAAGGCACACCTAGGCGGGAGCTTAAGTGCGCCTAGGCTCTAGGTGATAGCAAAACGCCTAGCGCTTAATCTGCGCATAAGCATGCGCTTTGGTCAGAAAAGTGCAAGGCGGTGGCCATACGCATAAGAGTATGCACTTTCTAACTGTCTTTAGTGCGCCTAGGCTCTAGGTGATAGCAAAACGCCTAGCGCTTTTTGAACTATGGGTATGTCTCAGTTGACGGGTAGTCATGGGCTCATGGCTATGGATTTTATTTGTCCAAGGCATTTTGGTTCACACAATTCTTGAGCTTACTACTAGAGTCTATCACATTTGTACTAGATCCAAACTGTGAGCCAGTCAGTAATATGAAGAAGTCTTTCTGGAAAATAATCATGTATCCATAGCGTCGGAGGTTGTGTTAATAAGCAGATCTTTTTGTGTAGTTGGGTTTTACTGTTACCATTTACCAAATGTTGCATCTTCATTTACAGGCGAAATCTTCAGGACAAACTCCTGAAGAATATGAAAAGAAGGGCGATTTAACAGGAGTAAGCTCTCTTCTGAGTATAAATCATTGTTATCCACTTTGTTCTATAATCACATTGACCTTTACTCTGTGTCATTTTTGAGCAGGCTTCAATTCTTCGGCACTACAATGAAATACTAGTGTCTTGTAATGCTCTTGATTATCATGATTTTATCAACTCATCCATAACTCTTCTCACGAAGTTTCCTGAAGGTAGTTTCATTTCTTATCTCACAATATCACCTGCTTTGATGAGCTGTTGATAAGATATCTGCCTTGCCTATGCAGTATACAAAGAGTGCCAGAACACATGGCAGGCAATAGTAGTTGATGAGTTTCAGGATACCAGTGCTATGCAATATTTTCTTCTGAAGCTTCTAGCTTCTCACAATCATATAACCATAGTTGGTGATGATGATCAGGTATACAAATTTGGCCCACTTTATCATCCAAGAATTTTAGAACTTATGGTTTTTAGATGTCCATTGGTTCTTTCAGCTGCCATACATACACTATTTTCAACTTCTTTTTCTCCTGTATCAGTCCATCTTCAGTTTCAATGGCGCGGATGTTTCTGGCTTTGATTCATTCCGTAGAGACTTTCCAAATCATAAAGAGGTAACTGTGACGTCTCTGGGGGCACTTTCTAACTGTCTTAGGTGTTACATTTTCTTCATGATATCTGTTAAGTAGCTTGCCTTGCCGATGACTACAGATCAGGTTGAACAAGAACTACCGCTCTACACGGGCAATTGTCGAAGCAGCAACAGCTCTTATTCACAACAACACTAAACGGTGTCATCATAAACTTGCTGAGACAGACAACCCTTCTGGAAGTAAGGTATACACATAGAAGCCCAACTGAACCGCTTCGTTTGTTCTTCCATCCTGTCAGTTGCTTATTGATTCAATATTACTTAGATCACTGTTAAGGAGTGCCATAGTGAAGATTCACAATGTGCATTTGTCATTGACAAAATCATTGAAACTACATCTAGTTCAGCTGAAGGCCGCGACTTTGGTAAAATTGCTGTCCTATATCGAAGACAGGTTGAGAGTTTTTGAACCCTGAATTGTAGAAAAGCACATTTGGTCATGCTTGTAGTCTAACTTTCTTATACACAGATAACTGGCAAAGCATTCCAAGTGTCATTCCGCAACAGGAAAATACCCTTTAATGTTCATGGTGTGGCTTTCTACAGGAAAAAGGTAGTTCAATTTAGTTTAATCTTGAGACTCATTGCAGAGTAGCAATTTCTCATTATCTCTATTTTCTTCTGTCTACAGTCATTAGTTGTGACATTTGGTATCTTGGAAATTTCTTATGGGTTGCAAACTAGCTATTGTTAATTTTTCAATTCCTTTGGAAGGAACCAGTAGGGAAGCACCCTTCTGAGAATATATGTTATAATCGTAAGCTATTGTTAGATCTTGATGCTATGAAGCTAACAACAATTTTTTTTATTTACTTATTTTTATAAATATGTGAGTTTGGTCAACGTCGGCCATACGAGGACTGTTTGAGAAATCAATCATGCGAAATCTTTTTTATGCATAACCAAATTTTGCGTAACTTTGTTCCACTTAATAATAAATGAATGACCATACTTTAGTGCACTCATAACTTGAGAATAATAAGCGAACAACCCTGTACGTGCTCTCAGTTGCCTCATGGCTTAAGTGCTTTACGATGCTACTATTCCAGGTTATCAAAGCTATTATGGCAATACTTAGGACCACGTTACCTGGTTGTGATGATGGCCCATGGCGTCAGGCCTTAAAGACCCTTTTGCCTGGTGACAAGGAAGAAAAAAAGAAGGTTCAAGTGTTACCAGACTCTTTCTTTTGCGTGTTATACCTTTTTCCATTTTTAAAATTTCCATATGTTTGATAATTTGTTGCAATTTTATTTGCAGATTATAGATCATGTGGAAAAGATTTCATTGGCTAGAAAGTGTAGCTTCATATCAGCTGCTAATGACATCTTCAGTGCAAAGGTCTCGGGGACCTTTAAAAGGTTGTTAGATTCTTCCTGTTAACTTGCTGTTCTTAGACACCATAAATTCACCGCAGGTATTGTTATTTCAAGCTAATTGAAGAACTGTTTATACCATCTTTTACATGGGCACCATTCTTGCATATGTACATTAAATGTATGAGAGGACCGATGTTGCTTGTGCTTTGAGCTACACAACTGCCGCTTATTTATAACAGAATTTCCATTTTGTTCTTAGTTTGGGAACTTTGTTTTGTCAGTGAGTTTCCTTATCGTTATGCCATGCTCATGAATCTACTAAATGTTGCTTTATTCAGAGTGTCTCATTTTCTTGGCTGCAGGACCCAGATTACTCAAGGGCGTAAGGTTTTATCGACCTTGTATAGCCTATCAAAATTTGTTGAGAGGGTACTGAACACAATTTTACTCCCCAGTACTGTACATTTCTTCATAACATAGGATACATCTCAGTGCACGATATATCTGCAATGTTCCACATCTCCAAATTTTTCTGTAAAATAAATAGCTGACCTATAAAAACGTAAACATCTACGGAATGAACATGTGCCATCAATTTCAAGAACTTAGTTTTTTTGCCTGTGTATTTAGTATTTACAGGTAAGAGGAATATAACTTCTGACATCACCCATAACTTAGTAAACTTGCATCGTGTTCTCTGTTGATAGTCAGCAGTGAACAAACTTCTGCACAACATTATTTATAACTATCCCATGTAGAGTGGACAGTTATAACTTCTGCACAGCAGTGGTACACTTCAACTGATCTTGTGGTTAGTTTCTCAAGAGCTACATCCTTTTTTAACTGACTGCTAATGCAGCACCACACTAATCAAGGTCACCTCTAAAACAGTATCCATCTTCTTAATTACAAATATTAACCCTCATCGTAAGTTCATAAGATCTAGCAACCACTTTTTTTCCCCGAGAAAACGCAAATGGCCTTTGCGTTTCATTGCATTGGAAAGATAGGGAATTTACATCCTCCTAGGAGGTAGAAGTTACAGAGCCGCAGAGAGATCAGTGGACATCCCAGGATGATGGCAAAATGACCCTGAGCCCTTGAGCCCCGGCCTTTGCCCAACATCTGGTCTCGTCCTTGATCCTGTCGACAAGCTCATCAAATGACGGGTTCACATGGTAAAAAATGCACGCGTTCCTATGCTTCCAGATCATCCATGGCACCAAAAGCGCAACTGATTTCAGCGCCTTGCGGAGCGCTGGCGGTGTGGATTCCTTCACGCGCAGCCACCAGTCCATGAGCGAGGCGTCGTGCTCGGGCGCCGGTGCCGGTAAGCGCAGCCAAGTAAGGACCTCGTGCCATGTTTGCCGAGTGAAAGGGCACGTGAGCAGCAAGTGCCCGACCGTCTCTGGTTCTTGGTCGCACAGAGTGCACCGCGCGTGGTGCTGCAGGCCGTGGCGTGCGACTCGCTCCGCGGCCAGCAACGGTCTTGGCATGCCAGCCAATGGAAGAATTTCACTTTCGGCGGCGCCCAACTCTTCCATATGAGCTTCCAAGAGTGGCAGACCATCGCTCCCTGGAAGGTGGCCCGATAGCAAGACTGTGCGGTGTATACGCCGTTGGCAGTCCCCAGGGTGCCTACATCTCGATGGGTTTGATCCTGATTGGTGCCTACAATCCCCAGGGTGCGCAGAATCTGCACATGCGCCCTTCGCTCGGGTGTTAGCAGCGCCGCTGCGGGCGTAACGGCAGCCACGGAACGGCCGCGCCGTGGGGCGAAGTTAAGGGGGCGACGTGGCCGCTTCCCAGGTGTCGGCAGCGACGCGCTGATGTGCTTCGTGGCCGTGGCCAGGAACTCGCCGAGTGTCCATGCCTGTTGCGTGGTGGCACGATTGCGCGATCGCCACATGGTGATTGGCGGCGAGGCAAATTGTCCAGAAGCCGGCGAACGAGGACTAGTGGCAGGCACGGTGATCATCGCTAATGGGCGCGGGCGTGGTGGATTGGATCCGTGGCCGCTGCAGGATGGTGATGGGGCTCTGAGCCTCGGCCTTCGGGGCCCAGCAATGAGAGGCCTGGCAACAACTGCAGAGGTTGGCGGCGGTGGAGGTATAGGCTCGGTTGTAGGCGGCCCATCAGCAACCGTGGATGGGGGAGGGGCCCCTACTCTAGAAGGTGGCCCGAGCTCGTTGGCGGGGGAGGCGACAACAAGGGCGTTCCTTCCCGCCGAATCCGCCATGGTGCGAGCGTGGGGCTGTGACGACTGGTCAGCAGGGATTCCTGGGCCTGCCCAAGCGACAAGACTGGGTGAGACACCACTTTGCCCCGACAAGGCGGCATGCGATTCTGGCGCTTCAGGCTGCGAGTCTGGACCTGGCTCAGGGTGGCAAGATCCCGACAAGGCGTTGGATCAGCCGCAACAGGGGTGGGCCCGGCGAGATCGTCCTCGGGTGCATGGGAAGGGCCGGTGTTTGAAATTCCAGAGCCTTCTAGCGCGCTAGCGACCACTGGCAGCTCACCAACTGGCCTCGGCGCAACCGTCCTGGCGTCGTCTGCGGTCGCGACAGCCGCTCGTGTCTGGTCTACAGCCAAAGCCCGCTTTTGCGGGCCCCTTCTTTTTCCTCTATTTCCTCTTTTGGCGCGATGACGAGATCGTGCGGGCGGGCGGCGCCACCCGGGCAGGGCCAAGAGGCCGCCGTGTTCGTCCCGTCAGCCCACCCGACACGGTCGCTGGCTTGCCAGGCAAGCGAGTCCATGGCCATGCCGTCGGCCCGGCCACCCGGCACCGCGTTAGTCCGCCTGCGCTTACGGCCACGGCGGCGCGCTCGTCCAGATCCGGGGCCCTGGCCTGGGCCACGGCCATTGCCGGCGCCATCTCTGTCGGGCTCGTCATTGGCCCGGGCTTCGGGAGGGGGTGCCCTAAGCGGGTCCGCCCGTGCGAGCGCAATGGAGATGGGAAACGTGAGCGTCCTGACCGACAACGCTTCCGAGGGCACACACGAGGGTAGCAGCTCCATGATTTCTAGGATGGCGGCGCGGCGGATGTCGGCGGGGTCGTGCGCGCGGCCGGGCAGACGGAAGACAGCCAAGTCCGCACGGGAGCGCGTGCGGGGGTGCAACCTCTCGATCCAGCAGCTCTCCCCGAGGATGTGCTTGGCGGTGGAAAGATGCCAGGCTTGGGCGGGGATGTCGCGGAGCTCGAGCTCGAAGCGGTATTTGAACTCGCCGGCGCCAGCGTGGGCAAGCTTGCAACAAGGCAGCAACAAGAGCGCGAAGCGCGGCGAACTGATGAAGTGCTCGCCGTTGAGACAACGCATGGTGTCCAGAGAGGAGAAGAGGATGAGGAAATCCTTGGGGTGGTGCTCGTGGACGGTGAAGTCGCCTTCAGAGAGCTCGAGGGAGCTGAAGAGCAGTTCAGCCACCTCGTTTGCGGTCACCTGCGGCCTGTTGCCAGTGATAGAGGCCACCATCGCGCGGGCAAGGACCCGCTCAGCCTCCTCCCATCTCCACGGATTGCGCCATAATAACTCGCATGGGCCCGTCAGGATGCGGTGGGCGAGCAGGGGCCAGCAGGGGGAGCAATGGTGGTGGCGGAGGGGTGGTGGCCCACAGGGGGCGCTGGGGGCGGGTCGTCCCTGCCTGGAGCGTCGCGGGGCGGCTGCGTGTTGCCATGGCGCTTGTTGTCGCAGTCGCGGGACTCGTGGCCAGAGGTGAGGCAGCGCTTGCACCAAACGTCATTAGTGCAGTCCCGCACCTGGTAGCGGTGGTCGAGGCCGCGAAAGCATAGCCCGGCAATCTCCTCCGTGGACGGGCTGCGTCGGCGGGGAGGTGAAGGCTGGGGGTGTCATCCTAGCACGGGCGGCGGCGGCGGTTCCTTCGCCCCGGCTGCTGGAGACCACCGGCATCAAGCACAGCGCCACCGGAGACGCGGTGGACTTCCGAGCGGGGACCCAAGCGGTGCCTCGCGGGCACGCGGGCTCACGGCGCGGCGCGTCCAGGAGCGGCAGCGGCGGCTGGCGGGGTGCGGGCGACGTCCCTGTATGAGCGCGCCGAAGACTCGCTCCCTGAGCTGAGCCAGTGGTCACCGGAGGACACGCGCTCGCCGGAGAGGGTCGTCCGGTGGTCGGCGGGGGCAGCACCATGGGTTGCCATGACAAGAGGGGCTTGGCGGGGAGGGGGGCCTGGTGGTGGGGCGGCCGGCGGGGGTCGCCGGCGGCTGGCAGGGGAAGGGCTAGGCGGGGTGGGAGCGGAGCCATCCGCAGAATCTACTTCTCATCAATATATTTTGCCCGCCAGCAACCACTTTTTCTTGGGAAAAAACACAAGTCTATGTATCTCAATGTACTATTTCATGAAAGATATCTTTGTATGTGCTGTGCTCTGATAATAGTCTGATTCTTTTCATAGATACATGTTAACATACACGAAAACATCACTCATTAAACCTGCAGCAAAGCCTTACTGATAATTAGTTGTCTTCATTTTTGTGGCTCAGGAACAATCAGTTTCAGCTGTCATTACTTCTGCAGGAAATATGCTACCTCAGGTTCAGTTACTTGTTACAATTGCATCCAAAGAGATTTACTCTCTGTTTTGGTGTTTTATCACCTTTTTACAAGGTTTTAAATAGCTAGCTATAACCGCGCTATAGCTTTTTGAACCCCAGATGGCTATCTGTTAGGCATATTCATTATTTTTTATATTCTAGTGTTAAAATCGGCGATCATTTTCACTAGTTTTTTCGCGACCTTCTGCGAAAACTGCAATTTGAAACCTTGTTTTTAAATATAATCCGGGAGCACTATGAATAGAAAAAGTGCTTTTGAAGCAACAGTGTTACTCCATATCGGTGTGAATTTGTACATGCAGTTGGTACATGACTTTATGTGATCCTATCATCTAATGGAATCGTGAACTGTGTGCTCGCACCTGTTGATCATCTTGAATTCTTCTAGTTTACTGCACAATTCATGGTATGCAATAAGCGGGGGTGGGGGTGGGGGGTTAAATTAGTCACAATTGTAACCTCCTAATCCAAGATTATTCATAGGGGGAAACAGCCAGCTGGAACAGTGTCATGTGCTTGTCATTGTAAACATATAACCATAACGTAGGATCTGACATCATTGTTTGCCATGTGTTCTACGATCAGATCATGCTAGTTTCCTGTTGCAAATTAAATCTACAGCAGAAAGCTGTGAAATTGATACATGGTTTGGGCACACATTACCTTAACGCGTATATGCTTATTACCAAACCTTGAGGCTGATTTGGTGTGTATCTAGTCCCTACTGATCCTATAATATCTACATTAATGCTTTGTGTATATTTCATTCTTTTACCAAAAATGGGTTTCCCCCCGCTCTACATTTCATTCTTTTCATGATGGTTAATTCAATAATTTTAATTTCTTTGGCAGCAATATCTCCTTGAAAAGCGTGCAGTTATTGATAACGATGGTGGTAAATTGTTAAATGAAGACAATGACATCAGATCTGTAAGTTCATACTATTTGATGCTCTTAATGTTCTATGTGTTGATTGTCCTGAGACTTAATTTTTGATGTTGTGTACCGAGATGAAGATCATTTTGAATCATCCTAGCTCTAGCATATATAAGAGCATGCACAAATGGAGATTGAGCAAGATATGCATTTTGTTCCTCATTGAAAATCCCCAAATCAAGTGATGTGCTGCTTTTATTTAAGTCAAATGCAGCTATTGGTAGACTTGTAACTAATTTTCTGGAAACAAACTTATGTAAAATAGCTTGTCAACCATCATGGTTGGATAAAGGGTCCATGATCTCAGTGGTAATGAGTCACTGCTACCAAAACTAGGAAATCTTTAATCTGGCCAAGGTTTCCAAAAGCTGAACAATTTGATTACTTGAAACTAGATAGCATCTCACTCAAAGTTATGAATAGTCAACCTAACAGAGTCTCTCTCTCTCTGAGTTTCTCATCACTATTTTGTGTAACTACAATATTCTAGGAAATCCATTAGGAGTCCTTTCATTTTGTTCTTAATTTCTGGGCTAAGTCACCGTACCATCATCCCTTGTCACAGTGCCTCGACTACTACCAAACCTGTTACTTTTGGTTACTTCTAAAGAATTTGCAATCTGGCACTGTTTGATTATTAGTTGAGTGGAAATGCAGTCCGCTAGGGCCCATAGAGGTGGTGATCCTCCCTGTCCGTGGTCTCTTCCTCCTAAAGCTACCCCTCCTCATTTAGGCAGTGACACGGTGTTAGGACTGCTGTTGGAGCAAAGTTTTGGCCTTTTACCGAAAAAGGCTTTCGCCCCGCTTTATATATAAAGAAACCACTTGTCGGTGTACTAAGGTAGGGGTACCCTAGTACCCCAACTTGTGCACGGGCAGCGGCAGCTCCCCGCGGCAGGGTTCACCACGCGCTTGCCGGAGACCTTCCTGCCCCTTATCTAGCCATTCAAAAACAAAGTATACAAGACAGAAGACCAAGACCCCGGCAAGAGGAGCTTGTCGGGAAGGCCGTCCCAGGCTCGAGATTGCTTAACTAGCACGAGGCCCTGGCAAGAGGAGCTTGTCAGGACGAATAGAAGATTTTATCTTAGAAGACCCGGCAAGGGCTCGGGGAGCGGCAAGCTTCCGGGCCCGGCAAGGTCGAGATCCCCGGCAAGGTGCTTGCCGGGGGAGGTGCGCTGTGTGCCCGCGCTCCAGCTCATCGGCCCACGCGTCGCCCTGGGGCCGCTCCAGGGACGCGTGGCGGATGGCTGTGCAGCCTGGGGGACACGGTGGCACTCCACGGCAGTGGATCCATCGCCGTGGCAGACGGAGACGCAACGGCGGGAGCTTTTGGGGTCGACGGCGACGGGCATTAAATGCCCTTGTCCCCCACTGTTAAAGTAGGTATAGACCACTGTTCTGTACTGTAGCTCCACTATTCCCGCACTGTTACAACTACCACCTCTTTTACATTTTTACCCCTTACTCCTACGTTGACACCTGTCGGTGACCCCTTGCACTATAAAAGGAGGCCCATGCACAACGTGGAGGGGGTTCGGTTCGAAACCTAGATTACTCTCACGCACGGTGTAGCTGCTTCTTCAAGCTCCCGAGCGCTCAACTCAATACACAACCAAGCAGGAGTAGGGTTTTACGCATCCGTGCGGCCCGAACCTGGGTAAAACTGCCCGCGCGTCTGCCTCGATCTGCTCTTCGTGCTCCCTCCGCCCTCGTACCGCACAGACAAGGGGCTCCGGTCCCATAGGTGTTCGTGGCGGACAGTTTCCCCCGACATCTTTGGCGCGCCAGGTAGGGGGCGTCGAGGTTGTGCGAACCTGATCCGGCGTTCGCGCGGGCGCAATCTTCATCAACCTCTCCAGCTTCATCAACAACTTCATCAGCAACAACTCCATGGCCCCGAAGAAGAAGCCTTCGGAGGTCGGAGGCCCGTCTGCGTCTCACCCGCCGCCACCAGAGCCAACGGTGGGCGGGGGAGACGCCGTCGGAAGGGTGGTTGCCGGCGAGGACACTCACGGTGCCACCAGATCCAAGAACAGGACGGACGACCGGACCTCGGTCTCCGTGGACGCGCCACGTCCATCGCAACATACGACGACCCCGCAGCGCCATACCACTGGAGGTGGTATCCGCTTGCTGGGACAAGGCCATACCGGAGGTTCGCGGGACGCCCCGGACCCCCGTCCGGGCACAAGCAAAGCGAAGGCGCCGGCGCGGGACCCCGCTCCTTCTAACGTCGTTAGAAGTCCGAGCGTATCCCGCTCCTCGCACCGCTCGCCCGCGTTCCCCACTACTCCGGCAGAAGCGCTCGCAAGGGCGCAGCTGCTCCTCGATTTTCCTCCAGCGGCCGACAAGGCCGAGGAATGGAGGGCCACTATCCGGAGCCTGATAGACTTCGCCAACAACGACTCTCCGCAGCAACCGTCGGCCTCACGGCCGCGGCAGGCCGAGAAGACGAAGGCTATCGGCGACAAGACCGCCGGGGGTGCGACAAGCGTGCACTCCCCGCCGCAGAAGCAGAAGACGCCGCCCCGCCGGAACAACCCCGACGACGGCTCCACAGCCTCGTCGGACCCGCGGGCCCGTCGGGACCAGCGCCAGGTCCTCGACGACCGGCGAGATGAAGACGCTCGGACCACGATCGAGCGCCGCCGAGAAGCTCGGCGACAATCCGACAAGAGAGCTGGGAACACTGTCGACGCACCCGCGCCCGGTGAACCAGGCGACTTGCCGTACGCGGCAGGCTGCCCTGCGTTCACCCGCGAGCTGCGGCGCGTCCAGTGGCCCAGCATGAAGAACTTTAAGCCAGACGTACCGGAGAAGTACGACGGCAAGACGCACCCCTCGGAGTTTCTCAGCGTCTACACCATAGCAGTGCAAGCTGCCGGGGGGCGCGACGAGAAGATCCTAGCCAACTACTTCCCGCTCGTGCTGAAGCCGAACGTCCGTTCGTGGCTCATGCACTTGCCGGAAGGCTCTATCTCTTCTTGGGCCGACCTCTGCCATCAGTTTGTTGGCGCCTTCACCGGCGGCCACAAACCCCATGGCCAGGAGAGCGATCTCCACATTTTGGCCCAGAAGGAAGGCGAACCCCTGCGCAAGTATATCCAACGTTTCAGCCGGGTACAGCACAACATCCCCGACGTTCACCCTGCTGCGGTTATCAGCGCGTTCCATCAGAACGTGCGTAACCGCCGCAGGCGTGAGGAGATGGCGATGACCAAGATCAGGGACGTCAGCGAGCTCTACGCTCTTGCCGACAAGTGCGCCCGTGCAGAAGAGGGGAGGAAACTCCCCGGGGAGGATGCTGGCGCAGGGGGAAGCGACAGCGACGACGCCGCCCCGGCAAAGAAGAGCCGGCGGCGGAACAACAGGAAGAAGGGCAAGAAGGAAGTGCTTGCCGTCGAGAAGTCCGGCAAGGAGGCCCCCGCCAAGCAAGCGCAGGCCGGCGGCTCCGGCAAGGAGCCTGCCCCTGCGGCGGCGGCCGACAAGCCGGGTAGCTCCGACAAGCAATACTGTAAGATTCACCGCACCAAGGGTCACGATCTCTCCAACTGCAAGCGCGTCGAGTACCTCGTCGAGCAGCAAAAGGCTGAGTACGAGAGGCGCGACAAGGAGAAGGCCCAAGGTGGCGGGGAAGAGCCCAGCAAGAAGCGGCCATTCAATGGCCGGGGAGGGCGCCGCGGCAAGGCCAAGCAGCGGCAAGGAGATCGACCTCCCCGGGGCCGCGACAACGACGAAGACGACGATGAAGACATGGAGGACGACGAGAACAGCGAGCAGGAGTTCCAGAAAGCCACGGAGGTCCTGTGCGTCGACGGTGGCGCCTCTCTGCACACCTCCCACCGCCAGCTGAAACAGTGGGTGCGTGAGGTGAATGCAGCGGAGCCGCCCGTGGAGTCGCGCAGGCTCCTCAAATGGTCCAGCACGCCCATCATTTTTGACCTTGAGGATCACCCTGACCGCACCACGGCGGTCGGGTGCTTGCCGATGCTGGTCTCACCCACCATCCGCAACCTCAAGGTCACCAAAATGTTGGTTGACGGCGGGGCCGGGCTGAACTTGATCTCCTCTGCTGTGATCAAGAAACTCCAGATCCAAGACGGCGAGCTCGAAGAGACCGGTTCATTCCAAGGAATCAACCCGGGAAGGAGCAAGCCCAAGGGAAAGATTACTCTGCCGGTGACCTTTGGCGGGGAGCTCAACTTCAGGACTGAGCGCATCACCTTTGACGTTGCTGATATTCCATTGCCCTACAATGGGATACTCGGCCGTCCCGCCCTCGCCAAGTTCATGGCAGCTTCCCACTATGCCTACAACGTGCTGAAGATGCCGGGGCCGATAAGCGTCATCACTGTCCACAGCGACAAGAAAGATGCGCTTATTTGCGCCGACAAGATTTACCGGGATGCGGCAGCTGCGGCCGAGAAGGATACTCTTACCGCTGAAGCTCCCGGGGGGAAGAAGACAAAGACCAAGTCCGGCAAGTGCTCTGGGACCCACTCCGGCAACCGCACCTCTTCGGAGTGCTGCGCCGCCGTCGAGGACGTTCCATCGAGCTCCACCGGCAAGAGCAAGAAAGGAATGGCTGCTCCTCCGGCGACCAAGAAGGTGTCCGCAAAGGAGGATGGCACTGGTGGTACCTTCACCATCAGTGCCACCCTTGACAGCAAATAGGAAAGCGCGCTCGTCGCCTTCCTGCGGGCGAATGTCGATGTGTTTGCTTGGCAACCATCTGACATCCCCGGTGTTCCCAGGAAGGTGATTGAGCACAAGCTTGCTGTCTGTCCTCATGCGCGGCCCATCAAGCAAAAAGTGAGGAAGCAAGCCGTGGAGCGCCAAGAGTTCATCAACGAGGAGATCAAGAAACTAGAGGCAGCAGGCCTAGTTAGAGGTGTGATCCATCCGACGTGGTTGGCAAACCCAGTCGTCGTGCGCAAGGCCAACGGGAAGTGGAGACTGTGTATAGACTTCACTGATGTCAATAAAGCATGTCCCAAGGACCCCTTCCCTTTGCCGCGCATTGACCAGATCGTTGACTCCACTGCCGGATGTGAGCTACTCTGTTTTCTTGATGCATACTCAGGCTATCACCAGATTTTCATGGCTAAGGAAGATGAAGAGAAGACTGCATTTATCACTCCATGTGGCACCTATTGCTTTATCCGCATGCCATTTGGACTGAAGAATGCAGGCTCAACTTTTGCAAGGGTAGTGTACACTGCTTTTGAGCCACAGATCCACAGGAATGTAGAAGCCTACATGGATGATATCGTGGTGAAGAGCAAGAGCAAAGAAACACTGATTCAAGACTTAGAAGAAACGTTTCAGAACCTGCGCAGGATACAACTCAAGCTGAACCCCGAGAAGTGCGTCTTTGGAGTTCCCTTCGGCAAGCTTCTCGGGTTCTTTGTATCACAGAGGGGGATCGAAGCCAACCCCGACAAGATCAAAGCCATCGAGCAGATAGAAGCTCCAAAGCGCGTCAAAGATGTCAGAAGGCTTGCAGGTTGCGTTGCTGCCCTCAGTAGGTTCATTTCAAAATCCGCAGAACGCGCCCTACCTTTCTTCAAAATCTTGAAGAAGGCAGGTCCCATGAAGTGGACTCCGGAAGCGGAGGCGGCGTTGCAGGATTTGAAACGGTACCTGTCCTCCACTCCTATACTTGTCGCACCTAAACCACAGGAAAAGTTGTTGCTATACTTAGCGGCAACCAACCAGGTGGTTAGTGCTGCGTTAGTAGCGGAGAGGGAGTCCGACGAGGAGACAGCATCACCGGCAAGCGAATCTAGCGACAAGCAGGGGGCCGTCCCGACAAGCTCTGGCCCCGACAAGGAAGACTCTGCGCAGGAACAAGGAGAGGTGCGGAAGAAGATGGTGCAGCGCCCAGTGTATTTTGTAAGTTCCCTTCTCCAGGGAGCTAGATCAAGGTACTCTGGTGTGCAAAAATTGCTTTTCGGCCTCCTCATGGCTTCAAGAAAGCTGCGCCACTACTTCCAAGCCCATGAGATAACGGTGGTCACTCGCTTTCCATTGAAGAGGATATTGCACAATCCAGAGGCAACAGGCAGGATCGTCGAGTGGGCACTGGAACTGTCAAGCTTCGGACTCAAGTTTGAAAGTACTTCAACCATACAGAGCCGAGCTTTGGCAGAATTCATTGCTGAATGGACCCCAACGCCCGACGAGGAAGTTCCAGAAACAAGTGTACCCGTACAAGAAGCTACAAGTGAATGGGTAATGTATTTTGATGGTGCCTTCTCATTGCAAGGCGCCGGTGCTGGCGTGGTACTCATCGCGCCCACCGGAGAACACCTCAAATACGTTATCCAGATGCACTTTCCCAGGGAGCAGGCGACAAACAACACCGCAGAATATGAAGGCTTGCTTGCCGGCCTCAGGATTGCGGCCGAACTTGGGATCAGGAAGCTGATTGTGCGGGGCGATTCTCAGTTGGTGGTCCGACAAGTCAACAAGAGCTACCAGAGCCCTTTGATGGAAGCATATGTCGATGAAGTGAGGAAGCTTGAAGAGCACTTTGAAGGTCTGCAGATGGAACACGTCCCAAGAGCTCAAAATGAGATTGCAGACGGCCTTTCAAAGTGCGCCGCGATGAAGTTACCTGTGGAACCAGGGACCTTTTTGCTCAAGCTGACTCAGCCATCAGTTACACCATCAATTGGGCAGTCCAAGAAGAGAAAGTTGGTCTCCGGCGACTACTTGCCGGCGGATCTTCCTGAACCCGCCGCCAAAATTCCCAAGATCAACAACAACGCTGAGGAACAGTTTGCTCCTGCGAGCCCTCGGGCTTGTGCAGTTGAAGCAAGTGTTCCCGACAAGCCTCGCCCCGGCGAGCTTGCCGGGGGACCGTCAGCTCCGACAGGACCAGAGGTCTTTGCCGTAGAAGCTGGGGTTCCCGCAGCGGCCCTCGAGCCTTTAGTCCTTGCCGTCGAGCCCCGGGCTCCGGCATGGGCACAGCAGATCGTCCGTTTTCTGCAAATTGGAGAACTTCCCGACGACCCTCAAGAGATAGAGAAGATAACCAGGCAGTCAAGTATGTATCAGTTTGTGGATAACGAGCTGTACAGAAGAAGACTCAACGGTGTCAGGTTGAAGTGCATCTCCAGGGAAGATGGACAGAAGCTGTTGGCAGAGATACACGGAGGCATATGCGGCCACCACATTGGCGCAAGGGCACTTGCCGGGAAAGCTTTCCGGCAAGGGTTCTTTTGGCAAGAAGCCCTCCAAGATGCAACTGCACTAGTAACCAAGTGTGAAGCGTGCCAGTTCCATGCAAAGCAAATTCATCAGCCAGCTCAAGCTCTCCAAACAATCCCTTTGTCCTGGCCCTTCTCGGTCTGGGGGCTCGATATCCTCGGCCCTTTCCCTCGCGCTGTCGGGGGCTTTGAGTACTTGTACGTTGCAATCGACAAGTTCACAAAGTGGCCGGAAGTGGAGCCAGTGAGAAAGGTGACAGCACAGTCAGCGGTCAGGTTCTTTAGGTCGATTGTTTGCCGTTTCGGGATCCCTAACAGGATCATCACCGACAACGGTACACAATTCACTAGTCGCACCTTCATGCAGTACGTCCAAGACCTTGGCGCCAAGGTCTGTTTCGCTTCTGTTGCTCACCCGAGGAGCAACGGCCAAGCGGAGAGGGCAAATGCTGAAGTGCTGCGCGGACTCAAGACGAGGACCTTTGACAGGCTGCGCAAGTGCGGAAAGAATTGGATAGAGGAGCTCCCGGCGGCTCTTTGGTCAATCAGAACGACACCAAATCGAGCCACCGGACAGACACCTTTTGCTCTAGTTTATGGAGCAGAAGCAGTTCTCCCCACGGAACTCGTATACGGATCTCCTCGAGTGCTCGCCTATGATGAGCTCGAGCAAGAGCAACTGCGGCAAGATGACGCATTGCTCCTTGAGGAGGGACGTCTCCAGGCTGCTGTACGAGCTGCTCGATACCAGCAAGCTTTGCGCCGCTACCATAGCCGCAAAGTCAAGGCCAGGAGTCTCGAGGAAGGCGACCTTGTTCTTCGGCGTGTTCAGTCCGCCAAGAATTCCAACAAGTTGACGCCGAAGTGGGAAGGCCCTTATCGGGTGAGACAAGTTACGAGGCCCGGCGCTGTCCGCCTCGAGACCGAAGAAGGCTTACCGGTGAGCAACTCCTGGAACATAGAGCATCTTCGCAAGTTTCACCCCTAAGGCGCGGTTGCCGTGATCCGTTCCGGCAACCACCTTTTGTACAAGCCTTGCCGCTGTTGCATGTAACCCTTTGTACAAAGCCGGGCGCAGACCCCGTGCATCAGTAAAGATTCCGTGTTTTCGCATCGATTGCCTTTCGCATGCTTCTCTTTGCTATTTGCATGTTTTATTTGGCATTTGATGCAACACTTAGACATTCGGTAAGCACTATTACGCCGAAAGGCAATATGCTTGTTTCCCTCTCCTTTTCCTTTTTCTCTTAAGCAGAAGGAACGTTCCTCGCGCACAAGTTTGCCGGGGGGGAAGGAGATGGAGGAGGAACTAAGTGCCGTTCAAGAAAGAAGAGCCTTACCGGAAAGCAAACAACATGAGCAAGCAGCATATGAAAGATAAGTTGTTAGAATTTGACCAGTTCAAATTTTAAATTTTGGTTGTCTTCCTTGAACGATCACACTTTGTATGGAAAACCTGTGCGCGGAGGAACCTACCCGTGGCTTGCCGCACCCTTATCTTGTCTTCGAGTCCACTCAACGATTTAAGTGAGCTGCGACAAGTGTCGCGCCCTTGCTTCGTTTCCGAGTACACTCAGCAAGCTAAGTGCGTTGCGACTTGCTGCGGCGAGGTTGCTTGCCGGCGAGGACCTTGGCCAGCAGGCTGCTCAGGGTCCAGTGCTCAGCGCTCGCGGCAAGGGCCCCTTGCCGGCGAGCTCCCCGGGAGCGTAGGGTGACAAACATACAAAGTCAAAGATGGGAACAAGGAAGATAACATTGCACTGATTGATTGAAGTAAAGCAAATATCTTACAAGGATAACTTGTCGCAATGGACTAATGAGTTCATAACATAATGTGCAGCAACGAAAAGATAAAGATAAATGGGGCCCTAGTCTACGCGGTCGCCCTCCTTCCTGCCAAGCTTTGCCACCTTGGCGATGATATGGCCGACCTGCTCCTTCAGGGCCTCCGTGTCCGCATCTGCCGGCAAGCTGCAAAGAACGTTCCTGAGGTTGATCCCCGGGTTGCGGTACACGATCTTCGTCAAGACCCGCTCCAGAGTTCCTGCGCAGAGACGGCGCGACTCCTCGGCCAGCTGCGCGGGGATGCGGTTCCGGAGACCTGCAAGGGCCGGAGCGACGCCTCTAAAGAAGAGGCTGAGCTTGGCGCTGTGCGGGAGGTCTGGATCCGGCGAGTAGATAAGATGTTCGACCTTCAAAGCAAGCAACTCCTGGTCAATGTTGGATGCAGAAGAAACCAGCTCTTCGGTCCACACCTCGATAGTCTGCCGGAAGAGCTCGGAGGCCTTGTTAACGCTCTCCATCAAGTTTCGCTCCTTGCGGAGCTCATCCTTCAGCTTTGCCTCCTGGGCCCGGGCAGCATCAAGCGATTCCTTCAGGGTGGTGACCTTCAGCTCCAAGTCTTCAATGGAATCCTTGGCGGCCTTCAGCTCGTCACCCCTCTGGGACAAACTCACCTGGAGCTCTGAGTTGGTGTGAGCATCCTTCTCGCGCTCCAGGATGAGCGCGGCAACCTTCTCGGCGCTCACCTTCACCGCCTTCTCCAGTTGTTCAACCTTGGCGGCAAGCTCCTTCTTGGCGTCTTCCGCGGCAGCAGCAGCGGCTTTTGCCTCCTTCAGCTCCCCGCCAAGGGCAGCCTCGCGAGCGGCAAGGTCCTCCTCATGGGAGTCGAGATCCACCTTCCGCTGCGCGAGCTCTCCTTCTCGCCGGGACATCTCCACCCCGGCGAGCCGTTGCTGTTCTTCAGCCTCGGCTTTCTCCAAAAGCCACTCTTGATATTCACCGGCGAGACGCTCGCGCTCCTCCGCCACCTCGCGGAGGCCCGCCTTGTGGGCAGCGCTGAGCTCCGCCGCACGCTTCTCCATTTCGGCGGCGGCCTGGGCAGCAAGGGCTTCCCGGGAGGCAAGCTTCGCCTGCCTGGCCCGGTAAAGGGCCAGGAGTTGGTGGAGAAGCTTCTCCTCCTCGGGCCCATCTCCTTCGCCGGGCGCCTCGACGACTGTCAGACCCGCGGAGGCGAGGACTTCTCCGTCAAACGCCTCGCCCTCCGCGGGAGCTCTTGATGAAGACCCCCAAGGCACTTGGATAAAGACGCCATTGGGGGCACGAAGATAATACGCCTGCTTCTCGCCGGTGGAGGGGCCGGCGGCCGGTGTAGCATCCGGTGCTCCCGCCACCTCCGGGTCGGCGGTGCGGTCGCCGTCCCCCTCCCCGGTCGCGGCGTCAGCAGCCGGAGTGGCCTCCTGCGCGGCCGGCTCGGTGGCCTCGGTCGCCTCCTCGGTGGCCTCGGCCATCTCCACGACGACGGGAACGTCATCGCCGCCGCCCTGCGCGCCCTCCTCATCCTCGATATTGATGACCTCGGTCTCCATCGGCGCGGGAGGAGGAGGAGGAAGATCTAGGAGAAGAAGAAAAAGAAGTTCAAAATCAAGCAAAGATCCAAAAAGAAGCAAAGTCAAGAAAACCAAGTACATAACGTGCCTTGGCGGACGTCCTCTGCGGCGGGCTCCCTTGCCGGGGAGCTCGGCCTTGGCGGAGTGGCCGTCCCCGCCGGGCTGCTCGCCCTTGGCGGGGTACTCTGCCTTGGCGGAGTACCCGCCCTTGGCGGAGCGCTCTCCCTTGCCGGAGAGTTTTGCCTTGCCGGGGACGGCGGGGCCTGCGGCTCCTCGGTGACGGTCTCCGGGCGCTCTTCCCGCTGCGGCTCCACCTCTGCACAAGAGAAGATAGAAGAACCAAGACATTCAAAAAAAAAAAA
>LR738715.1:651426339-651609505 GCA_902687465.1 Secale cereale | reverse complement strand
GAGACTCCGCCAGTTTCACATCCAAAATTTCGCGAGCGTGAATCGACTCAATCTGGACTAAGGGGAGGACCCACCTCCTCCCTGAAAATAATGTCGGAGTCCGCCACGACCTTCGCAAGCTGACCGAGCGGAACCGACTCGAGCGTAGAGAATGGACAATTAGAAGAGCTTGCAGGAATGCCAGGTGTACCTGTTTCGAAGTTCCGGGCCGCTACTCGGATCTCCGCCCGCTCAGGGATGGACTGAGTCGGACAACCCACCGGCCTGGCCGCATCCAGTCGCCCAATGCGGCGGGAGGCGGTCACCGGGGTCGAAGCAGAACTAGCCCGCCTGGAGTAAGCCGTGGTCCGTGGAGTGTGTGGATGAGGTGCCACCGGGGTGGCCACCGCATCGGTCTCCCCCACAGCACCAGCCGTCGGGGAGGTAGGCGACGTAGCTAGCGAGCGCGTGAGGCAGGTGGCGGAGCGCAGAGGCAGGCCGCCAGGAGACGGGCGAGGCTGCGGGGTCGACGGACCGTCCTGGACAACGCCATTCGCAGCCAGGATTGGAGAGGGGGGCGACCATCCAGAACCAGGGCCGGCTGGGAGGGCACCATGGCCTAGGTAGGATCGACCGCACCCAAGGAGTCAAGCCCGACAACTGACAGAACCGGAGCTGGGGCGGGTGCCGGAGAGGCAGCACGGGGGCCCTGGGTGTTCACACCAGGAGGGGCCCTGGACAGGGCCAACATGGGGATGGCGACGGTGACCACGGGATGCAGAGGAGACACGCGAGGAGGGGAATCAAAGGCCTCGACCGCCTCGAAGATCGACGAAGAGGTGGGGGAGCATGGTGACACTGAGGGGGCTACCAGGAGGCTTGCACCAGAGACACCGCTCTCAGCCATGGGAGAGGGGCTCGGCCGAGCCGAGATGTCCTCAGCTGGAGGAAGCAGGAGGAGCCCGGGTGTGGGAGGAGAGCGGCCGAGCGCGAAGTCCCCACCCCCGAGGCACCCTCACTCTGAGTAGGTGCAGGAGGCTCACGAGAAGGGGAGCGACCGTGTTCGGAGTAGTCGTCGTCATCATGGTCCGAGCGGTGGCGGCGGTGCCCGTGAGAATCCCCGTCCCCACCGGGGCCACCCCATGGAAGCCATCATCCGTGTAGCGGGGGCGGCCAACGTGGTTTGGAGGTTCCGGCGAGATCTTGATATCGTAGCCCTGGTTGTTGAAGAACACCCGAACGGTGGCTCGGTTTGTAGGAGTCGAGGGACTTGGTCTTGACGCAGACCTCCTCCTTTCGTGGCGACAACTCGTCCACCACGACAACCTTGCCCAGGATCCGGGACATGTTAGCGGATAACGCGCTCGCTCCGAGCAAGGTTCGGCAGATCCGCGATGAGGATCTAGGCTGTATCGAGAATGGCCACCGCCTTCGGGTCCACCCGTGGCTCGGAGATATCGACCACGAGTTTGTTTAGAGCGAGGGTGATCTTAGCGCTCCGTGTGCAGTAGTCATGGCTCGCAATGTCCGGAAAAAGCAGAGAACTGGCGGCTAGAGGTCGGGGTCACCTGCAAGTCCCACTCGCACCGGCAGAGATGGTTGAGCTCCGCCTCGATCATCTCCGGCAACGCAACTCCGTCCCCGAGGACAGTGACAAGGGCCTAGAGGAAAGGAGACGCCGTAGGGAGCTCGAGGACCGCCATGTCGAAGAACCCCATCCCCTCAATGCCGTGCCCATACATCATAAGCTCTCCGGAGATCGTCCGATCCGGGCACAAGACCGCCGGGTGCCTGGGATCCTTGCGGAGATAGCACATCGGCGGGTTAGGGCACGCCACTTGATAGTGCCCCGAGAGCCCACAGTTGAAGCACGTGGGGCCCTCGCAATCACCACCGGCAGCTGGCCTGGGCTCGGTAGCAGGAGCAGCGGGTTGGGAGGGACCGGCGGCACGCGGGGATCCTTCTTCTTATTGGCGCCTTGGCGTCCGCGGTTGTTGGCGCCGTTGGCCGGAGGGTGCTGCGGTTGGTTCTTGGGGTGCTGGTACCGGCATGGAGGAGAGGCCGTGGGCTGCTGTTGACGTGATGGAGGTGCCCGGGTCTCCCCAGGGGACACGCTGCGTCCATGGCATCGGTCGGGAGAGGGAGTGGCGCGGTGCTGCCACGACTCCGCGTCACGGGAGGAGGCCCGACAGTCGTCACGAGTTGGGGAGCGCCCACGGCTGTCCTCCTCCAGCGGCGAGCGGCGGCCAGCCCGGCCCGGAAAGCGCTGCGATTTCCATCCCGGCGAGCGGCGAAACTCACGGGGTGGCGAGCGAGGGGTGGGGGGACGCCGGGCGTCTCGGGCAGGAGATTGTGATGTAGGGTGGAACCCTAGAGAAGGATGTTTTCACACTTGGAGGGGAAAAGAGGAAGAACACAAGAGACAAATCACTCAAACAAAACCCTAATCACACATCCACCAGGATAGCATACATGAGATCCACAAGTATACCAGGTCAATCCAAGGAAACAAGCACAAAGGTAAAGTTCTTCCCAAATCCACAAGAGAGATGAGGTCTTGATGATCCTATGATGGGGATCCTTCCCTTTGAAGGGGTCCTGATATCCACTAGGGGATCTTCTCCTAGGAGGTCTTGACTCTCCTAGAGGAGTGGATACAAGGAGCAAAGCTCTCAAATGTCTCTCAATACTTTGTTAACCCTAAAACATGTCCTAGGTATGGAATATATAGAGAGGGGAAGGAGAGGGACGAGTTGGAGGCCCAAAACAGAAGGCCTCAGCCAGATTCCTGTAGAGCCCGTGCACACGGGGTGAGTTGGGCCCGTGCGCATGGGGGTCCTGTGTGCACGGTACATGCCCGTGCGCACGGGGTGCTACAATGGCCCGGGCCCGTGCGCACGGGGTGCGCATTTCAGTCACATACGCTCCTGGGCGGCCCGTGCGCACGGGGGCGTGTGGGAGGTCCTGCCCTCTTCTTGATCTGCTCCTTCTTCATCTTCCATGCCTTGGGGTCCTTCTCCTTGGTGATGTTCCCTAGCTGCTTGGAGGTGTCCTTCATACCTAATGACACATAGCATATTTTGGTGAGGTAGCATCCAAGTTCCAGCCATATGCATAATTAGCTCGAATAGGAGTGAGTTCACCTTTGTTTCGATGGCCCTTGCGCGAGCCCTTGTCATTGGTCCTTTTGGAGCTTGTGTAGCCGTAGTAGAGTCCATGTGGATAGATGAGGGATGCTCCGCATCATCTCCCCCCTTGGGAGAGATCCGTCCACGGATCGTTTTCTTCATCCCCATGGTAAGTTGACAAATCCTTGATGTTGAAGGTGTCACTCACATTGTACTTGTCGCGTGGGATGTCGATCTTGTATGCATTGTTGTTGTAGCATTCTAACACCTTGAAAGGACCATCGGCGCGTGGTAGCAGCTTGGACTTGCGTTCTTGAGGAAAACGGTCTTTGTGAAGATGCAGCCATACGAGATCACCCGGATTGAACACCATTGGAGTCTTGTTAGCGTTGAGCTTGTTCGTGTGGCGGCGTGCCGTGTATCCTCATGCACCTTCTTGAGATAGCTTGCGCGTGCACTTGCGTCCATGTTGGTGCGCTCTTGTAGTGGAAGTTGTAGGATGTCCAATGGGACAACGGGTTGAAACCGTAGACGACCTCGAAGGGGGACTTGCCGGTAGTCGAATGTCTTGCTCGATTGTAGGCGTACTCGGCGATGGGTAAGCATTCCTCCCATTCCTTGAGGTTCTTCTTGATCAAGACTCAAAGAAGTGTAGACAGCGTCCGGTTGGTGACCTCCATTTGGCCGTCGGTTTGCGGATGGTATGAAGAAGAGAAGAGTAACTTAATGCCGAGCTTGGCGCATAGTGTCTTCGAAAAGTAACTTAGGAACTTGGCGTCGCAGTCCGACACGATAGTCTTGGGCACTCCATGGAGACACAATATTTCCCTACAAAAGAGATTGGCAACATGTGAAGCATCGTCTATCTTGTTGCAAGGAATAAAGTGTGCCATTTTAGAGAATCGGTCCACAACAACAAATACCGAATCTTTTCCATTTCGAGTTCTAGGTAAACCAAGCACAAAATCCATGCTAATATCTTCCCATGTGTGGTATGGAATAGGAAGTGGCATATATAGACCATGAGATTGAGCTTTAGACTTAGCTTTGCGACATGTTGAGCATCGGTTGGTGAAACGTGAGACGTCACATAACATCTTGGGCCAAAAGTAGTTCTTGGAGAGCGTAGCAAAAGTCTTCGCGTCCAAAGTGTCTCATAAGTCCTCCATGAGCCTCTTGCATAATTAACAAACGAAGTGAAGACTCGGGGATGCATAGTTTGTTAGCTCTCATTAGATAACCATTTGAAATATGATAATGCTCCCAAGATGTATGCGTCAAACATTTAGCATAAGGAATAGCAGAAGTAAGATCATGCTCATATAAATCTTTGATATGCTCAAATCCAATGACATCCAATTCAAGTTTCGTAACAAGCATGCATTTGCGGGAAAGAGCATCCGCCACAACATTTTCCTTGCCTTTGATATACTTGATGACATAAGGAAAGGACTCATAAATTCACTCCATTTTGCATGTCTTTTGTTCAATTTAGTTTGGCCCTTGAGATATTATAGTGTTTCATGATCCGTATGAAGAATGAACTCATGAGGGCGGAGATAGTGTTCCCCAACATGCAAAACTCACACTAAAGCATATAACTCTTTGTCATAGATGGGATAGTTAAGTTGCGCTCCGGAAAGTTTTTCACTAAAGTGAGCCATGGGGCGCTTCTCTTGCATCAACACACCTCCTATACCGTTACCGCTAGCATCGCAATGTACCTCAAAAGGTTTATCAAAGTTTGGTAAAGCAAGCAAAGGAGCATGTGTTAGCAAATTTTTAAGCTCATGGAAAGCGGTGTCTTGAGATGATCCCCAAACAAAAGGTGCGTTCTTCTTACTCAAAGCATGTAAAGCAGATGACATGGTGCTAAAATCCTTCACAAAGCGGCGGTAAAATCCAGCTGGGCCAAGAAAACTACGCACTTGTTGCAAGTTCGTGGGTTGGGATCAAGTTTTAATAGCTTCAATCTTGGTTTCGTCTACATGCACACCCTTAGAAGACACGAAAAATCCTAGGAAAACAAGTTTGTCGACGCCAAAAGTACATTTATCCACATTAGCATATAGGCGTTCTTTCCTAAGAGTTTGCAAAACGGCTCTAAGGTGATTGACATGATCTTCCAGAGACGCGCTAAACACAAGAATGTCGTCAAAGTAGACCACGACAAATATGACAATATAGGGTCGAAGAACATAATGCATGACACACATGAAGGTACCGGGTGCTTTCGATAAAACCATAGGCATAACAAGCCATTCATATAAGCCAAATTAGGTCTTAAATGCAGTTTTCCATTCATCACCCTCTTGTATGCGAATTTGGTAATAGCCACTTTTAAGGTCAATTTTAGAGAGAATTGTGGCTCCTCTAAGCTCATCTAGCATATCATCTAAGCGTGGAATGGGGTGACGATATCTAACGGTGATAGCGTTGATGGGGCGACAACCGGAACACATGCGGTATGTACCATCTCTTTTAGGGACAAGGATTACCTTAATGGCACATGGTAGGGTGCCTTGTTAGGAAGAGGTGCTCCGGGGATGAGGTCGATGCGGTGCTCGATGCCGCGTAGAGGAGGTAGACTCGGAGGTAGCTCACCGGGAAATACATCTTGAAATTCCCGCAACAAACGAGACAACACTAGAGGTAGAGTGGGTGAGGTGTTCGGTTTTTCCGCTTCACCTTTACACAAAAGCACAAAGTGAAGTGCACTCGATGGGTTCTCACACACATCTCTCATATCTCTTTTGGTGGCTAAAAGCACTAGGTCTCTCTTGTCACTCATCGTGGAGGCACTCGATGTTGGCTTGTGGCGCTCACTTCCCTTTTGGTGGGTCACTCTCTCACTATTCTCTCCACGATGGGTGGATGCTTGCTTGTCGGCGATCACTTGACTTGGAGACATAGGACGTAGCATGAACTCCTTTCCCTTCATCTTGAAGCTATATTGATTGGTTCGCCCATTGTGTAGGATGCCGCGATCGTATTGCCAAGGTCTCCTCAAGAGAAGGTGGCACACGGACATAGGAACCACATCACACTCCAAGGTGTCTTCGTATGCGCCGATCTTGAATGAAACTTGCACCGTATGCTCCACTTGAATTGTGCCTGAGTCACTAAGCCATTGAACCTTGTATGCATGGGGGTGCTTCTTCTTCGCGAGTTGGAGCTTGGAGCATAATTCTTCACTTGCTAGATTGTGACAACTTCCTTCGTCGATGATGACCTTGATGGAACGCCCTTGTATGCCCGCCTTGGTGTGGAAGATATGACATCTTTGATCTTCATCTTGATGTTGTTGAAGTGTCAAGACCTTGGACACGACGAGAGCGGGACTTGAGTCGTTGTCGCAAAAGACTTGATTGTCTTCATCCTCGTTCACTTGACGGTGCATGGCCACATGTTCAAGCGCTTCCATGTCGTCTTCACTCATGGAGTCGTATGTGCTATCGTCATTTGCAATCATGGTGCGCCGATTTGTGCATTGGTATGACTTGTGTCCTCGGCCACCACATGTAAAGCATTTCATGGAACTTGTCTTGACAGGGTCATCCGGTGATGCCGGTGTTGATGAAGTTTTGGAATTGTAAGAGCTTGCCGGTGGACGACTCGAAGAGGGTATAGTGTGCTTGGAAGTTGACTTGTCACCGGTACTTGGAAATGCTCGCGAGGTAGGAGGTGCCGAAGTTGTAGTCGCTTGAGTGTATTGTTAGGAAAGCAACTTGTATTCCCATGAGGCCATAGGCCGATATATATATACATGTACAGGTGGAACATATGCAGGAAACCCCTTATACAACGGGATAAATACAAAGGGGTACATGACTTATATTATAACTCTAACACCCCCCCTCAAACTCATGGTGGAGGAACAACACTGAGTTTGGAGAGATAAAAGCCATGTTGTGCTCTAGTCTGGGCCTTCGTCAGGAAATCCGCCAACTGTAACTCGGAAGGCACATACTGAAGAGCAATAACCTGATCCTGCACACCAGCGCGCACATAGAAAGCATCAACACCAATATGCTTGGTGAGCTCATGCTTCACAGGATCGCGTGCAATGCTGATAGCACCTGTACTGTCAGATAAGAGCAGAGTCGGTGTAGTGACAGAAACACCAAAGTCCTGAAGTAACCACCGCAACCAAGTCACCTCTGCCGTCAAAAGAGCCATTGCTCGCAACTCAGCCTCGGCACTCGAACGGGAAACTGCAAGCTGTTTCTTCGTCTTCCAGGCAATGAGAGAACCACCAAGAAAAACACAGTAAGCAGAAAGTGAACGGCGATCCGAAGGATCACTAGCCCACGTAGCATCCGAATAGGCCTGAAGCTGTAAAGAACTGGAGCTAGGAAAGAAGAGACGGTGAGAGATCGTGCCTCGAAGATATCGAAGAACACGAAGGAGATGACTATAGTGAACCGATGTGGGAGCAGAGACAAACTGACTCAGAATATGAACCGGATAAGAGATGTCCGGACGAGTGACAGCTAGATAGACAAGACTGCCAACAAGATGACGATAACGCGTCGGGTCAGGGAGAGGATCACCATCAGTAGCACGGAGGTGAACATTGAGCTCCATAGGAGTCTCAATAATGCGCTCGTCAGTAAGAGCAGCACGAGCAAGAAGATCCTGGATATACTTTTCCTGGGATATAAAAAAGCCATCAGAGGTAGAAGAGACTTCAATCCCAAGGAAGTAGCGAAGAGGTCCAAGATCAGACATAAGAAACTGCTCACTAAGACGGGCCTTTACAAAGGCAATATACTCGGGGTCATCCCCCGTGATGATCATGTCATCAACATAGAGAAGAAGAAGAGTCCGACCACGAGGAGAAAGGTGAATAAACAATGCTGGATCATGAGCACTTGCTGAAAAACCAGCAGCAGTGATCACAGAGGCAAAGCGCTCAAACCAGGCACGGGGGGCTTGCTTAAGGCCATAGAGAGAGCGACGAAGACGACATACCATGCCATCAGGAACAGAATACCCAGGTGGTGGCTGCATGTACACCTCCTCACGCAGCTCACCATTAAGAAAGGCATTCTTAACATCAAGCTGAGATATAGACCAGTGGCGTGCAGAGGCAACGGCAAGAAGTGTACGAACAGTGGTCATATGGGCCACATGAGCAAAAGTCTCGTCATAATCACGACCATGCTCCTGCTGAAAACCACGAGCCACAAGACGAGCTTTGTGACGCTCAAGAGAACCATCGGAGCGAGTCTTAACCTTGTAAACCCACTTACAAGTGATCGGACGAACTTCGGGAGGAAGAGAAACAAGATCCCAGGTACCAGTGCGTTCAAGAGCAGCAATCTCCTCTGCCATCGCAAACTGCCATTCAGGATGAACAACAGCCTGACGGTAAGAAGTCAGCTCAAGAACAGCAGCACCAGCGGTGGGAAATCCAAAGCGATCAACAGGCGGACGAGGACGAGAACGCAAGCCATAAGTAGGCTGAGAGGAAGATGACGACTCATCCACAGAGGCATCGACAGGTCGTGGACGACGAGTGTAATGCTGAGGAAAAGATGGAATAATAGAAGGAGGAATCACCAAGGTAGAATCGGGGGGTGGCGACGAAGAAGTCACCGGAGATGAAGGTGTGGAATTCGGTGACATGTGAGGAGAGGAGACCGGGGAGGAAGTCACCGGAGATGAAGGTGGAGAACCCTGTGACATGCTAGGCGAGGAGACCGGGGAGGATGGTGGCTGCAAATCAACTAGAGGTGAAGAAGGAGAGGAAGTGGAACGGAGAGGTACAGGCTCGACGGGTGTGATAGGTGAGTCAGGAAAAGTGAGGAAAGAGATATCCTGCACTGAAAAAGTCGAGGAAGATGGGCGTGGGTAGAAGGGACGAGACTCATCAAAAGTCACGTCTCGAGAGATACACATCCGACGACCGATAGGATCCCAACAACGATAGCCCTTATGCTCATCACTGTAGCCTAAGAAGACACACTCAACAGACTGAGCGGTCAGTTTGGTGCGTTCGCGAGGGGCAAGAAGAACATAGCAAACACAACCAAACGAGCGAAGCATCGAATAATCGGGAGAACGATCAAAAAGTCGCTCGAAAGGAACGCCACCCTGTAGAGCAGCGGAAGGCTGTATATTGATAAAATAGGTGGATGTGAAGACGGCCTCAGCCCAAAAATGAGGCGGGAGAGAGGCAGCAATCATCAATGCACGAGCCGTCTCAAGAAGATGTCGATGCTTTCGCTCAGCCACACCATTCTGAGCATGAGCACCAGGACAAGAGAATTGAGAGAGAGTCCCTTGCTCAGCAAGAACACCACGCAACATCTTAGAGATATACTCGCCAGCGGAGTCAGCACGAAAAACACGAATGGGTGAAGAGAACTGAGTATGAACCATGGCAGCAAAATGCTTATAAATAGACAACACCTCACTACGAGAAGTCATGAAATAAAGCCATGTGTAACGAGAGAAATCATCTATGAAAATAATGTAGTATTTATGACCACCTTTTGAAGCGAAAGGGGCCGGACCCCATACATCAAAATGGACTAAATCGAAAGGACGCTTAGACACTGACTCACTATGTGGATATGGTAACTGAATCTGCTTGGCAAGACGGCAACCCTGACACTCTAAAGAGACATCTCCTGAGACAGACCCCAGAAGACCTCGACGAACTAAAGAAGACAACCGAGAACCACACAGATGACCAAGTCGATGATGCCACTGCTGGAAGGAACCAGTAACGGAGGCGACAGAAGCGGAAGAACTGGCGATGGTGGTGGCAGCGGAAGGAACATGAAGCCAGTCCAACTCCCAAAGACCCTGAGAATCACGGCGGCGAGGGCCAGTCCCAACCAGAGTGTGCGTGCGACGGTCCTGGACAGAACAAGAGTCAGCGTCAAGGATGACGCGACAACCAGAATCAGTAAGTTGACCAGCAGAAAACAGATTCATGGTAAGTCGAGGAACATGAGCAACATCAGGAACAGAATAAGGAGTGGAAAGATTGCCTCTACTAGCAACAGAAAGTGGAGTACCATCAACAGTGAAGACATGAACAGGAGAATCCAGCAATCGAAGAGAGGACAAAGTGGAAGAATGAGAAGACATATGAAAAGAAGCTCCAGAATCCAGAACCCATGGGGATGTACCTGACTGTGTAGAGGGCGGTTGCTCAGCGCGGGAAGCATCAGTCACAGAACCAGCAGTACCCGTCGAGGAAGAACCTGAAGCCGCGAGCAGACGCTTAAGTCTCAGAATATCCTGCTCAGTCAAAGCAATGGCTGAAGCTGTGGAGGTAGATGACGAAGTCCCTGAAGATGATGGTCGTGCCTTGCGCAGGTGTTTCTTCTTCTTGTAGCACTGGGACTCAATATGACCATCATTGTTGCAGTAGTCACAATGTGGACGGGGGCGACCTGAGCCATCAGAAGGAGTGGGCAAGAGTGGCGGAGCACTCGAGCGAAACGGGGTCGGTGCAGTAGGTGGCGTGGAAGAAGACCGAGTAGCGAACACAGAGGGAACCTCCAGCAAACCAGCACCACGTAAGCGAGTCTCCTCAGCACGAATCTCAGAAAGAGCCTCCATGAGAGAAATACGGCCACGAGCAAACAACTGAGTACGCCGAGGCTCAAACTCCTTACGAAGCCTAGACAGGAACTCGTAGACGCGATGAAACTCCAAATTGGCCTGGACAGCCTGGCAACAGGGACAAGTACGACAACCAGCAGTGCGGAGAGAATCAAGCTGGCGCCAGATAGCAGAACTCTATGCATAGAAATCATCAACAGTAGAGTCACCCTGCTGAAGAGCATGCTCCTGACGAACCACAGAAAGGTACAGGGCATCACCAGAGGGCTCATAGCGCTGACGAAGCCGGGTCCATATCTCAAAGACAGTAGGAAGACCCAGAAACTCAGAAGCAAACTGGGGCAGAACACTAGCAGTGAGAACAGCTGCAGCTTTAGCATCATCATCAAGCCACTGGGTGTAAACAGACAGAACACCATGATACGTCTGAAGAGCCTCCTGATAAGCCAAAACCATCTCATCATAAGCACGATCAGCAGCCTCATGAGCAAGCTTAGCCGCATCCTTGGCGGCCTGATTAGCATCCGTAGGAAGAACCGGTGGAGTCGGCGAAATAGGAGCCACCGGAGGAACCGGACGTGGCGGACAACAGACCTCGCCAGAAAGAACACCCCAGAGACGGATGCCACGCATGTGAATGCGCATGAAGCCAATGAACTCAGTGTAGTTAGTACCATCGAAGATCACCGGACAGCGAGGGACAGCAACATAGCCTGATGAAGCAGACATTTTTTTTTGGAACCAACAAGAACTGACAGCAGATCGGGCCGGGCGGCTAGCGACCGGACGGGCGACCCTGGAGCGAAGGCTGGAGGATCGGGACCCCGGGCGTTAGCGACGGGAGATAGCGACCGGACGGGCGACCCTGGAGCGATGGCTGGAGGATCGGGACCCCGGGCGTTGGCGACGGGAGATAGCGACGGGCGGCTAGCAGGCGAGGCGGGCGTTAGCGATGGGAGATAGCCACGGGAGCGGGCGTCTAGCAACGGGAGATAGCGACAGGAGCCCCAGCCAGCTATCGACAGGAGGATCCGACGAGATTGGGGGAGAATCCGACGAGATTGGATCGAGGAGCACGAGTTGCGCGTGCGAGAGAAAAACCTAAAGCTCTAATACCATGTTAGGAAAGCAACTTGTATTCCCATGAGGCCATAGGCCGATATATATATACATGTACAAGTGGAACATATGCAGGAAACCCCTTATACAACGGGATAAATACAAAGGGGTACATGACTTATATTATAACTCTAACATGTATGAGCCGTAGGTCTTGGAAGAGTACTTGGCGTATTTGAAGTCTTCTTGTACTTGTCGCTCCGGCTTAGTTGCTTGATGAACTAGCTCGAGAAGGTTGGAGTATGGTTGGAAATCTGCAATCTTCTTGATAGGATGGTTGAGTCCATTCAAGAAGCGAGCCATTGTTTGCTCATCATTTTCCTTGACGTTAGTTCGAATCATGGCGGCCTCCATTTCTTGATAGTATTCTTCCACCGTCTTCGTGCCTTGCTTGAGGAGTTGCAGTTTCTTGAAAAGATCCCGACTATAGTGTGTGGGCACGAAGCGGGCTCGCATGACATCTTTCATTTGAGTCCAAGTTGTGATGGGTGTTTCGCCTCTATCCATTCGTCGCTCGATCACTTGTTCCCACCAAATAGGGACATAATCTTGAAACTCGAGTGATGCCATGGCTATTTTCTTGTCCTCGCCATAGTTGTGAAGACGGAATATCTTGTCGACTTTCAATGCCCATGAGAGGTATTCTTCGGGGTCGGTGCTCCAGAGAACTTGGGCATGGTGAACTTGAGCTTGCCGTATCGATTTTCTTCTTTGTCGTTGTCGCGGTGTCGATGTCGCGCTTGTCGTGGGGGCGGGTTCTCGACTTCTTGTTCCGCGGCACGAACTTGATGTAGACGGTTAGCTTGCGGTTCTTGAGCTTGATGAGCTTGGCGATGCGTTCTTGATTGTTTTTGCCATTCTTGTTGAGCTTTACGGTGAGCTTCTTCATCTTCTTCGCGAACACGGCGGTTGCGATCGTGCACGGCTCGAGCCGCATCTCGAACAACACTTTGAGCTTGAAGGGCATTCTCCTCATGCCGTTGTTGTTCTTGTCGTAGAGCATCGGAGGCTTGCTCTTCTTGTAGTTGGCATTGGCGTTCTTGCGCTTGCTCCAAGGTGGTGCGGTTGTGTTGATGACGATGTTCTTGCTCGCGAAGTTGCTCATGTGTCCATTTCCATGGAATGGGTTTTGATTTACTTGGCGTTCTTGATGCGCGGCTCGATGAAGAGAACTTGATGTCGGAGTACTGGAGCCGGAACGAGAGTCGTAGTAGTGTCGACTTGAGTGGCGCCGTCTTAGCGATGAAGAAGTGGAAGAAGACCGGTTGATCATCAAAGCACGCAACTCCTCCAATTGAGTTGACATCTTGGCATTGAGATTGTTCATATGAATGGAGATAGTCGTGTTGAAGTAGTCTCTTGTACGTTCTTCGGAATGCCTCAAGTTGGTGGCGATTTGCTCAATGCAGTCGCCCAAAGCTTCACTTTCTTCATGCAATGCTCGTTGAATGCCGAAAAGATGCAATTTGGTGACGTAGTTGGTAGCTTCTTGTTGTTCGTCGAAAAGCGGGTTCGCCGATGTACTTGGCCTATCCATCATGCTCAAGTGTGGTGAGTAGGAAAGGGAAAGAAACGATACCAAATTTACCTTTTCTGAAGATTGAGAATGTATCGAGTATGACTCAATGTAATGCTATGATAGTAGAATTGGTACCGGGTTCGTTTCTCACACTTACAAGTAAAAATGCTTTTCGAGGATCTCGGTTAGGAATAGTGGCACAAAATTTCAAGCAAATGTTAGTCAAGATATCGAAAATGTTGAGAAGAGTCATAAAACTTGGAAGCAAGGCAAATAGATCACAACCCAATGATATCACGTGGAAACGCACACACGGAAGATAAGTGGGATCCGTACAACCAAGGGGTGAGCTCAAGATATGAAACCACGGAAAATGCTCTTGTTGCACGGATGCTAGAGAGACGTAGCTTGATTGCTCAAATGGGCAAGATACGCAACGTGCACCTACCTATATGAGTAACTGTGCCGTTCTCAAATCCCAACTATGCTATGTATGTATGATACCAAGATGATGCCAAGGTATATGATATGCAAAATGGTTCACTGCTATTGCTCTCAAGCTTTTTGTTCTTCTCGATTTGCTTAAAAGCTTTGTATCTTTTTTTTTGACTATGCTTGCTGCTCGAGCCAAGTATGATATGAGACAAGTATGATAAGATATGCACGGAGAGACTAATGGCACAAAGATGATAGCAAGATGGTTGCACACTCAAGTAGCTATGCGGACTAAGCGTATCACTAAGGTGCAGAATATGGCGTGGTGCGGCAATTCTCAACTCGCTAGTCTCGATGGGTAAGTAACGCAAATAGGCTCGGTTATCAAGTGTAAAGACAAGGTAGAGAGTAAGATGTCGCCGAGGTTACCGTCCTTGCTTATGGTATTCGGTGTCAATGTCAAGGGGTGTAGATGATGACGGCTCCGGGGTGATGATGAATGGTGGTGATGATGATGAACAATCGTCCCTAAGTAGCCGAAACACCTTAGGAAACGGAACCGCAACTCAAAATCTCAAAAACAAGTAGTGGTAACGAAAGCAAGTGTGTGGGCGAAGTGGAACAATGGGAAGACAAGTGATGGTGGAAAAATAAACAAAAACTGGGCGGTGGTGTTGCTCTCTGTAGAGCCCGTGTGCACGGGGTCCGTGGTTGGCGGCTGTTCTTGCCCGGAGCCGTGGGGAAATCCGACAAAATGATGAAATTAGGCGGTGGGATGGTTGTGGAAGATGGAGGGGTGTAAATCCAGCTGCCAAACACAAATTCGTGGATCAAAACAACAAAATCTCACAAGATCTAATAAATTGCAAGAAAAAATTTTGGGCTATTTTTGTGGGAAATTTCCGAATTAGGACAAAAAATAACAAAATCAAGCTAGAGTATGGGGGGTAGGGACTCCAAGATGTGAATCAACCATGGCTCATGATACCAAGATGATGTAGGGTTTTACCCTAGAGGAGGATGTTTTCACACTTGGAGGGGAAAAGAGCAAGAACACAAGAGACAAATCACTCAAACAAAACCCAATCACACACCCACTAGGATAACATACATGAGATCCACAAGTATACAAGGTCAATCCAATGAAACAGGCACAAAGGTAAAGTTCTTCCCAAATCCACAAGAGAGATGAGGTCTTGATGATCCTATCATGGGGATCCTTCCCTTTGAAGGGGTCCTGATATCCACTAGGGGATCTTCTCCTAGGAGGTCTTGACTCTCCTAGAGGAGTGGATACAAGGAGCAAAGCTCTCAAATGTCTCTCAATACTTTGCTAACCCTAAAACATGTCCTAGGTACGAAATATATAGAGAGGGGAAGGAGAGGGACGAGTTGGAGGCCCAAAACAGAAGGCCTCGGCCAGATGCCTGTAGGGCCCGTGCGCACGGGGTAAGTTGGGCCCGTGCGCATGGGGTTCCCGTGTGCACGGTACACACCCGTGCGCACGGGGTGCTACAACGGCCCGGGCCCGTGCGCACGGGGTGCGCATTTCAGTCACAGACGCTCCTGGGCGGCCCGTGCGCACGGGGTCTGGATGGCCCGTGGGCACGGGGGCGCGTGGGAGGTCCTGCCCTCTTCTTGATTTGCTCCTTCATCTTCCATGCCTTGGGGTCCTTCTCCTTGGTGATGTTCCCTAGCTGCTTGGATATTTTGGTGAGGTAGCATCCAAGTTCCAGCCATATGCATAATTAGCTCGAATAGGAGTGAGTTCACCTTTGTTTCGATGGTCCTTGCGCGAGCCCTTGTCATTGGTCCTTTTGGAGCTTGTGTAGCCGTAGTAGAGTCCATGGGGATAGATGAGGGATGTTCCGCATCAGATCGACAGTCGTCGCGGCAGGAGGTCGAGTAGGAGGGGCGGGGAGCTTGGAGCTGTCGGCGGAGGTCCTCTTCGCGCCGAAGAGCATCCAGGGAGGGACGCGGGAGGCCGTGGCGCATAGGTCCGTTTCGGCTGAGGCTCTGCGTCGTCCTGCGCGCACGTCATGGCGACAGCCTGCACGTAGGTGCGTGCCAGGGCGGTCGGCACTGGGGTGGCAGGGTGTTGGGCTCGAGCAGGGGGCGTGGAGCAGGGGACGGGTGCGGCGGCTGGGGATGGAGAGCGAGGGGGGAAGGGGAAACCCTGGGGCAACCATATCCAGGAGCGGGCCAGACGAGATAACCGGGGCAGTGGGACCTGGCCCAGATCCGAGCCATGAACATGGACCAGGCCCAAGGATCCGGCTTGGGCCGCCAGGGAGCCCGCAGCTCCCCAGCACGCGGGACATGGGCCTGCGGCCCAGTAGTCCGGTCGGGGGTGGGTGCCTCGTCCCCCTGCCTCCAACCTAGGGATGCAGCCGGCGGCACACGCCGGAGCTGGCCAGCCGGCAAGGCCGAGGCCTCGGGGCAGTCGACCGCCGCCGAGGAGGGGCAAAGGCTGTGATGAATGGTCGAAAAGGGCTCAGGCGGACGATCGGGAGCGGAACTATAGAAGCCGGGGAGGAGGACGCCGGTGGAGAGGGCACCTTGGAGCCGTCACTGGAGCTGCCGCAGCGCGGACCGACGGCAGCGTTCCTCCATGAGCGACCCGCACCATCCGACCCGCTATGCCCCAGCTTGCAGGGCGGCACCGGGGGCGACCACTACGCAAGGTAGCACCTTGGCTCGGCGGCCGAAGGGCAGTCCGCACCAGGCCAGCGGAGCTCCCATCCCTGGGAGCTGAGCCGGCACCGGACACAGGACAAGTCCAGCCCCGGAGGGAGGCCGCGGGGCAGGGTCGCTGCGGACGACGGGGATTCCGGTAGCACGGTCTTCCTCCTCGGCGAGATCCGCCCACACCACCACCTGCCGTGGAGAGGCGACTGGGGACGAAGGTGGCAAGGAGAAGCGAGCGTCCGTCAATGGGGTCGTGGTCGAGGCGATGGGGGCGGGGGGCGGCGGCGCGGCGGGGATAGGCGAGCCCGTCGCGTCGCCACGGGAGTCGCCCGAGGGGATATCAAAATCCATCCTCGTTCGCCAAGCAATGTTGGCGCAGTCCTCGTGGACTGTTATCACTCGGTCGTTTTGATCTTTTAGAAACAGGACTGCTCTTACAGTGTTTTCTTTTCATGTACTCTATCTTGTAAGCCCAGGCACGTAAAACCCTAAAAGTGAGCCTAAGTTCACATAATAACAGTGCGGATAAAATGTTTCAATTTCTTTTGAGTTAATTCACATAAAGACATGTTAGAGAACTACATTTAATAGCAAATCTGTGCAAAAGAAAAATTGTGCAAATAAAGCTGCTTTTTTCTCCCTTGACCCTTCCATTCTGTGCACAAACATTTGGAAGTGCACTCGGCACACAACATGTACTCCCTCCTTTTCAGTTTATAAGGCATATCTAGTTTGTCTTAAGTCAATTTCTAATATTGATCAAGTTTATAGAAAAATAGCAACATTTACAGTACTGAATCAATAGTAGTAGATTCATCATGAAATATTTTTCCGTCGTGTATTATTTGGTATTATATATGTTGAGTGTTGACACTATTTTTTATTAACTTGGTCAAACATAAAGGGTTTGACTTAAGACAAACTAGATATGCCTTATAAACTGAAAGGAGGGAGTATATGTGTTTTGTTCAATTGCAAACACACTTTTGTAGTTTTATAAGGGTGTAGGTAACCCGTTGCCTAAACGCTGCACCCAGAGTCCCATACCCAGCTGCGCTATACTAAGTGTAGATACGCATATAGGTCCATCAGCGTAGGTTGGCCCGTTTTATCTCTTTGTACTGTACCTGTACTTAATTCCTTATTTGATTGTTCGATAGACATATTACATTATTGCTTTAATGATTTGTCTAACTCTCATTCCTCGTATACAAAGGTGACATTAAAATTGTATCAATTTGCAGGTACTTCAGTTTTTAATGGATGATGTGTCTGACTTCTTGTCAACACACTTTTCTAGTTCAGGGGATGCAAGCCAGACTGAGGAGAAAAGCTGCACTACTACACTTAAAGCCTTCATTGATTACATTTCTTTGAGGGAAACAGAAAATTTTCGATCCCGAAAGGAGGAAAATAATAACTCCATCACATTAACAACTATTCATCAGGTTCTTTCTTCTCTATCTAATCAGAAATAATGTCGTCTGTTGTGGCACTTGGTAGTCGTGTGATACAATTAATGTGATGATCTTCCCTTTTCGTTTGCAGTCAAAAGGTTTAGAGTGGGATGTTGTGTTCATCGTGCAGGTATTTTCTGCAATCTTTAGAAAGCGGTTACATAAAACCACAAATACATCTTTCATGGTATGTTAGTCACATACTCACGTGTATATGGCAAATATCATGCAAGTGCTAACTGAAAAGATGTTAGTATTTTTGTAGGAAGTTTAGGCTGTAACCCAACATTTGATTTCTTGATCGTAATTTCCAACCTTTCCGCTAAGTTGAGTGCTCTCAACGCATGCCAAATCCTATCCAATAATTGAGTGATTATCGTTACTGTATTGTCACGAGATATGCCAATCTCATCAATAATTAATTGTTGAAACTTTTGCTGGTTTTACGGCAAACAAGGGCAATTTTGTTGAAAGGATATTGGTGTTACAGTATATGTGAATTGCACTAGCCCTTTCCATCAGTTCGGACTTTTGGTTGCGTTGGCTAGTGCATGAAGCTTAACATGGTATCAGAGCTAAGGTCTTGAGTTCAAGTCCTGGCTGTCGTAATTTATTAAAAAAATTGCTGGTAGCCCTCCTTTGTGTCCACGTAAAGGCCTCTTGAGTCATACGTGAGTTTCGCGCGCCGTCGCTTTCTTCCGGTTGCACGTGTTGACTTGTCTTCCCCGTCACACGTGAGAGGGGATGTTACAGTATATGTGAATTGCACTAGCCCTTTCCATCAGTTCGGACTTTTGGTTGCGTTGGCTAGTGCATGAAGCTTAACAATTGGCAACGCTTTAAGATATCATCTTCTGCATAACACAGAAAGTTACATTTTCTTGTGAAACTTCCCTCCTTACATGTTTCTCTTTTCTGTAGACCACTGATGAATCTTAATACCGCGCTTCGATAGTCTTTTTCTTGTTTCCGTTTAATATATGCTAATCAGTAATTCTATTAAGTTTTTCAAGTCGACATTTTCGTGCTCATCCTTGCATTTGTTCATTTGTTCAGGCAAACGATTCAGAGATCCCCTTGCTGCATGAGTACAATGGCACTGTGAAAGAAGCTGGATGCACATTGGAGGTTTGTTCAATACCTATTATTTGTTCCTCATATGTTCCTTTGTGTTCATCAACTTGGCTATAATTACAGGAGGAGAGGAGGCTATTCTATGTTGCAATGACACGAGCTCGGAAGAAATTGTACATCCTGCATGTCACAGTTGACTCTCATCGCCAGGTAGCTGATATTTATCTTTTATCCTTATCTTCATACTCCATCTAGCTTTTTCTGACAAACTATTGGTTTCTAGCTGCTACCACCTTCACGTTTCCTTAGAGAGATTCCAGGTCACCTTCTCGACATACAGGTGAGCAGTAGTGTCAGACCATTGTAGACCTATTTTTATCTCTTTCTGAAGCTAAAACATTAGCTCCATCCCCTATTGATCTGTGTTCAATCATATAATCTGCTAGAGCCGCATAAAATCGTTATTATTAGTCCTGCTCAATTATTTCATCGACAGTCATATTATATAGCCCATTCATTATGTCAGTGGAATTTTAGCATTATTGTTTCTCTTATTTTGATAACTTGTTGGGTAAGGGGGCTGCAACAAAATATCACGGGCAGCCTTCTGGAGACATTTCATTTGATCACGCTGAAGGAGAGACATCAACTGAAAAGCCTATTGTAAATCAGAATGAGACTTCACCTTACCCTGAACTGATGCAGTCATGCCTTGCTAATGATTTCTTGAAGAGGTAAAACATTGTATTTTGATTTTCCGTTTCCTGTTTAGTTTATTTTCTTTTTTGTTCTAATAATAATGGTGAATGCTATGTTATTTTTCTGAAAAGTTTCTGTAATATTTTCGATTAGCAAACATACTAACATATCTGCAACATACTTTGCTATGCTACTGCATATTTGCTTAATTTTGTTTCCTTGCTTCTTTGAATTCATTCTTTGTACAGGTTCGAAATTGATGATAGAGCAGTAGTCTCACATATATTTCATCATTGGGCGAAGAGGCAGGCATTTCAAATTCCAAAGAGACTGCTTGATAAGGTACTGAGTTCTTAAGTACATAAGAAAGGTGTCACATCACATGCCAATTGTCGGGAAAGTTATATTTCCTAGAAGCAGTGACGGCATCTGCATATATCATTTTGTTTATTTTGTTAGAAGGAAAATATAAAGCACACAATTAATACGCTGGTGTTCTGGGGGAACTGAATGAAGTTAGTGTTGTCAGCAGGCCGAATTGATGTTATATCTTTTCATATGACAGTTTTGCTATTTGAGAATGGCGACATGCTCATTCTGAACCTTATCATTGGCACTGTTTTTATCCTTTCAGATCAAATTTGTGATTGATGAACGCCTGCGCGGTAAAGGATATAAGCGCAAGGTGACTTCACCCGTCTCTCCTTCCATCTCGCAGCTCCATCGTCCCGGTCATTATTTTCATGTTGGTTAGATCATCACCTATAGTTGTCACATCACATGTCAATTGTCGGGAAAGTTATATTTGCTTTTTACATGCTCTTTTTAACGAGAGATTTTACCCTGAGAAGTTGACCTGCAAGTTCCTCTCCAGGATGTCTTGTGCAAGCTGAAGTCATTGTTAAGCGACGATGAAGCTCTTGGTTACGCAGAATATGTGAGTTAAGTCACTGTTTGGTTTATTGGCAGCAAACTCTTTGTTTTCTTTGGTTAATTCTTAACTAAATGCTGCGACTCAGGTTATCAAGTGGGAACAAATTCCTATTGACGAGCGAAGCCATTTGATGAGAGAAAGACAGGCAAGTCCTGAATCATCCTCTGTTGCAAACAAGTTGGATTTTCTTTTTATACAAGCAAGGCTTGTTATGTTAACTTTCACATTCAGAAGAGATCCTTACCTTGATGGTTCTCTTTCAGGAACATTTCCAGAAGCAGAGGATAGAGAACTCTATGGGTTCCTCGGAGCCTACAGTTAAGCAGGTCAGTCAGATACATACACTACCTGCCTTTGGCTATTGTCTAGTTGGTGTACCATGTTGATGTTAAGGAGCGACATCCTCTGTGCAGATATCCTACCTCCGGAGCCTGGGGTGCACCATAACACCCACGTCTCGTCTCCATGCGTCCAATCTTATTGAGAAGTATAAATCGCTGTGACCCGTTGAACATCCGAGGAGTTGAAGTCGCAGAGGAAGCCAACGGATAAACTAGCAGGCTCAGAATTTTCAGGTTACTGAGCTGTGATCGGCTAAGGTAAGCTAAGCATTCGTGCAGCCCGCACATCAGGGTAAAAATGAAAAATACCAATAATAGATGATCGGACAAACTAGATGACACAGTATATTTTTTTTTTGCGAGGAAGATGACACAGTACTTTTTTTTTTGCGAGGAAGATGACACAGTACTTTTTTTTTTTGCGAGGAAGATGATACAGTACTTTTTTTTTTGCGAGGAAGATGACACAGTACTTTTTTTTTTTGCGAGGAAGATGACACAGTACTTGGTAGCTCATGTACATAATATGTGAAGTGTAGGCAATATTGTGAATCGATTGTGCACATCAGGGTTATATATACTTAATACCTGTATATGCAAGTGGTCGGAACTAGTGTATATAATCTAGTAAGTAGCTGTTTCGTGCCCAAGCATTTGGTTGTGGATTATGCATTTTTTTTTTTTACATAAAGAAAGCCTATCCTCTTTACTCCATGTAAAGATTTGTTACATTGTTTACAACAGAGGCTACAATCTGATTTGGAGGATCAAGCATCAGACCAACACATTCAACACTTGTAGCCATACCTGCATGCTCATGAGCAACAAATTTGCTTCTTCCCTCGAACTATGCTCAAACAGAACATGTGGGAATTCCCATGTTCACCATTCACCATAGTTTCATAAGTACATACTCCCTCCGTTCCAGAATAAGTGACTTAACTTTGTATTAGCTTTAGTACAAAGTTAATACAAAAGTTGAGTCACTTATTTTGATACTGATGGAGTATACTAAAGCGGGAAGCTTTCCCTTTTTTGGATTTTTTGTTGTTGACTTTTTTCCTTACTGCTATTGTTTAATTACGTGTCCAATAGTGAACAATAAATACAAAAAAGTCCTGCTGTGAACGGTACGGTGCGTGAACAGTAGTCGCTGGTGAACAGGACGCCTATGTGAACAATGATCCAGAAAAAAAAACACTAGCTTAAAAATATGGTGCTTTTTTTACAGGTTAAGATTTAGGATTTTTCTACGCATCATTCCTCTCCACCGGCATACCAATGCATAATTTCCTCGATCGCCTCCGGTTCCTGTCCGATGCTGCTGCCGTTGAGGCGCAAAACAGTAAATCAAAACATTTATTTGCATGAACAGTAATCTATGAGGAAAATAAGTCCTTCGATTACAGTCTATTTTTACACCACCACGGCGGTGTACAAACAATTACTTGAACAAAACTGAAACAATATTCGAATAAATCTATAACTACTCGCTCTGTAAATTAATATAAAAGCGTTTAGATCAAACGCTCTTATATTAGTTTACGTAGTTTACGGAGGGAGTACTAACTAATAATAGGCCAAATAAATCGAAAATTAAACCACTCAACGGTAAATTGGAACAATGCCCATATTATAATCCAGAACAACAAACCATGTGAACAATACAATACATGAACTATGAAACCGTTGGATCCTGGGCTCCGACGACCCAAGAAAGGTTCAAACACTAGGGTATGCGCGAGGGACTTCACCTAGTCCTGCCTATCTCCACACTACCTCACGACGATGCTCCGGAATGCTTGAGCCAAGGGGATGAAGCACATTAGACACAACGGTTTACCCCGGTTCGGGCCATCTTGCGGTGTAAAACCCTACTCCTGCTTCGTGGGTGGATTGCCTCGCGAGGGAGGATGAGCACGTGAGTCCCAGGGGTCCGATCTTTCTCCCCGAGGGGAGTCTGTCTCTACTTATCCTGACCTTGATCCTCTTCCCTCAAAACACAAGGCGGGAAGGGTTGCCACAACGGCCAAATTTGAAGGGGGACAAGAGTACATCTTATCCTGACTAAAGGTGGTCTTCGCCTCCAAAAGCTCCCTGTCGTGATGCGCTGGTGGGCTTGGCGATGACCTCCGTCCTGCTGAGCTCGCCGTCCTGGTCTTCTTGCACCAAAGAGGCAACCTTTGGGGATCGCCTCAGGAACATGTGCGTTGTCCTTGCCCCCTCAGCACGAAAGGGGCAAACCTCCTCATCTATGCCTGCTGGCGCCCTTCTGGCTTTGCTCACCGCCACGCGCGTCACCCATGTGAGGGCGCGGGGCCGCGTGACTCCTTCGCTGGCTCCTTGATTCATACGCCTCCTCGGGAGGCCTCGGGAGACAGTATTGGGAAGCCGCCTCGCGAGGCCACTAGCAATGGCTGACAACGCGCGTCTCGCGAGGAGGGAGTCCTCTTGAGGGCTTATCCGCGAGGCCTGGAGATGGGCCGTACGTGGGGCCCAGGCAGTGCGCCGCGCGATGGGCCGTAAGTAGACGAGTCTGGGTACCCCCAGTCCCACGGGCCCGACAGTAGCCTCCGGGCTCGCGGCGAGCACGATCAGCTCGAAGAGAGGGGTGAAATGGCGCGGGCCCAAACCGCCTGCGGACCAAGCTCGACGCGTGACGCACGACGGGGCGCGGGACACCCCCACTCCCCCCACGACGCCTCGGCAACTGCCCAGGCTGACATAAAGCCTGGCGAGCGCTGCGCAGGGCCATCATTGCTCTAAACGCGAGGAGGCGCGGACCGGTACCTCTCGAATGCTATAAGAAGCCAAGAGGGCGGACCCTTCAGCTCATCTTCTTCCTGCTTCTCTACCTTCACCGTTGCTGCTGCAGCCATGGCGCCCCTGAGGAGGTCCTCTGCCGTCGAGAAGGGAAAATCGGCGCTACAAGAGGCGGAGCCGCCGAAGCCAACAAGGGAAGAAGCCGCTCTCGCTCAACCGCCGCCTCACCCGGGGGCGCGGGCGGCCTCCTCTGTCGTCCTACAACGGCTCCGACAGTCGCGGGGGGTACTCCGCCCGTGGGCGTGGGCGCGGGGGACGAGGTGGCCGTGACCAGGGCGGTCGGGACGCAGTGGCGGCTCCGGCGCCGTGAAGAGCGAGGACGAGGACTCCGACTAGGGCATGGCGACGCTCGAGCCTGCGCCCCTAGGGAGGTGGCCTCCGCCCAGGGTCTTTCCTTTTGCCATCAGTTTTTCTTTTTAGCCGCATCAAGACATCACGGGCCCCGCGTGGGCATGTAAGGAACAATGGCGCTTGCGCCTTATCTTAATGCTTTTGCAACTCAAATTAGTTCTACCCCAGCGCTTTCCACTTATGATTGGCCTCTCCTTTACGATCGCATTAATGCTCTGCGTCGTTAGGACCCAGCCCCGAGCTGGTCTTGACCGTTGCTGGTATGCCAAGTCATGATGCCTAGGACAAGGCCAGGAGGTGAAGGGCTCGTGGTCCAGTAAGAGCTCCCGAGGCATGATGCCCAAGAGGTCCCCTTTGACGCAGAAACGACTCACTTGAGGGAAGGGCCTTCGCCCTAGGCAAAGTTACGAAGAGGAGGGACGCCAATGAGGACCTCTGAGCTGCACGTGGGGAGGCTAACTTAACTTATGGGGCGTCGCGCAGATCGAGCGTTGCTCTCGGGGGTCCGTGCGACGTGAGGAGGCATCTCCGCAGGGTTTGCTCCTTCGTCGGTCTTCCTTCTACGATAAGCCAATGTAGACCCCGAGAGGGGTGCACGAAAAAGGTGTGGCGGCACCCTCACCATCCGCTGCGATGAGCAGGAGGCATTGCACACCCTCGAGTGCGCCTACAAGGTTGCTGCCATCGCACACCTTGTTGACGAGGATGAAGGTGGCACTGTGAGGAAGAAGCCGCTATTCTCACAGGAGCGGTCCGAGACAAAGGTGTTGGAGGACGAGAGCGGCTCTGCCCCCTCCCTCACCAGCGGCAGCGCCCCCTCCCCAAATAGGAAGGCCCGCTCGTCGCCTCCCTCCGGGCATATGATGACATGTCCGATGTACCAAGGGTGGTGACCCAACACCATTGGGCCATGCCCCCGAGCGCACGGCCCTTCCAGCAGAAAGCACATCGGCAGATGCCCGGGAAGCAAGGATTCACCGTCCGAGAGGTGAAACGGTTTCTAATCGATGCCGCCTTGAGAGACCTCAGGGGTCGCTTGGCGGGTCTTCCCGCCATGGTCGCCCCGCACCCTCGCGAGATGTTGCCCCCGCGCTGGGTACCCGCCTGGCAGGCTTCCAGCATGTCCCTCGGGGTGCAGCGGGAGAAGCAAGCTCCAGCCAAAAGGAAGCCCGCCGCGGCAGCGCCTCACGGGGGCACCCCCGGGAGCATCGACCCCACCCCAGCGCATGTCAAGGGGCAACTTCAGGTGGCTTCAGACGCTGTGTTTCCCCCTGACCCCCTCTTCCCAAGCGTCTGGGAGCAGACGCCACGATCGTGCAACATATGACAGAGGAGGGTATTCCAGTGCTAAACACTCGGAACATCCAACATCTCTGTAAGTTCTATCCGTACCCCACAGATACGAGCGAGATGGGGCTGTAAACGCTCCGGAGCTCTGTCTACCCACGCTACCTCTGGCACGTGAGAGCTCCCTCCCACCACGTGGAAGCCCCATGCTCCACGCAGGCAGATTGCTTACCTGAGGAGCCCACGGCCTTCACATCCTCAAGCTGACATGTGTTGAACACGATATCTTGTATCTCCATGCCCAAGGGGCCTCTCGGCCGCCGCATCACCGAGCTGACCTGTGTCGAGCACGGTAGCGTGTATCTTTTTTGCTTATGTAATGTAGCTACTTCATGCCCTAGTAAAATGTATTCCCTAAGTACCTTTTTTGTTCGTTCATATGTGCGCTTCTGGTGGAGAGCGCATTCGCAGGACACCCCATGCCTAGCACGCGATCGGGGGCTGAGCACAATGCCTGCGCTTGGGCCGGTCACGGCAATGCCGAAAAATCCAAGTGATTGACCTCTAGCTCGCGGGAATGCTCCTGTGCACGTCACCTCACCAAGGCCTGGTTGCTTTTGTCTTGTCGCGTACCACCCATGGGTGAACTCGCGAGCGCGCGTCCCGCTACTCTGTGGGCAAAGCTTGGTTGTTTTCTTGAATGTAGGACACGGAAGGCCTCGGAAGCTTCCCCTCGGAGGTTTTCATCTGCAACGCGTCAAAGCTAGGGAGCTTCGCAAGCAGCCGTCTCTACAGGTCAAGTCTACGGAGGACGCCTTACCAAGAGCCGCGCCAGGCAATGCGCCGCAAAAAAAATGCTAAGTCCAAAACATCCCTTAATGCTAGGGGCGCCCCCGAAGTTTCTCCCCCTTGTTCTTCTCTCGTGAGGCATCTCCTTTTTCTTGGCATGGGCCGTCTGAGCATCACGCCTCGGGAGTTCCTACTAGCCCAGAGGCCCTATGCCCCCTGACCTTGCGGAGCACACGCTCCGACAGACCAACGGCGGTCATAGCCTGTTCGGGGCCTGGGTCTCAGCGACGCTGGGCAAGGGGCATCGTAAAAAGGAAAGAGGCCTCAGAGGGAACTCATGGATGACGAAATGAAGATACATATGAAGTTGAGAATACTTAAACAATAGTCCCAGACAATGCCTACACGCCCCCACATGGCACCTCTACTATATTACAGGATGCGGGGTATAAGGCCTCAGGCGGCCGAGCCACCGTTGCTGTCGTCGCTGGCGACATCGCCGTCGCCGTCTTCGGACCCCTCCCCGACGGGGGCAAACCGCTCCAGCAGGTTTGCCACGTGCTCCTCCACCTCCTTCGCAAGAGCGTCTTCGAGCTCCTCCGAAAGAGGGGACAACACTCGGCAAAGGTCAAAGTGGGCGTCAGCAAGCCGTAGATTGCTAAAAATGCGAGTGAACGCCTCGCGCAGGAGGTCGCGACACCCTTTGTCAAGAATCTCGCTTCACCGGGAGGCTCCCACCTCCAGGCACTCCATCAACCTCGTGAAGAAGCCCATGTAGATGGCATCATCAGTCTCTAATCAAGATGGCAATGGGGCCCCGAAACCCGCGTCCCCGCGGGTTTTTATCCTATTAGGGGACGGGGATGGGCGTCTTTTTAACCCCGCGGGGCTGCTGCTGGGTAAGATATAAAACCCGACATGTTTCGTCGGTTTAAACCCGTTTGAGCAATACCCGAACCCGAAACCCGTCATCCCCGCCAAAATACCACACTAAGCCTAATTAGACATCATGTTGAACCATGTATGGCTGAATAATGATCCTATTTGTTGCGGAAATATGCTTATGCAGATGTTGTTACTGCTCTTTCTAGCTGTTGTTATTGCTCTTTTTGTTATGCCGCTGACATATGCTCCTTGTAGCTGCTGTTATTGCTCTTTTTGCTCGAGTTATGCTGGTGAAATATGCTCCTTGTCGCTGTTGAACCATGTACTATTGTATTGTATTGAATTTTTCGCAAGTTAAGCTGCTGAAATATGTTGTTTTTGCTACCGAAATGCTATTCTTTGCTGCTATTATGTTTGCTTAAATATACCGATTTCCCCGTGGGTTTAGGAAACCCGATGGGTTTAGGGGACGGGCAAAAAACTAGCCCCGCGCACGCTGACGGGGACGGGGACGGGTTTGTGATTTTCGCGTGGGGATGGGTTTGGGCAGGCAAAACCCGATGGGTTTCGTCCCCGTTGCCATCTTGAGTCTCTAAGGGGTATGCCACGCGCTTGTTGGAAAAGGCGGCCACTGCGCCGCGAGCGCGCTTCGCGAGCTCGCGGAACATCTTGGAGTGCTCGTGTTGCTCCATGCGCTTTAGGGCGGTCTCATCCAGGGCTTGCTGCACCGCGCCGCTAACACCGCCTACCTGCGCTTGGAGATCCTCCAGCTCGCGGTATGTGGTGGCATGCAGCTCCCCCACGCTCCACTTCTCGGCTTCCGACGCCTCGAGCCGGCTGCTCGAGCCTGGCAACCTCGCGGTTGAGCTTGTCGCATTTCACCTTGAAGCATTCCTCCTGCGTCCACACGTTCTTGGAGTGGATGACCGCAAGCGCCTTGGCCCGCCACGCGATCTCATCCTGGGCCTCCTTGTCTGATTCCGCTTTGAGCGCTGACGCCCTCTTGTCAAGTGAGGCATTGGCCTTTGCGACACGCTGGCTCAAGTAGGCCTCGTCGGCTGCCACAGTGTGCTCCAGGTTCTCCAGACGCTCGCGCTCCCTCTCCTGCTCGACGGTGGTCCACAAGAGCTCTTCTTTCTCTCGGATCTCCATGTCTAGCTCTAGGACTAGCGCCCTGCCCTCGCACTGGGTAACAACCTCCTCAAGGGTTGTGACGCGCTCCCTGAAGGATCTCTCTGTGGCCTCGATCTCCCGGAGGCGGCGGGCAGCCTCCTCCGCGTCCTGAATCGCCCCGTCATGGAGCTCCTTGGCCTTGCGGGCAGCCTTCTCGCGCTCTCGTCGTGTGGCGTCGTCCTGTCGGCGGCCTAGTTGGATGGCAGTGTGCAGCTAGCGCTAGCCCTCCACGAGGCGCTCCCGCTCCCAGCAGAGATCTCTCTCCTCCACTAAGAGGTCGAGTTCGAAGGAAGCAAGGGCCGTCTGGGAATGACATAAGGTCCCGCGCCGTAACAGAGCGCTGCGACCCATGAGCTCCAGGTCCTAGTGCGCGTCCAGGTCCCCTGCACCCTGTAATGCCCAGGATGGGACTATACCTCCTACGTGTCGAGGCACGACTTAAAGGTATAAGCCCATTCTGGAATGATCTCAAGTTTGGTATCTTTGCACGACTCATGTAAAAATAGGGATGAAATTGCAAAAGGAGATAGTTGGCTTACAATCGCCACTTCACACAATACATTACATAAGCAAAACATCATTCAAAACATCACAACCCGACTATGGGCGAAGATCCAAAAGAAAGATACCAAAACATAAAGCCACAGGTCCGAATCGCCCCTAGTAGAAACCACTACTGATCGTCGAACACGTCACAAGCATACGACCACTCTCTTCATCGAGCTCCCAGGGAAGTATTGAACCAGCTCCCGCATCTTTCTCGGCTGAACCTGCATCTGGTGTTGTAGTATCTGTGAGCCACGAGGACTCAGCAATCCCATAACCATGGGTATCAAGACTAGCAAAGCTTTATGGGTAGGAAGAGGTAAAGTGGTGAGGTTGCAGCAGCGGCTAAGCATAATATGGTGGCTAGCTTACGAGTACAAGAATAAGATGAGCATCTACGCAAACGGTCGCAAACTAGTAGTGATCGCTAAAGATCCTGAACTACCTACGAGTCAAACATAACCCCACCGTGTTCTCTTCTCAAAGTGAAAAGAGACAGTCACGGTTACTCACACAGTTGTGTGTTTTACTTCGGATCCTCTGTCAAGTTTTCTACAATCGGACATTAACAAATTCCAATCTGCCACATAACCGCGGGCACGGCTTTCGAAAGATTATAACCCTGCAGGGGTGTCCCAAGTTAGCCCATCACAAGCTCTCACGATTAGCTGAAGTGATAAATATAATATCATCACCCCTTATCTTAGGGAAATCCGATCAGGCTCGGCTTCCCGGTGCACAAGACATTTCGACAATGGTAAAACAAGTACAACAAGACCTCCCGTCGTGCCGACACCCTGATAGTAGCCGCGCGTATCTCGTCTCAGGCCACAACCGGATAGGTGATCCTACGGGAGCCAATCCTCGAGTTTCCCCGTGGTGGCCCCGCAGTCTCCCCGTTTGGGACCAACACCATCAGCACTGGCCCCTCCTGCTATGTAGAAAGAATCCTCGGGTAGCGCTAACTCCCTATGCAATTTAATTAATTAATTAAGTTGTTATTATGAGCAAATTAAAACCAAAGTTGGGCCTTGCTGGAGGAGTTTTATTCAAAGACGAACTGTCAAGGGGTCTCCATCCACCCATCGTGTAAGGAACGCAAAATCAAGGAACATAATGCCGATTTATCGACGCCTAAGGTGGCATGAATGGAACAAAACACCGAGCAAAAGGCCAAGCCTTCGACCCATTGCCAAGTATATAGGTGTGTTAATATATTTAAGAGATATTGTGATATACCAACAACAAGTTCCCTCCTGGAACGATCTTCATATTCACCTGCAACTAACAACGCTATAAGAGGGGCTGAGCAAGCGGGTAACATAGCCAAACAGTGGTTTTGCTAGGAAGGTGTCAAAGGTTAGAGGTTTCATGGCAACAAGGAGAGGCTGACATAAAGGTGGGTAGCGCAACATGTAACGATAGCATCGAGACAACTAAGCATGGCAATGGTAGTAAAGGTATCCAAGGGTATGATCATCTTGCCTGGGATTCCGCAAGGGAGAAGAACGGGTCCATGAAGTAGTCGAACGGATCCTCACAACTCCGGAACGAACCCGAAGCTAACGAGGGAAGCAAACCGGAAAGAAACAAGCAACACGGTAAACACACTTATCATAACCATGGCATGATGTGCAAACAAGTATGATGCATGTCCGGTTTAATATGCATGTCATGGCAAAGTGCACAAACAAGTACTACAAGTTAAGTGGAGCTCAATATGCAACGAGTTGCATATTGACGAAACACCACATTTTAATTAGTTAATTGACTCTCGTTTATTTACAAGACAAGATTAAATGTTTGTTAACATGGCAAGAGGTGAAGCAAGAGCAAACTACCTATTTAGGCAAGTTTAAATGAGGCCGGAATGACAACCAACAATTCCGGAAAACCCCATATGCATGTTTAGCAATTTTTAAGCAAACAACAATTCACACATAAAATATTGTTAACATGATGCGGATGACATGATCAAGTTTTATGCAATTTTTATTAAAAGTTAACATGAAGAGATATGAAGTATTGTCACCGTGGTGGAAAGAAAGGGTGCCACGGCAACGATCCGAAAATGATGCAACGGCAACATCTCGGTTCTGGTAACTCGTTGAGAGACCGGTGCAAAAGAAAAGGTGGCGTGAGCAAGCCGAACAAGATGGAAGGTGGGGTGATCCTGTCACCGGGTTCCCACGAGTCTGATACGAGGCAACCGAGGAGCATGACAAAAGTCGAAACGGGCACGGTGCACACAAGGGAAAACATCTCATACAACCACAAGCATTCGTCCACGGGTCATCGTCTCGGGGTTATACCTTCGAAGCGTTCGTTCTCGGAGGGGTTCGAGTCGTCAAGGGACGTAGTGGTACTCGCGGGTCGTAGAGGAAGTAGTCGTTCACGTTTCCGAAGAGGTACTTGTCGCGGCATCGGACGTCTTCGGGGCGACGGTAGTGGTACACGGTTCTTCGGCGATGGTCGTCGTACCCGTTCCGTAGATGAACTTGAGGGTTCCGAGTGCTCTGGGCGTAGTGGTACTTGTCGAGTCGTAGGGGTACTCGTGGAATCCGTGTAGTCGAACTTGAAGGTCGTCGACGCGGTGTCGTGGGAGGTAGTGGTACACGTTTTCATAGATGTCCCGGCGGCGGTAGACGAACTTGAGGTGGTCTTGGCATCGGACTTGCGGCGTTGGATAGAGACATGGCGTGGTCGGATGAAGCAAGGGCAGCGCGCGAGACGATAATAGCAAACAACAGAGGCGGTTGCGGCAACTTGGCCCGAAGACGACGACGATGGATGGCGTCGTCCCTGGTTCGAAACAGAGGCGAAGAAGGGCTCCGGTGGCCACGGCACTGGCCCGCGGAGGAGGAGGCTGCAGGGTCGCGAGGTGGCGGGCACGGGCGCTGGCCGGTCGCCGGATCCGTCGAGGCGGACGACCGGGGCGCGTCGAGGCTGAGGCTGGCCGTCGCTGGCGGCCTTGGTGGCGCCGGTGGCCGGCGCGAGGCGTGGAGGAGACCGGAGGGAGGCGCTCGGGGGGCGAGGCGCAGGGCCTGGGGCGCGCAGGGAGCTGCTCGTGGCCGCGGGGCTGCTCGAGGGGTTCCTCCCCTCGGCGAGGTGGCGGGCGGCGCACGGACGAGGCCGGGCACCCGGCGCTGGAGGGCGCGGCTGGACGACGGCGGAACCTGGCTGGCCCGCGGGGCACCATGGCGAGGCGCGGCGAGGACGAACCAATCTCGAGGAGGAAGAGAGGTGAGGGGCGCGAGGGAGAGGGAGATGAGGGCACTGGAGCGAGGGTGAACGATGGAGACGAGGGGATCGATGGGAGGCTGCATCGCCCAAGGAAGAGGGAGCGGGGTCGAGGGGAGATGGTGCGGGGGCGCGGGGTCGAGGGAACGAGGGGTGGCGGCGGCTGAGGGAGAGGGAGGAGCGAGGGGGATGAGGTTGGGTTTAGGGTTGCGAGGGGGAGAGGGAGGCTGGGCCTCGGGCCGGCCTGGAGGCTGGGCTACGGCTGTTGGGCTCTTCCCTCTCTCGAATTAAAGAAAAAAAACAGAGAACTAAAGAGAGAGAGAAAAGAAAAAGGCATCTACGGAAAGAATTTACACGTGAGGGTAATTTTATCGGGCTCGTAAAAATGAGCGCGGCCCAAGAAAAATAGAAATGGCAAGATCGAGATATAATTCAAACATATTTGAATTTAAATCAAATGGGTTTGAACTAAGACTTGATTTTTGAAGTGTCCAAAAATGTTTGAATTTTTGGAGGAACCTCGATACAACGGAAAAGAATTATAGACAAGGTTTGATGGTGAAACCAGAAGTAGAAAATGCATGGGGAATATATGGAAGTGTGTTTGGGTTAATTCCAAACAATTGGAATATTTTTATAATAGCTCCATAATTATTAGAAGGATATGTTATAAAGAGAAGTCACACTTCCCTCGATTTAAATGGACCGAAGGTCCACACAATTTATTTAGTTAAGTTGGAAAGATTAAAGACATGATGGCACGATGACAAGATGCAATGCAAAAATAAATAACACAAGCACAAATGAAACACACGGAAGAACCCGGAACATCTGGAATCTTCTGGGACGTCGGTCTTCGGGCATCACAACTCTCCCACACTAACAGAGGATCTCGACACGAGATCCTAGAGATGGCACCGGGTAGAAACGAAAAAGAAGAGGTAAAACAAAGTTGCTTCTTTGACAGACGAGTGAAACCACAAACCTTGAGAGTTTAAACAAGTTGAATAAAGAATACAACAGAGATGAACGAAGTTAAGAGCACTCCGGTAAAAGGAGGAACATGGAACATTATGAGAACCTTGCAGGTTGAAAGACATGAAACAAGAGCTCACGGATGACGGAAGAATTTCAAAACCACCCCGGTTAACCAAGATTGAGAAGGAATAAGAACGAAATAATTTGGACAGCACTCCGTCTGAAAATGGAAGGAATTAACATGAGCTTGAGGAGATGGAATGATACTTGATGAAATCAACATCATATTGCCTCCGAAACAATTGAAAGAATGGCACAAGGGGTAAGAAGGATTCATACAGCACTTCGGTTGAAAAGAGAGGAAAAACTTGATAAGATGAGAGAATTAGAATGAAGAATACAACACTCCGGTTAAATGATAAGCAAGGGAAAGAACATGATCTCGATAAAAACGAGATGATGGTTAAAGAGAGCAACATCACAATGCCTCAGGAATCAAAGAATAGCATATAAATCAACGAAAGAAATGAATGGAGAAGAAAAATGACAACTTCTCCCACAAATGAATTAGGAAAATCCTCCTTACAAAGAAGGGTTGAATGGGGTTGATGGAAAAATCAACAACGAAACGAATAAGATTGATGTGGGCTTATGGAAAACATCTTAAAATTAAGAGGTGACAACCAGCCACTAACAGAAACGAATTGCTTGGATTGAGATCAACAAGGAGACGATAAACTTATTTCACCAGAAGGATAAATGAAGAACTTGGGTCATTTATAAGCACCATAATAGCAACAAATCTCGGGGAAAGCTTTTAGGTGAATTATAACCCAAGATAACTCCAAGAAATAAAAATGAGGGGTTGAAAGGATCTCCTAAAGAAAAAGAAATGATGGTTTTAAATATCTCATTCTTGAAAACTCGTGAATCATGAAACATGAAGGAATTGTCAAGAATGACATAAACCATCTGAAAAGATAAGGTAGAAAGGATTGCAATTGGAAAGCATGATGAAGAATGCTTGAGCTCCAACAAGAATCTTGATGAAGACTTCGAGGATGAATTAAAACATGATGAACCACCATGAGAACTCCGGTAATGAAAGCATGAGAAGTGAAAGATGAAAAGAATAAGATTCAAGGCCCGCGATGAATTAGATGTAGCTTTGAAATGATATAATTGAAATAACTTCGAGCTCCGGAAAACCAGATGAACAACTTAGAACCGAGAATATGATATGATGAACAAGCTCTGAAGGAAGGGATTAACCTCTTGGAAGAAACTAGAATAAGATTTATGTTATGCATATCCTTCACCAATTTAAATTGATGACAACCAAAGGATTTGGCATACTATTTATTCTCGTTGCAAAGAATTAAAGAGAGATCTAGCACAACCTTGGGTAAAACTTCAACGAACCACCGGTAGGATTGTGAAAAGAACGAGTGAATTAAAACGATAACAACGGAAGGGTAATCTTGAACGAACCACCGTACGAATACTGAGACGAACGAAGAGGCATCAATGAAGAATAGTTGGAGGACGAAGTTGCAAACAGAGAACGAAGAAATATTCTGAAATGATGGCCTTCGGAGGATCACAATGGAAAGAATTCATGAAATGCTTCGGATGGTTATGAAAATAATTCCTCACAATTGGAACAATAATGAGGATGGCAAGAAGCTAGAACCACGAATCTTGGAAGTACGGATAAGGATTCAAGAGGAACTCGTCTTCGGGTCTTCAAAAACTGAGAAGACGATGAGATACACCACCATGAATTGTATAGGCCCTCCGTAATGAAGAATTAAAAGGTTGAACCAATGATGAAAAAGAATTTGAAAACGGTCGTGGAGAAGGACTGTGACTGATGGGATTCATTCTTACGTCACACTTGGAAAATAATTTGAGTATAACTCCAGAAAAAATAGACGAGTCAGGTAAGATCCTGGAAAAAGACCTATGGGTTAGGGCCCACTAAAGAAACCACCATTGAAAAAGATTGCTGAAGAGATATTGCACCGGTTGAATTAAATGGCTTGAATAAGATGACAATCTCAAAATAGCTTGAATGGATTAAGAATGGAATTATGAATCTTCAGCACTCCGGATATGAATAGAAAGAGGAGAATGATTAATTGGTGCACCGGAATAAGAAAGCATTGTGAAAAGAGGAAAATGATAAGATCAACACCGAAATCTTGAATTACATCCACCGGCAGAATTTGAGAACAAAAGAATGATGAACTTGGAGTTTCCTGAGCATCTTCCTGAGAATCATCGGATAAGAACATTGAAGGAAAAGAATGAAGAAATATCACATGAATAAAATGGATACTTGATCAAGGACTCTGGCTCCGAGAAGAAGAAGGGTGGGAGGGTGGGGAAAACAAAGACAACTTGGGATGAATGAAACAGACAAATCGTCAGATTTCTCAACGGCGTCCGTATGGAATAACTTGAAGAGAAGGCACACCGGTTGAAAAGGATTAACATGAAGATCTCGATGGTCAAGAAGAATTAGCACTCCCATAGAAATATGAGAACACCGATTAGAAAGGTATGGAATCAACACTTGACATCGAAGCAACTCGAATACCAGAATCAAAACAAGAACAAAGGATAGATATGTTGTAACATAATCTTCACAATATCATCTGAACAGAGAATTGAACGAATGAATTCCGTAGGTACATCAACTTGTCGAGAAGACACTTGGAAGAACAAAAGATAAATAAAAGCCACAAGGAGCAGATAGAACAAATACAAGATAGAAGCTTCGTTCGACATATTCGTGCTGAAAGCTCATGGAACGTGTTACAAAAGGGTTTTGCAATCCCCGGATCAGCATAGCCAAGGACCCTTTAAGATGCAACTCCCGATCGGAACAAACGCCCATAAAACCACTTCACTCAATGTAAAACCCCGAACTTCATATCATGCATTCGTTGGAAGAATGCCTACGAGCTACTAGATGAACCCACCTATTAATTTCCGAAAGTTTCCAGTTATGCAATCAGGTGTTGGGGATACAGGGGAAGCACCGCACACTCAACTCTAATCCTACATTCAGCTGTATCCATCCTTCAACACATAACCAGTTATTTCCGGAAACCGTTTACCTCGGACCTTCGAAATGCATCTGCTATACAAGCTATGGCAATACTCCCGAACTACCTCCCCAGTACTGGGTGATGTCGGGGTTATCTTGCCACTAACCGCATAGGAGAGTTTTTGATGTCGGCCGTCTTAAGTATTCCAGAACTGCTGCGATATATTTGTGACGACAACACCTCGAAGCTCAACTCCCCAGGACACTGCCACAACCCCTAATGTCAGGAGGCATCGAGAACAATGTTCTCGTCACAAAGACATCGGAACAATCCAAACAATACTCGCGTGATCCTAAAAAAAAATGGTGCATTTTTGAGAGTAGAAGAGACAAGAGTAATCGTCAGGAGTCCTCACCAGAGTGAAAAGAGATGAGGAGCAAAAGAAATCCTACTCTCCTATATATATAGGACTCAAAACATTTTCAAGTGTGTGCCTAGACTCAACCATCAATGATTCGATCAATCAGTGGGGGCTCCTAGGTCGGAGAAGGCTCTGAATACGAACTTGTAATGCCTAGGATGGGACTATACCTCCTACGTGTCGAGGCACGACTTAAAGGTATAAGCCCATTCTGGAATGATCTCAAGTTTGGTATCTTTGCACGACTCATGTAAAAATAGGGATGAAATTGCAAAAGGAGATAGTTGGCTTACACTCGCCACTTCACACAATACATTACATAAGCAAAACATCATTCAAAACATCACAACCCGACTACGGGCGAAGATCCAAAAGAAAGATACCAAAACATAAAGCCACAGGTCCGAATCGCCCCTAGTAGAAACCACTACTGATCGTCGAACACGTCACAAGCATACGGCCACTCTCTTCATCGAGCTCCCAGGGAAGTACTTGAACCTGCTCCTGCATCTTTCTCGGCTGAACCTGCATCTGGTGTTGTAGTATCTGTGAGCCACGAGGACTCAGCAATCCCATAACCATGGGTATCAAAACTAGCAAAGCTTTATGGGTAGGAAGAGGTAAAGTGGTGAGGTTGCAGCAGCGGCTAAGCATAATATGGTGGCTAGCTTACGAGTACAAGAATAAGATGAGCATCTACGCAAACGGTCGCAAACTAGTAGTGATCGCTAAAGATCCTGAACTACCTACGAGTCAAACATAACCCCACCGTGTTCTCTTCTCAAAGTGAAAAGAGACAGTCACGGTTACTCACACAGTTGTGTGTTTTACTTTGGATCCTCTGTCAAGTTTTCTACAACCGGACATTAACAAATTCCAATCTGCCACATAACCGCAGGCACGGCTTTCGAAAGATTATAACCCTGCAGGGGTGTCCCAACTTAGCCCATCACAAGCTCTCACGATTAGCTGAAGTGATAAATATAATATCATCACCCCTTATCTTAGGGAAATCCGATCAGGCTCGGCTTCCCGGTGCACAAGACATTTCGACAATGGTAAAACAAGTCCAGCAAGACCTCTCGGCGTGCCGACACCCTGATAGTAGCCGCGCGTATCTCATCTCAGGCCACAACCGGATAGGTGATCCTACAGGAGCCAATCCTCGAGTTTCCCCGTGGTGGCCCCGCAGTCTCCCCGTTTGGGACCAACACCATCAGCACTGGCCCCACCTGCTATGTAGAAAGAATCCTCGGGTAGCGCTAACTCCCTATGCAATTTAATTAATTAATTAAGTTGTTATTATGAGCAAATTAAAACCAAAGTTGGGCCTTGCTGGAGGAGTTTTATTCAAAGGTGAACTGTCAAGGGGTCCCCATCCACCCATCGTGTAAGGAACGCAAAATCAAGGAACATAATGCCGGTTTATCGTCGCCTATGGTGGCATGAGTGGAACAAAACACCGAGCAAAAGGCCAAGCCTTCCACCCATTGCCAAGTATATAGGTGTGTTAATATATTTAAGAGATATTGTGATATACCAACAACAAGTTCCCTCCTGGAACGATCTTCATCTTCACCTGCAACTAACAACGCTATAAGAGGGGCTGAGCAAGCGGGTAACATAGCCAAACAGTGGTTTTGCTAGGAAGGTGTCAAAGGTTAGAGGTTTCATGGCAACAAGGAGAGGCTGACATAAAGGTGGGCAGCGCGACATGTAACGATAGCATCGAGACAACTAAGCATGGCAATGGTAGTAAAGGTATCCAAGGGTATGATCATCTTGCCTGGGATTCCGCAAGGGAGAAGAACGGGTCCATGAAGTAGTCGAACGGATCCTCACAACTCCGGAACGAACCCGAAGCTAACGAGGGAAGCAAACCGGAAAGAAACAAGCAACACGGTAAACACACATATCATAACCATGGCATGATGCGCAAACAAGTATGATGCATGTCCGATTTAAATATGCATGTCATGGCAAAGTGCACAAACAAGTACTACAAGTTAAGTGGAGATCAATATGCAATGAGTTGCATATTGACGAAACACCACATTTTAATTAGTTAATTGACTCTCGTTTATTTACAAGACAAGATTAAATGTTTGTTAACATGGCAAGAGGTGAAGCAAGAGCAAACTACCTATTTAGGCAAGTTTAAATGAGGCCGGAATGACAACCAACAATTCCGGAAAACCCCATATGCATGTTTAGCAATTTTTAAGCAAACAACAATTCACACATATAATGTTGTTAACATGATGCGGATGACATGATCAAGTTTTATGCAATTTTTATTAAAAGTTAACATGAAGAGATATGAAGTATTGTCACCGTGGTGGAAAGAAAGGGTGCCACGGCAACGATATGAAAATGATGCAACGGCAACATCTCGGTTCCGGTAACTCGTTGAGAGACCGATGCAAAAGAAAAGGTGGCGTGAGCAAGCCGAACAAGATGGAAGGTGGGGTGATCCCGTCACCGGGTTCCCACGAGTCGGCGATGAGGCAACCGAGGAGGATGACAAAATTCGAAACGGGCACGGTGCACACAAGGGAAAACATCTCATACAACCACAAGCATTCGTCCACGGGTCATCGTCTCGGGGTTATACCTTCGAAGCGTTCGTTCTCGGAGGGATTTGAGTCGTCAAGGGACGTAGTGGTACTCGCGGGTCGTACAGGAAGTAGTCGTTCACGTTTCCGAAGAGGTACTTGTCGCGGCATCGGACGTCTTCGGGGCGACGATAGTGGTACACGGTTCTTCGACGGCGGTCGTCGTACCCGTTCCGTAGATGAACTTGAGGGTTCCGAGTGCTCCGGGCGTAGTGGTACTCATCGAGTCGTAGGGGTACTCGTGGAATCCGTGTAGTCAAACTTGAAGGTCGTCGACGCGGTGTCGTGGGAGGTAGTGGTACACGTTTTCGTAGATGTCCCGGCGGCGGTAGACGAACTTGAGGTGGTCTTGGCATCGGACTTGCGGCGTTGGATAGAGACATGGCGTGGTTGGACGAAGCAAGGGCAGCGCGCGAGACGACAATAGCAAACAACAGAGGCGGCTGCGGCAACTTGGCCCGAAGACGACGTCGATGGATGGCGTCGTCCCTGGTTCGAAACAGAGGCGAAGAAGGGCTCCGATGGCCGTGGCACTGGCCCGCGAGGAGGAGGCTGCAGGGACGCGAGGTGGCGGGCGCGGGCGCTGGCTGGTCGCCGGATCCATCGAGGCGGACGACCGGGGCGCGTCGAGGCTGAGGCTGGCCGTCGCTGGCGGCCTTGGTGGCGCCGGTGGCCGGCGCGAGGCGCGGAGGAGACCGGAGGGAGGCGCTCGGGGGGCGAGGCGCAGGGCCTGGGGCGCGCAGGGAGCTGCTCGTGGCCGCGGGGCTGCTCGAGGGGGCTCCTCCCCTCGGCGAGGTGGCGGGCGGCGCACGGACGAGGCCGGGCACCCGGCGCTGGAGGGCGCGGCTGGACGACGGCGGAACCTGGCCGGCCCGCGGGGCACCATGGCGAGGCGCGGCGAGGATGAACCAAGCTCGGGGAGGAGGAGAGGTGAGGGGCGCGAGGGAGAGGGAGATGAGGGCGCTGGAGCGAGGGTGAACGATGGAGACGAGGGGATCGATGGGAGGCTGCGTCGCCCGAGGAAGAGGGAGCGGGGTCGAGGGGAGATGGTGCGGGGGCGCGGGGTCGAGGGAACGAGGGGTGGCGGCGGCTGAGGGAGAGGGAGGAGCGAGGGGGTGAGGTTGGGCTTAGGGTTGCGAGGGGGAGAGGGAGGCTCGGCCTCGGGCCGGCCTGGAGGCTGATGAGGCTGGGCTACGGCTGTTGGGCTCTTCCCTCTCTCGAATTAAAGAAAAAAAAACAGAGAACTAAAAAGAGAGAGAAAAGAAAAAGGCATCTACGGAAAGAATTTACACGTGAGGGTAATTTTCTCGGGCTCGTAAAAATGAGCAGGGCCCGAGAAAAATAGAAATGGCAAGATCGAGATATAATTCAAACATATTTGAATTTAAATCAAATGGGTTTGAACTAAGACTTGATTTTTGAAGTGTCCAAAAATGTTCGAATTTTTGGAGGAACCTCGATACAACGGAAAAGAATTATAGACAAGGTTTGATGGTGAAACCAGAAGTAGAAAAGGCATGGGGAATATATGCAAGTGTGTTTGGGTTAATTCCAAACAATTGGAATATTTTTATAATAGCTCCATAATTATTAGGAGGATATGTTATAAAGAGAAGTCACACTTCCCTCGATTTAAATGGACCGAAGGTCCACACAATTTATTTAGTTAAGTTGGAAAGATTAAAGACATGATGGCATGATGACAAGATGCAATGCAAAAATAAATAACACAAGCACAAATGAAACACACGGAAGAACCCGGAACATCTGGAATCTTCTGACGTCGGTCTTCGGGCGTCACACTCCCTCTGGCCCCGAGGGCCCAGAGGCTGCCGCGCCATTGGACGCGTCGTGGTCCCCGCGCGCAGGGGTCCCTTTCGCTTCTAGGCAGGGTGTCTTCGACAACATACTCCTCCGCCGGCTGCTCCGCGGCGCAGGCGGGGCTAGTGGGGGTCATCCCTGGCTCCGTGCGCTCCTGCGGGTGCTCGGGAGCGGCGCTGGCCCCTCGACGTCAGCCGTCCCCCCCGAGGGGGCGGCCTCGCGGCCTCCCCCGCAACATTGTTGCTTCTGGAGACGGCGTGTTTAGACGCCTTCTCTGGGGGAGTCACCTCCTGAGGTCCTCCACTTTCGGCGGGCTGGGAGACCTCCTTGCGACCTTTTCCCTCGCCGCACATTGATTAGATTGTTAATTCCACTTCCAGATATGATTTTCTTTTCTTCTTGGATGTGTACTCCGGGTACTATCAGATATTCATGACCAAGGAAGATGAAGAGAAAACCGCGTTCATAACTCCATGTGGCACATACTGCTTTGTCCGTATGCCCTTTGGATTAAAGAGCGTTGGTTCTACTTTTGCGAGGGCTGTACAAACCGGTTTTGAGCCTCAGCTACACAGAAACTTGGAGCCCTACATGGATGATATAGTTGTCAAAACCAGGGAGAGATCAACACTCATTCAGTACTTGGAAGAAACTTTCAAAAACTTGCGCAAGATCAATTTGAAACTCAACCCCGAGAAGTGTGTGTTTGGTGTCCCATCCGACAAGCTCCTTGGTTTCTTTGTGTCTCAACAGGGAATTGAGGCCAATCCCGGCAAGATCAAAGCAATCGAGCATATACAAGCACCCAAGACTGTAAAAGACGCAAGACGCTTGGTTGGGTGTATTTCCATGCGGAGTAGATTCTTCTCCAAGTCTGTCGAGCGTGCCTTGCCTTCTTCAAGATCCTAAAAAGGATGCCCCGATGAAGTGGACCCCGGAAGCAGAAGGAACACTACAAGATCTGAAAGCTTACCTTTCCTCAACTGTCATCTTAGTTGCGCCTAAGCCACAAGAACCGTTGTTGCTACATTTGGCGGCAATGAATCAAGTAGTTAGTGCAACGAGAAGTGGAAGAAGAAGCAGCTGCCGCAACTAATCCCTCCGGAGATGGAACCGAAACACTTGCGGCCAGGCTTGACTCAAACCAGGGGAAGGTAAGACAAGTGGCCGAAGGGGATCCTATGGCAGCGACAAAGAAGAAAGTGGTGTAGCGGCCAGTGTACATTGTCAGCTCCCTATTACAGGGGGCCAGATCAAGGTACTCTGGAGTATAAAAGCTGATCTTTGGCCTTATCATGGCATCAAGGAAGATGCGCCACTACTTCCAAGCCCACGAGATCACATTTGTTACCCGTTTCCCACTGCAACACATATTGAGGAACCCCAAAGCCACCGCCAGAATAGTCGAGTGGGCACTAGAATTGTCAAGCTTTGATTTTAAATATGAGAGCACTTCAACAATTCAAAGTAGGGCGTTGGCAGAGTTCATTGCACAATGGACACCCACGCCAGCAGTAGTGGACAGTAACTTGAACACTACATCAAGACATGACTTTGGGGTTGTCTCACTATCTTCAAGATAGTTTTTATCAGCTTTCTTGGAGACCAACATATATATCTCACTATCTTGAAGCTCATCTGCATTACTTCCTTTACCATTGCATAACGGGATGCTCTTCTCTAATATTTTGTCCACATTATAAAAGAGAAACAAGCAAACACATCACTGGTTTAGCATGTTGTATATGAAACTCATTTTGGTAAACCAGTTCAATTATAAGGTGGACAAGATACCAACACAAAACGAACATATATCTATGTAGTATGGTCATTGTATGGTCTATATCATTCTAGTTTATGTTGCCAAATCAAGACAGAGACAATTCAAATCATATCTATTTAAGGCAAAACAACATAGACAAAATATAAGTGTGGAAAACTACACAACACTAACAACACTTGTAATGTGCATGGCATGAGAACACAACTGTTTGTTCAATTGAAACTGAAATCAATATAGAGCAAGTTACAACAGCAAACTAGTAAAAAACAGGTTTAAAACATACCTGCTACGCCATTGGAGTTTCAATTGCATCCTTCAAATTTGAAATTAGTTAGTATGAGTAAATACAGTGATGGAAGAGAAAATGAGTATGAACCATAGCTACAGAACCTGACCTGAGAAAAATGCTTCTTCCGGTTTAAGCGTTGACTTGGGGTTCAGAGTGGTGGTCCTCGTGCTTTGGGCATTGCACTTGCCTTACTAACTCGTTGTGTTTGGGTGCTCTGTGGTGGAGACGGTGTTGTGTCTACTGGAACTGAGTCAGTATCTGCTAGGGTTATGGTTAGAAGGGGTGTAGCTGGTTCTCTGTCCAACTAGGTAGGGGTACAATCTGCTTGAGTCTGGGTTATGTGTGGTGGGGCTGGTTCTTGGGCAAGTACAACCGTGTTTCTATCTGCATCGACGGGTATCACGATCTTTTCCGAAGAACGTGTTTTTACTCCCATAGATACCGCCATCATCCTCTCCAATTCAAATGGCTAATGAACAAGAAAAGTAATTGAATGTACAAACATTGTATGATAGACAAGTGCAATGGATAGTAGGGAAGAAAACAGGGCATGAAATAATTCACATTTATGTTGTCTAACCAAACAGGATAGCATGACACAATTTCACATATATGTGTAACACCCCCAGTGTCATGCTACAGTAACCCTCTGTGATTAAGCTAATCATTCTTCCAAACAGTGCTTAATCACCTTGTTCAATATCCCATTTGAAATTCCAGTCGATTCAAATTGAAGTGAAGTTTGAAGTTGCTCAAAAGTTGCTGGAAAAATGTTCATCATTTGTCAAAAATTCCATAACAACTAATTGTTAAGGAACACAACATCACTTTTGTGCAAAGATGAGCATTAGCAGTTATATCAGCAGCAAATCAGCATTTTTAAATGCTATCCTATTTATAAAAATACCAAAGGGATTCTTTTGGTCTCCAAAATATTTGTGGCGCTGTCTAAGATCACCATGGAATAAAAGGGGCACTTCCCATATTTTTCCTAAGTAAAATAGCATGCCCAATATTTTCTTACCCATCTCTGTTTAATAAATAAATAAAAACAGAAAGCAAAGTAGGAGAAGAAAGGAAGCTTTTAAAAGAAACAAGCCCATGGGGGACTAGGAGGCCCGGCCCACCACACCTCCTCTCCCTCCTCACGCTACAGGAGACAGGGAGAGGGCGTGGTTGCCATCCCACGGCCGTGGCCGCTCCTCGGCAACGTGCCATCCATCCCCCGACCCCCCTTCTCAAATAAGAGCAACCCTAAGCCCCCCTCTCTCCCCTGGTCAAACCCTAGCCGTCACTTCTTCCTCCCTCGCGCCGTTGCTCGCTCCCCCGCACACACCCGAAGCTATCGTCGCCGCGCCATCGTCACCATCGCGGCCACCGTCGTCGCCCTCGCGCGGGAGGACGTCCAGGAGGTCCGGCGTGGCTGTCTTCGTCCATTCAGAGCGTCAAATCGAGCGGGGCCGCCTCGTATGCTCGCCATCGGGCTCATTTCCGTCGCGTACATCACCGTCGTTCATCGTCGATTGCCGCCGCTCTGGTCCGTCCCTGGCCACCTCGAGCTCGTCTTCAGCACCGCAGTGAGTTCCTCCTCTATTCCCCCCTCTTTGTCCCTTCGATTCATTGATGTATCCTCTGTCCCGAGCTCATCTGAGCTCGCACGTACGCGTACATCGTGTGTGCCTGTTGTTGTCACTCCTGGCCGCGCCCGCCTAGCCTTGCACGCGCCCAGGCCGTATCCGCCCGGGTCGTGCCCCTCCTCCTGCTAGCTTCTGCTCCGCTGCCGGGCTGCCATGCTGCCTGCTGTCAGTCGCTGTTGCGCCCGGCTCCCCTGCACCCGCGGCCAGCCACCGCCCCTGAATCTCCTCCCGGCGCCGCTCCGTCTGCGCTCGCCGCTGGCCACTCGCCGCGCCGGCCCACTCCCTGCCTCGCCTCCGCCTGCCGTCGATGGCCACTCGCCGCGCTTGGCCACTCCCCGCCCGCCTCTGCCTGCCGCCTTCAACTACAGCGCCCGCCACCGCCTAGGGCCACCGCGCGCCGCCACTGGTAGCTGCAGGAGCCCTGGCCGGCACCCGGGGCCGCGCGCCGCCGCTGGTGGCTGCCGGCACCTTGGCCGACGCCCCGCCGTGGCCGCGCGCTCCGGCATCTAGGGCGCGTCGTGCCCGGGTTCGCCCCGATGGGCACCCACGCCCGGTGCCGTTTAGCGCCCGCCCCGCTAAGGCCTTTGGGCCCTTGACAGGCGGGGCCCAGCCCCTGTTTTTTTTAAAAGGGTTGAAAAAAATATAATAAATAAAAAGTTAATTAATTAATTAATAATTAACTTAATTAATCCTGATAATTAACCCTAATTAATTATGTTTCATTAAACTAATTACACATTAGTCTAATTAAACTTGGTTAATTAAATTAGTCCATGACAGCACGGCCCCACACGTCAGTTTGACTAGGTCAACTGACCGCTGACATCACCCTGACATCATGCTGACGTCATCACTTACTATTCTGGATAATGTTGATTTAAATTATTTAAATAAATTCCTAAAAATGTTTAAAACTTTAGAAATTCATATAAAATAATCTGTAACTCGGATGAAAAAGTTTTATATATGAAAATCACTCAGAACGACGAGACGAATCCGAATACGCGATCCGTTCATCCGCCACACGTCCCTAGCATAGTGAACTTGCAACTTTCCCCCTCCGATTCTTCTGACCAAAAACACGAAACACCGGGGATACTTTCCCGAGTGTTATCCCCCTTCGCCGGTACCGTGTACCACCGCGTTAGAGCACCCTAGCACTGCGTGCTGACATGTCGTGCTTCTCTGTTGCAACTGTTTGCTTTATATTTACTGTTTCTTCCCCCTCTTCTCTCCGGTAGACCCCGAGACCGATGATGCCCCGGTGATCGACTACGGTGTTGATGACCCCTCCTTCTTGCCAGAGCAACCAGGCAAGCCAACACCCATTGATCATTCCGATATTGCCCATTCTCTTCTCTCTTATGCTTGCATTAGAACTGCTACTGCTTTTTGTATGATCCTATTCCGATGCATAGCCTGTTGTTGATACTGCTTTCATAACTTACATGTTTATACTAAACTGCTTAGTATAGGCTGGTTAGAGATCCACCAGTGACCCCCTACCTTGTCTCGACTGCCTCGCTGGATCATCAGAAGACCCGATCAATGGGATCGAAGACCAGGACTCGGCACCGCACATCACTTTCCCCTTAGTTGCTCAACACTACTGGGTTACTATCGAGTGCTGAGGGTGAGACCTCATCAGCACTTCTGATGTTAACCTTGTAGGTTAGTTCATCGGTTGTGGTCATCGAGGGTGATTCCTCTTTCTCCACTCCCGATAACGACACTGTCATGCAACTCCTCAAGAGTGGACCTCGAGGGTGACTCCTCTTTCGTTCACCTTGACGATAAACATCAGGTGGAATTCCATCGAGGGTGATTTCCTCAGGTTTTCCTTTGGTGTCAGACACACAGTTACTATGGTTACTATGACTTTACACTGAACCTGGTTACTAAAGACGGGTCGACCCTGAGGGGTACCCGCGCGAGCTTAATTGCGAGTGATGTGTAGTCGGGTTGACCTGGAAGGTGCCCGCGAGATAATTACGAGGCGTGGCCGGGCACTCGCCCTTGCCGCAAGTTCTTGAGACGGGGCGATGGGGTCACATAATCGTGAGTCTTTGCTCGTTACCGCGCGTTCCCAAGACACTAAATGGTTTGGATATTTGATCCAAGGGGCCTCTGTCCTGATAGCACTAACCATCACGTGGGGCATTCTGCGTCGTATGCATCAGCCGAAGCTTAACTGATGTCATTGTGACTGAGCGACGAGCGTCGGGTTGGACTGGTTAGGCTCCTACCTTTTTAAAGGATGTTGCTAGGTCTGCTCACCGGCCGCGTACGCAACGTGCAGGAGTTCCCGGGGCGATTGGCCCATGACCCCTGGGGGCATAGGGTTTAGTCCGGCGTGCATGACCTCTCTATTAAGCCTAGGTCGGGTTGCGGCATATTGTTTGGCCGAGGGCGGGCATGACCTGATGGTGTGTCCGGCCGGAGTTAAGCAAGCGTGTTGGGTAAGTTGGTGCACCCCTGCAGGGAAGAAAACATCTATCGATAGCCTGTCCTACGGTAACGGACACTTGGAGTTGTGTCCCGATCGCTACAACTAGAACTAGATGCTGAGGCATTGTTTGGATATGTTGCTTCGGGAGTCGAGAAAGGATCCCGGAGCGTTGGAACAACAACATAAATATGACTTATGATATACTACTCTACTCCCCCTTGTGCTGCAAGACGATGGTTTCCATAAGATGCTAGTCTTCGATAGGGCTAGCTTCTCCCCCTCTTATTTTGGCATTCTGCAGCTTAGTCCACAGATACTACCCTTTTCATTGATACCGATGCATATGTAGTGTAGATCCTTGCTTGCGAGTACTTTGGATGAGTAATCACGGTTGCTTTTCTCCCCCTTTTCCTCCTCTTTCTTCTTTCTGGTTGATGCAACCAGATGGTGAAGTCTAGGATCCAGACGCCACACTCGACGACTGCTACTACCCCGACAAAGGCTACTACTACGTGAAGACCGCCGACGACCAGGAGTAGTTAGGAGGTCCCAGGCAGGAGGCCTTGCCTTTTCGACCGTGTTGTTTTGTGCTAGCCTTCTTAAGGCAAACTTGTTTAACTTATGTCTATACTCAGATATTATTGCTTCCGCTGGCTTTTGTGTTTTCGAGCTTATGCATTCGAGCCCTCGAGGCCCCTGGCTTGTAATATAAAGCTTGTATTATTTTAATTTGTGTCTAGAGTTGTGTTGTGATATCTTCCAGTGAGTCCTTGATCTTGGTCGTACACATTTGCGTGCATGATTAGTGTACGGTCAAATCGGGGGCGTCACAATATGATAGCTGATTAAATAGGATATCATGACACAAATTCACATATATGATGGCTAACTAAACAGGATAGAATGACATACTTAAAAAAATGATGACTATGTAAAAGGATGCCATGATATAAGTATACAATGTGTCTATTAAAGTGGTTAGCATGCCATAATTCACATAATGCCATCGATGGAAACATGATGGCATGATATAATTCACAGATAGAATGACATAATTCAAAATATGATGACTATGTAAACAAGATGAGATGATATAACTATATTATTTCTTTAGAAAATGGGTTGGCATGCCATAATTCAGATACATGCTGTCTATGTAATCATAATGGCATGTTATAATTCAAATATATGATTTACATACTAAGCAAGTGAGTAGAGGGCAATCGCATATATGATGTGTCAACTAAGCAGATGGCATTCAATATTGTGTATATGATGTAAAAACTAAGCATTGCAAGACAACATATGCATGATGAGTAATATAATCCTGCCAAGTTTGAGCATACACCTCAGGGGGAAAATAGGACTGGTCATCTGTCTCTGAATCCTCCTCCAAGGAGCTATCTGTAACCAACAAGATATCTGCTTCAGCAGGTAGCATTGTCTACTCTGAAGACCTTGTTTTCACTCCAGATTTTTACATCACCAATTCGAATGGCTGATGCACAGGAAGAGTAGTTCAATATACAAACATTGTCGGCAAATGGAATATGTAATACAAAAAAGTAAGGAATGATATAATTAACATATATGATGCCTGGCTAAAGAGCATGGCATTGCATAATTCACATATATAATGCCTTGCAACAAGATATCATTGCATAATTCACATATATGGTAACTAGACACTTAACATGTGGCATTCACACAAAGCATGTCTAAACTAAGAAAATAACATGGCAATGCAAGACACCATATGCACGATATGAGCAATATAACCCTGCAAAGTCAGAGCATGCACCTCGGGGGGGGGGGGATAGGAATGGCCAACATGTTTCTGAATCCTCCTATGAGGAGCTATCCGTAACCAGCAAGACATGCGCTTCGTCGGATAGCATTGTCTGCTCTAAAGACCTTGTTTTCACTCTAGATTTTTCCATGACCGTGTCGAATGGCTAATGCTCAGGAAGAGTAATTGAATGAACTAAAATTGTTAACAAATTTAATACGCAATAAAAAAAGGTTGCATGATATAATTCACATATAAGATGACTGGCTAACCAGGATGGCATTGCAAAATTCACATATATAATGCCTGGCTAAACAAGATGGCATTGCATGATTCACATATATGATATAGAAACTAAGCAGATGGCATTCACACAATGCATGTCTAAACTCAACAGATGACATATTTTATGTATAAAGTAAGCAATGCAAGGCACCGTATGCATGATATGACCAACATCAGCATGCCAAGTTAGAGCTAAAGACCTCAGGTGGTAAATAGGAGTGGTCTGCTCCCTCTGAATCCCCCTCTGAATAGTTATCTTCCTCTTGATTACGGTCTGGAATGGAGGGAGGGGGTTGCTTTTGCGCCCACCATGGAGCGACGTCAGCTTGAAATTTTGTTGCCACGCAAGGCTCGTCTATTTTGCTCTACATATTCAGTACCATTGTGTACAATAACTAACATGCATAGGAATAAAATATAGTGAGATTATGTAAGGAGTGCATGAACAAATCCGGAGTGATGGTAGCAAACTGTTGATAGACCCAAAACCAATGATATCAGGCAGATAATAGCTTCAGTTAAAAAATATAGATAATGGCTCCTTTAATGTTTGTTTCCACCCAACATGAAACTCGTAGTAGACACCCGAGATTAACCAGATAGTATACATATAGTATTGATTGCTGCCCCAATATGTAGCCCACAACCATGTAAGAACTCCAGTTTGAGCATTACTTCAGAACTGACTAGGAGTCTAATCGGTGAATAGGACAATAAAGTAGCATGTCATCATGTTAAGCGATGCATAACGTAAGTAGACACGAAAGAGTGCAACCTCTCTTGCGGACCCGTGTAGTCCTCAAGGTCATCTGCTTAGTTGATGATGGAAATGCAGTTGCCGTGGCTGCGGGCGACAGGGAAGATGATCTGAGGCGGCGAAATACAGTCTGGAGGGCGTATCCGTGTTGTGGTGAACCCTTCCGTCGTTGGAGCAGCTGAGCTAGGGTGGACCACAGTGCAGCAGGAGCGGGACAAACCACACAAGGTTTTCTTTGACACATATCTGTAAAGAAGTAATTTTGTAAGGGCTTCTTTGAATTGGAGGATTCTAACAATGTAGGGATAGGAAATACACATGAATAGGATATGAATGCACGTGCAAAACATAGAATTTAAAAACACATGATTTTTGCCAATCTGGGTGTTTGGTTCACAAGAACTGGAAGATCACATGATACAAAGAAGCATGGTGAGATAAAGTCAAAATATAGGAAAATGTACGGTTATAATGCTATTATGCTACAATCTCTTAGTCTTCTGCTTCATGATTAGTAATTTGAAAAGGAGGACAAGTGGATATTAATATTCCTACGGTTTTTCTTTTAAGGAGACACTAAAGGAACAAATCCTACAGTTTTCCTTTGCTCCATTCCTTTGAACCAAATGAATGAATAATAGTACCATAGGAAACTTTCCAATTCCTATGTTTTCCTTCACTTTTCCTTTCAAGCACTAGCGATTCTAGTAGGCAGGCTTGAACAGGGAAAAGCCTACACTCAAAAAATATTTTGTGCTACTTCTACTACTTTGGACCCAGGCTACTGCCCTACTAGCTCAACTCCCAGGCCCATCTACAAATGCACAACTCAAACGCGTAGAAATAAATAATGATGGCATTCAAGAGAGTCCATCACGGATAGCCAAGTTGCCTGGTACCTCACTGCTTGTCATATAGTAGGAGAAACTAACCGTATTTCACGTTACTACGTGTGCTCAATGGATAATATATATAACATGTACAGTAAAAAAGCGATGCAACAAGTGTACAACCTCTTTGACGAAGCCATGTCAATCTCAGCATGATTGGGTTGGTCGGTGAGGATGCTCTGGCTGATGTGGCTGTCGGAGGAGGGGAAGAAGATCTTAGGCGTCTGGGATGGAGCCGAGGGTACTGCTCCACTGTGATGGAGGGTTCCATCATTGGAGCAGCTCCGATGAATTGTACAACGGCGAGGCTGAAGCATGACAAGAGAGACAATGTTAACTTGAGTGGAATTCTAATAGTATCTCCAATAGATGATGTAAAATACATAACCACAAAGTGATAGATGTAAAGTAGATCAGCCACTCATCTCTGAACTTAACTGTCGAAACTGAATTTAATTGCCGACACTGAATTTTACTGTCAAAACTGAATTTTGCTGTGTAAACTGAATTTTCTGTCAAAACTGAATTTTACTGTCGAAACTAAACGTACTAGTAGCGGAAAAACAGTAGCAGCAGTAGTAGTGCCCGGAGCAGCAGCGCGTGCGAGAGCCGGGGCAGCTGGTCGTGTAGTAGCATCTCGAGTAGCAGCTGCAGGGGCTCGAGTGAGAGCAGGGTCTACTGCTCGTGAAGTAGCAGCGCGAGCAAGACTAGAGCAGCAACGCAAGCAAGAGCAAGAGCAAGAGCAACATCGCGAGCAAGAGCAAGAGCAGGCTTGGAAGGGGACTGGATAGCAAGAGCAGAGTAGCAGCGCGAGCGAGAGCCAAAGCAGCAGCAGCTCCGACTAATGTGGATGTCGCCGCCGAGAGAACGATGTCGTAAAGGAAGTGGTCGACGACGCCGCCGTAGATGGAGCTGCACCATGGCGGCTCGGGACTGAGCGCCGACAACACCGTGAGATCGAAGCAAGAAGAAAATGCAGTGATTACTGTAGAACCTCTTTGGTGGCACCGATTAGGCCTCAGCTTCATCCGAGGAATCAATGATGATGTTGCTCCTACGGTGGTGCAGGTGAAGATGGCGGTGTGGGAGTGGAGGTGCCATGAAAGACGAGGGGAACGTCGGGGCAGCTCCTTGGAGGAGGAGGACGAGGTGGCTGAACCGGCGGGACGACGAGATCGACAACGGATCCTCATCCGGTGTGGTGGATGAGGGAGGTTGATATGTTGCGGTGGACGACGTCATCGGGGAAGAGGCTCCGGCTACGTGGTGGATGGAGGAGGGAGTGGGGCTTCGCGGGTTTTCGCGGCCACGGTGTACGAATGGGGGCGGAGGGGATAGGAGGGGGAAACCATGGTTTAGGGACGCACTTGTCCGAAATGTGGGGTAAGTTACGAAAGTACCTCCATCGATTTGAACTAGGCGGTTCTTTCGATTCTGGGGTATCACGGGAATTTCGCATGTCGGAATTGCGAAGGAGGTGGGAGTTTCCGCGCGTGTTGTAATTTTGGGGTGGCAAAGCGCGGGTTGAGATGGAAGGAGTTTTCAGAGCACAACAAGACAAAGAGATATCTTAAAATTTCAGGGTAACAAGGCGCGGGTTGAAGAGGCGGGAGTTTTGCAGCAACGATAGACAGAGATGCTAGCTTGAAATTTCGGCATAACAAGGCGCGGCTTGAAATTTCGGCATAACAAGGCGTGGCTTGAAATTTCGGCATAACAAGGTGCGGCTTGAAATTTTTGGAGAATAGGCTTAACATGTACAAAAAAAGACAATTCGCACCCCACTAGAGAGAGTCATGTCCCGTTTTACTATATTACTAGAAATGCATTCAAATACAACAAGAAAAAACTAAAAATATATCTGGACAACAAGCTTAACGTGTGCAGTACCAAATCAATTTGCACTTCCCTCAGTACTAAAAAACAATTCGTGTTATCTAGCATATGGACTAAATTTGAGTACATTTTCCCTGTTTTAATGGGATTGTACTCGGGTTAGCTATACAACCATCTAAATATTATCTTCACAACACATGACATGAATATAGGAGTCGTAAATTCCCATACAAATATGAACTACATGTACATACGATCTCGAATTCAAATATATGTATCCATTTTATCTTGAATTCAAATCATAGCACATGTATGCTCTAGCTAGATGTTCGGAATCTAAACCATGTATGATACTATGTATAATGTGTTCAACACACACACACACACACACCATTTAAACTAGTAAGGTACACGTGCATTGCACACACATGAGATTTGGTAACCAAATTATGAATAAATACCACATTATAGCATGCAAGCTTTGTTTCATATATATGCATGATGTAGATGTTCGTTTAATTCTTATAGTTCATCTCATTCAAAATCAATTAGTTTTTATAAAAAAAACCAATCTATTTTAAGATTCATGGAATTGTGCGTTGTAATTAAATTATAAAGTAAAAATAAATAATGGCGATTCATCTAGAAAAAAATCGGGCAATTATGATACGAAAGATTCTAGAACAAAGGTGAAGTGCTTGTGTTTTGAGGTTTGTGCATTCTGCTTTAGTTCAACCATGGAGTCTTCTAGATTGTACATGTGGCGGAATCTGGTGGAATGTAGATGATATTCAATGGCCTATAGTGCTCAGATTTTCCATCTCTGCACCGTCGAATTGGTTTCATCCAACGGCCCGGACCTTCTTTTCAAAATCCTATGCATGAAAACAGGACTAAGTGCATCAGTGGCAGAATAACATACTAACTTTACACACTTTCCTTTGCTTTCACTTTATTTTGGCCATGTTTCTTTGCATTCCTCTGCTCTTCCAATTCTGTGAACCAAACAACCAAGTTGACAGAATTCTTGTGTTTACGAATGCTCTATTTCACATGTGCATTCCTACCCTATTCTGGTGTTTTTCCTATCCCTATTTTTTTAGAATCGTGCATGCCAAAAGAGCCCTTACAGAATTACTTCAGTTATAGATAGGTGTCGAAGAAAACTTTGTGTGGTTTGTCCTGCTCGTGCCGCGAAGTCGTCCACCTCACCCGAGCTGCTCCATCGACAGAAGCATCCACCATACCAGACATCATGACTCCTGACCGTCTTTCGCCGCCTTAGATCTCCTTCCCTACTATCGGCACCCACCGCAACTACATCATCATCATCGACTCAGCAGATGAACCTGAGGAGTGCATGGGTCCGCAAGAGAGGTCACACTCTTTTGTTTCTGCTTATGTTATGCATTGCTTAATATTACCTGCTAGACTCCAAGTCAAGTCCAAATTAATGTTCAAACTTGATTTTTATAAGCTTGTGGGGCACATATCGAGGCAACAATGAATAGTATCTCTGTCTATTATCTGGTTCACCTAGGGTATGCTTATGTTGTTCTTCTTGGGTGGGAAACAAACAGTAAAGCAATCATCATCTGTCTTTTATTAAATTGAAGCTGTCACGAGCCTGCTATCATTATTCTTGGATCCATCCACTGGTTGTTACCATCACTCTAGATTCTACATGCTCTCCTTACATAATCTCACTATATATTTTTTGTATGCATGTCAGATATTGTACACAGTCATGCTGAACATGTAGAGAAAAAGAGAAGAGTTTTGCGCGAAATACAATGTCATGCGGACACCACTCCATGGTGAGTGCAATGGCAACCCCCCTCCAGATTGTAGTCCAGAGGAAGATATCTGTTCTGAGGTGGATTCAGATGGAGCTGACCACTCCTATTTACCCCCCCGAGGTGTTTGCTCTAACTTGGCATGATGATGTTGGTCATATCATGCATATGTTGCCATGCAGTGCCTACTTTCGACATCATGTATGTCATTTGCTTAGTTTAGACATGTTCTATAATGCCACCTATTTAGTTTCTATATCATATATGTGAATTATGCAATCTCATCTCTTTTAGCCAGCCATAATATATGTGAAATATGCAATGCCACCTTGTTTAACCAGGCATCATATATTTGAACGATATCTTGCCAATCCTTTTCTTCATTACATTTCCATTTGTCAATAATGTTTGTACATTCAACTACTCTTCCCGTGAATCAGTCATTTGAGTGGGTGATGGAAAAATATGGAGTGAAAACAAGGTCTTCAGAGCAGGCAATGCTACCAGTCGAAGCAGATCTCTTGTTGGGTCCTGATAGCTGCTCGGAGATGGATTGAGAGACAGATGACCAGTTTTATTCCCCCACTGAGGTGTATGCTCTAACTTGGCATGGTTATACTGCTCATATCATGCATATGGTGTCTTGCATTGCATAGTTTAGCTATTGTATACAGAATATTCAACACCATGTTCTTAGTTCAGACATCGTATATGCGAATGCCCTCTGCTTAGTATATAAATCACATCTGTAAATTATATAATGCGATCTTGATTACTTAGAAAACATGTATGTGAATTATGTCATGCGAACCTGTTTACTAAAGACATCATATAATTATCTCATGTCATCCTGTTTAGTTAGTCATCATATCTTTGAATTATGTCATGCTATGCTATCCAGTTTTGATACACAACATATATGTGAAATTGTGTCATGCTATCCTTTTTAGTTAAACAATATACATGTGAACTATTTCATGCCCTCTTTTTTCCACACAATCTATCACATCTGTCTCTCATACAACGTCTGTACATTCAACTACATTTCTTGTTTATCAGCCATTTGAACTGGAGCGGGTGATGGCAGTATCTAGCAGAGTAAAAACATGGTCTTCAAATAAAACAGTGCTACCTCTTGGTGGAGATAGCACCCCGGTTGTACATGCACGAGAACCAGCCCTACCACACATAACCCAGACTCTCACAGATTGTACCCCTACTGTGATGGACAGAGAACCAGCTTCACCCAATCTAACCCCAACCCAAGCAGATTGTAACCCAGTTCTAGTTGACATAGCACCATCTCCACCATAGAGCTCCCAAACAAGAGCAGTTGGTAAGGCAGCTCCAGTGCCCAAAGCGCCAGTACTACCACGGCGAACCCCAACTCCACCAGTTAGTACACCTATTCCTATGGATGAAGCACAACCAACCATTCGTAGTTTAGCATCTATTACATTTGATGTTGTTAAATCCTATGTGCGTATTTTCCTATCATGAAAATATTATACTGAAGATGAAGGAAAATGCCAGTTGCAGGTGTTCGTCCAGGAGTTATGTGTAAGTAATGTTATTCATGGCAAGTACTTTGCTTTGTCCCATACATTCTGAAGGAAATACGCCCTAGAGGCAATAATAAAGATGTTATTTGTATTTCCTTATACCATGATAAATGTTTATTATTCATGCTAGAATTGTATTAACCGGAAACTTAGTACATGTGTGAATACATAGACAAAACAGAGTGTCCCTAGTATGCCTCTACTAGACTAGCTCATTGATCAAAGATGGTTATGTTTCCTAGCCATAGACATGAGTTGTCATTTGATCAACCGGATCACATCATTAGGAGAATGATATGATGGACAAGACCCATCCGTTAGCTTAGCACTATGATCGTTTAGTTTTACTGCTATTGCTTTCTTCATGACTTATACATGTTCCTATGACTATGAGATTATGCAACTCCCGTATACCGGAGGAACAACTTGCGTGCTATCAAACGCCACAACGTAACTAGGTGATTATAAAGATGCTCTACAGGTGTCTCCGAAAGTATTCATGGTGTTGGCATAGATCAAGAATAGGATTTGTCACTCCGAGTGTCGGAGAGGTATCTCTGGGCCCTCTCGGTAATACACATTATAATAAGCCTTGCAAGCAAATGACTAATGAGTTAGTCACGAGATGATGTATTACAGCACGAGTAAAGAGACTTGCCGGTAACGAGATTGAACTAGGTATTGAGATACCGATGATCGAATCTCGGGCAAGTAACATACCAATGACAAAGGGAACAACGTATGTTGTTATGCAGTTTGACCGATAAAGATCTTCGTAGAATATGTAGGAGCCAATATGAGCATCTAGGTTCCGCTATTGTTTATTGATGGGAGATGAGTCTCGGTCATGTCTACATAGTTCTCGAACCCATAGGGTCCGCACGCTTAACGTTTGATGACGATCGGTATTGTGAGTTTATGAGTTTAGATGTATCGAAGGTAGTTCGGAGTCCCGGATGAGATCACGAACATGACGAGGAGTCTCGGAATGTCCGACACATAAATATTAATATTTTGGACGACTATATTCGGACACCGGAAGTGTTCGGGTGTTATCGGGTATAACCGGAGTGTCAGAGGGGTTACCGCCCCCCCTCCCCGAGGGAGTATGGGCCATAGTGGGCCAATGAGGGAAAGAGAGGGGCAGCCCATAGGGCTGGCCGCACCCCCTAGGGTTCCTAGTTGGACTAGGAAAAGGGGGGAGGCTCCCCCTCTCCTTTCCTTCTCCTCTTCCCCTTTCATTTCCTACTCCTAGTAGGAATAGGAAAAGGGGGTTCCTATTCCTACTAGGAGTAGGAATCCTACTCCTAGGCGCGCCATACATGGCCGGTCGGCCCTCCCCCCTTGATCCTTTATATAAAGGGGCAGGGGGCACCCAAAGACACAGAATCAACATTGTTCTAGCCGTGTGCGGTGCCCCCCTCCACATAAACACACCTAGGTCATACTATTGCAGTGCTTAGGCGAAGCCCTACGCCGGTAGCTTCATCATCTCCGTCACCATGCCGTCGTGCTGGCGAAACTCTCCCATGAAGCTCAACTGGATCAAGAGATCACGGGACGTCATCAAGCTGAACGTGTGCTAAACACGGAGGTGCCGTACGTTCGGTGCTTGATCGGTTGGATCACGAGGAAGTTCGACTACATCAACCACGTCACTAGACGCTTCCGCTTTCGGTCTACGAGGGTACGTAGACACACACTCCCCTCTCGTTGCTATGCATCCGGTAGATAGATCTTGCGTGATTGTAGGATTTTTTTAAAATACTACGTTACCCAACAGTGGCATCATGAGCCAGGTCTATGCGTAGATGATATGCACGAGTAGAACACAATGAGTTGTGGGCGATAATAGTCATACTGCTTACCAGCATGTCATACTTTGATTCGGCGGTATTGTGAGATGAAGGGGCCCGGACTGACATTACGCGAGACTGGTTTCACCGTTATGAGCACTCGTTTTTTAAAGGTGCAGGCGGGTGTCTGTCTCTCTCACTTTAGTTGAATCAAGTGTGGCTACGCCCGGTCCTTGTGAAGGTTAAAACATCACATACTTGACGAAAAATCGTTGTGTTTTTTCTATGCGTAGGTATGAACGATTCTTGCTAAGCCCATAGCAGCCACTTAAAACTTGCAACAACAAAGTAGAGGACGTCTAACTTGTTTTTGTAGGGCATGTTGTGATGTGATATGGTCAAGACGTGATGAGTTATACGTTATCGTATGAGATGATCATGTTTTGTAAAGTTATCAGCAATTGGCAGGAGCCATATGGTTTTCACTTTATTGTATGAAATACAATCGCCATGTAATTGCTTAATTTATCACTAAGCGGTAGCGATAGTCGTGGAAGCAATAGTTGGTGAGACGACAATAATACTACGATGGAGATCAAGGTGCCACACCGGTGACGATGGTGATCATGACGGTGCCTTGGAGATGGAGATCAAAAGCACAAGATGATGATGGCCATATCATGTCACATATTTTGATTGCATGTGATGTTTATCTTATTATGCTTCTTATTTTGCTTAGTACGACGGTAGCATTATAAGATGATCCCTTATAAAATTTCAAGGTACAAGTGTTCTCCCAGAGTATGCACCGTTGCGAAAGTTCGTCGTGCCGAGACACCACGTGATGATCGGGTGTGATAAGCTCTACGTTCAAATACAACGGGTGTAAGAAAGTTTTGCACATGCAGAATACTCGGGTTAAACTTGACGAGCCTAGCATGTACGTACATGGCCTCGGAACACTGGAGACCGAAAAGGTCGAGCGTGAATCATATAGTAGATATGATCAACATAAGATGTTCACCATTGAAAACTACTCCATCTCACGTGATGATCGGACATGGTTTAGTTGATTTGGATCACGTGATCATTTAGATGACTAGAGGGATGTCTATCTAATTGGGATTTCTTTAGTAATATGATTAATTGAACTTTAATTTATCATGAAATTAGTCCTGGTAGTATTAGCATATCTATGTTGTAGATCAATAGCTCGCGATGTAGCTCCCCGTTTATTTTTATATGTTCCTAGAGAAATATAAGTTGAAAGACGTTAGTAGCAATGATGCGGACTAGGTCCATGATATGAAGATTATCCTCATTGCTGCACAGAAGTATTATGTCCTTGATGCACCGCTAGGTGACAAACCTATTCCAGGAGCATATGCAGACGTTATGAACGTTTGACAAGCTCGCTATGATGACTACTTGATAGTTTAGTGCGCCATGCTTTACGGATTATAACCGGGACTTCAAAAACCGTTTTGAATGCCATAGAGCATATGAGATGTTCCAAGAGTTGAAATTAGTATTTCATACTCATGCCCGTGTCGAGAGGTATAAGACCTCTCACAGTATTTTGCCTACAAGATGGAGGAGAATAGCTCAACCAGTGAGCATGTGCTCAGATTGTCTGGGTATTACAATTTCTTGAATCAAGTGGGAGTTGATCTTCTAGATAAGATAGTAATTGACAAAGTTATCTAGTCACTATCACCAAGTTAGTAGAACTTCGTGATGAACTATAATATACAAGGGATGACGAAAGTAATTCCCGAGCTGTTCGCGATGCTGAAATCAGCGAAGGTAGAAATCAAGAAAGAGCATCAAGTGTTGATGGTTAACAAGACCACTTATTTAAAAGTAAAGGGCAAAGGGATAGAAGGGGAACTTCAATAAGAATGACAAGCAAGTTGTCACTCCCGTGAAGAAACCCGAAGCTAAACTCAAGCCTGAAACTAAGTGCTTCTACTTCAAAGGAAATGGTCACTAGAAGTGGAACTGCCCTAGATACTTGGCAGATAAGAAGGATGGCAAAGTGAACAAAGGTATATTTGATATACATATTGTTGATGTGTACTTTACTAGTGTTCATAGCAACCCTTGGGTATTTGATACCGGTTCAGTTGTTAAAATTAGTAACTCAAAACGAGAGTTGCAGAATGAACAGAGACTAGTTAAAGGTGAAGTGACGATGTGTGTTGGAAGTGGTTCCAAGATTGATATGATCATCATCGCACACTCCCTATACTTTCGGGATTAGTGTAGAACCTAAATAAATGTTATTTGGCATTTACGTTGAGCATGAATATGATTTGATCATGTTTGTTGCAATGTGGTTATTCATTTAAAGTCATAGAATAATTGTTATTCTGTTTACATGAATAAAACCTTCGATGGTCATACACCCAATGAAAATAGTTTGTTGGATCTCGATCGTAGTAATACACATATTCATAATATTGAAGCCAAAACATGCAAGGTTGATAATGATAGTGCAACTTCTTTGTGGCACTGCCGTTTAGGTCATATTGGTGTAAAGCACATGAAGAAACTCCATGCTGATGGGCATTTGGAATCACTTGATTATGAATCACTTGGTGCTTGCGAACCATGCCTCATGGGCAAGATGACTAAAACTCCATTCTCCGGAACAATGGAGCGAGCAACTAACTTATTGGAAATCTTACGTACTGATGTATGTGGACCAATGAGTGTTGAGGCTCGCGGCGAGTATCATTATTTTCTGACCTTCACTGATGATTTAAGCAGATATGGGTATATCTACTTGATGAAGCACAAGTCTAAAACATTTGAAAAGTTCAAAGAATTTCAGAGTGAAGTAGAGAATCATCGTAACAAGAAAATAACGTTTCTAAGATCTGATCGTGGAGGCGAATATTTGAGTTATGAGTTTGGTCTTCATTTAAAACAATGTGGAATAGTTTCACAGCTCACGCCATCCGGAACACCACAGCGTAATGGTGTGTCCGAACGTCGTAACCGTACTTTATTAGATATGGTGCGGTCTATGAGGTCTCTTACCGATTTACCACTGTTGTTTTGGGTTATGCATTAGAGACAGCTGCATTCACGTTAAATAAGGGCACCATCTAAATCCGTTGAGACGACGCCTTATGAACTGTGGTTTGGCAAGAAACCAAAGTTGTTGTTTCTTAAAGTTTGGGGTTGTGATGCTTATGTGAAAAAGCTTCAACCTGATAAGCTCGAACCCAAGTCGGAGAAATGTGTCTATATAGGATACCCAAAGACACTGTTGGATACACCTTCTATCACAGATCCAAAGGCAAGATATTCGTTGCTAAGAATGGATCCTTTCTAGAGAAGGAGTTTGTCTAGAAAGAAGTGAGTGGGAGGAAAGTGGAACTCGATGAGGTAATTGTACCTTCTCCCGAATTGGAAAGTAGTACATCACAGAAACTAGTTCCAATGATTCCTACACCAATTAGTGAGGAAGCTAATGATGATGATCATGAAACTTCAGATCAAGTTTTTGCTGAACTTCGTAGATCAACTAGAGTACGTTCCGCACCAGAGTGGTACGAAAACCCAGTTCTGGAAGTCATGTTACTAGACCATGATGAACCTACAAACTATGAGGAAGCGATGATGAGCCCAGATTCCACAAAATGGCTTGAGGCCATGAAACCTAAGATGGGATCCATATATGAGAACAAAGTGTGGATTTTGGTTGACCTGCCCGATGATCGGCAAGCCATTGAAAATAAATGGATCTTTAAGAGGAAGACTGACGCCGATGGTAATGTTACTATCTACAAAGCTCGACTTGTTGCGAAAGGTTTTCCGAAAAGTTCAAGGTGTTGACTACGATGAGATTTTCTCACTCGTAGCAATGCTTAAGTATGTCCGAATCATGTTAGCAATTGCCGCATTTTATGAAATCTGGAAAATGGATAACAAAATTGCATTCTTTAATGGATTTATTAAAGAAGAGTTGTATATGATGCAGCCAGAAGGTTTTGCCAATCCTAAAGGTGCTAAAAAAATATGCAAGCTCCAGCGATCCATCTATGGACTGGTGCAAGCATCACAGAGTTGGAATATACGCTTTGATAAGTTGATCAAAGCATATAGTTTTATACAGACTTGCGGTGAAGCCTGTATTTACAACAAAGTGAGTGGGAGCACTACAACCATTCTGATAAGTATATGTGAATGACATATTGTCGATCAGAAATGATGTAGAATTTTCTGGAAAGCATAAAGGAGTGTTTGAAAGGAGTTTTTCAAAGAAAAACCTCGGTAAAGCTGCTTACATATTGAGCATCAAGATCTGTAGAGATAGATCGTGACACTTGATAAGTTTTTTTAATGAGTACATACGTTGACAAGATTTTGAAGTAGTTCAAAATGGAACAGTTGCAAGGTGTGAAGTTGAGTAAGACTCAATGCTCGACCACTGCAGAAGATAGAATGAAAGTCGTTCCCTATGCCTCGGCCATAGGTTCTATAAAGTATGCCATGCTGTATACCAGACCTATTGTATGCCCTGCCCTGAGTTTGGCAAGGGAGTACAATTTTTTATCTAGGAGAAGATCACTGGACAACGATCAAAATTATCCTTAGAGGACTAAGGAAATATTTCTCGGTTATGGAGATGATAAAGAGTTCGTCGTAAAGAGTTACGTCGATGCAAGCTTTAACACCGATCTGGATGACTCTGAGTCTCGATCTAGATACATATTGAAAGTGGGAGCAATTAGCTAAAGTAGCTTCGTGCAGAGCATTGTAGACATAGAAATTTGCAAAATACATACGGATCTGAATGTAACAGACCCGCTGATTAAATTTCTCTCACGAAGCAATACATGATCATACCTTAGTACTCTTTGGGTGTTAATGACATGGCGATGTGAACTAGATTATTGACTCTAGTAAACCCTTTGGGTGTTGGTCCCATGGAGATGTGAACTATGGGTGTTAATTCACATAACGATGTGAACTATCGGTATTAAATCACATGGCGATATGAACTAGATTATTGACTCCAGTTCAAGTGGGAGACTGAAGGAAATATGCCCTAGAGGCAATAATAAAGATGTTATTTATATTTCCTTATATCATGATAAATGTTTATTATTCATGCTAGAATTGTATTAACCGGAAACTTAGTACATGTGTGAATACATAGACAAAACAAAGTGTCCCTAGTATGCCTCTACTAGACTAGCTCATTGATCAAAGATGGTTATGTTTCCTAGCCATAGATATGAGTTGTCATTTGATCAACCGGATCACATCATTAGGAGAATGATGTGATGGACAAGACCCATACGTTAGCTTAGCACTATGCTCATTTAGTTTTACCGCTATTGCTTTCTTCATGACTTATACATGTTCCTATGACTATGAGATTATGCAACTCCCGTATACCGGAGGAACACCTTGTGTGCTATCAAATGTCACAACGTAACTGGGTGATTATAAAGATGCTCTACAGGTGTCTCCAAAAGTATTTGTGGTGTTGGCATAGATCGAGAATAGGATTTGTCACTCCGAGTGTCGGAGAGGTATCTCTGGGCCCTCTCGGTAATACACATCGTAATAAGCCTTGCAAGCAAATGACTAATGAGTTAGTCATGAGATGATGTATTATGGTACGAGTAAAGAGACTTGCTGGTAACGAGATTGAACTAGGTATTGAGATACCGACGATCGAATCTCGGGTAAGTAACATACCGATGACAAAGGGAACACCGTATGTTGTTATGCGGTTTGACCGATAAAGATCTTCGCAGAATATGTAGGAGCCAATATGAGCATCCAGGTTCCGCTATTGGTTATTGACCAGAGATGAGTCTCGGTCATGTCTACATAGTTCTCGAACCCATAGGGTTCGCATGCTTAACATTTGATGACGATCTGTATTATGAGTTTATGAGTTTTGATGTACCGAAGGTAGTTCCGAGTCCCGAATGAGATCACGGACATGACGAGGAGTCTCGGAATGTCCGAGACATAAAGATTAATATATTGGGCGACTATATTCGGACACCGGAAGTGTTCCATGTGTTATCGGGTATAACCGGTGTGCCGGAGGGGGTTAGTGGAACCCCCCGAGGGAGTATGGGCCATAGTGGGCCAATGAGGGAAAGAGAGGGGCAGCCCATAGGGCTGGCCGCACCCCCTAGGGTTTCTAGTTGGACTAGGAAAAGGGGGGGGCGCCCCCTCTACTTTCCTTCTCCTCTTCCCCTTTCCTTTCCTACTCCTATTAAGAATAGGAAAAGGGGGTTCCTATTCCTACTAGGAGTAGGAATCCTACTCCTAGGCGCGCCATACATGGCCGGCGGGCCCTCCCCCCTTGCTCCTTATAATACGAGGGCAGGGGGCACCCAAAGACACAGAAACATTGTTCTAGCCGTGTGCGGTGCCCCCCTCCACAGAGACACACCTCGGTCATACCGTTGCGGTGCTTAGGCAAAGCCCTGCACCTGTAGCTTCATCATCTCCGTCACCACGCCGCCGTGCTGACGAAACTTTCCCGTGAAGCTCAACTGGATCAAGAGGTCATGGGACGTCATCAAGCTGAATGTGTGCTGAACGCGAAGGTGATGTACGTTCGGTGCTTGATCGGTTGGATCGCAAAGAAGTTCGACTACATCAACCGCGTCACTAGACGCTTCCGCTTTCAGTGTACGAGGGCACATAGACACACTCTCCCCTCTCGTTGCTATGCATCTGGTAGATAGATCTTGCGTGATCGTTGAGAAAATTTTGAAATACTACGTTACCCAACACATTCTACCTCCATGCTGGTTATAATATAGCAAATGTTCCCATTTTTCTCTATGGAGAAGGACCGATTTGGAAACTCAGGATGGGGTAACTTGTGCTGATACCTCTGCTGTCTTCAAGAATGCTTGGTGGCAGTATTGGAATGACCTGAAGAAAATGTACTTCACTGGCAAAGAAACTCATCAAATTCCCTTACGTTCTCCCGAGACACATTTATGGGACGATGACTGGGAACGTCTTGTTCGGTACTGGTCCCAAACCAAGAATGTGGTAAGGTCTATGAGCTCATTTTTTATTTTTAAGTACTATATCCTCTGTCTTACTGTACTCTATTCGTGTAGAATAAGTGGTTAAAACTGAAGAACAATTGTTCCCATTTAAGATTCCATTGCTATGGTGCATACTGCTTTGCTCTTGTATCACTATATTTACTCATACAAACTTATTTTAAATTGAAGAATCCAATCGAAACTCCAATAGAACAACGTGTATGTTTAAGCATGTTTCTTTAACAGGTTTTCTCTTCTAAATTGCTCTGTTGATTTCAATTTCAATTATGTATACAGTTGACTTCTCATATCATGCACATTACTAGCATCACAACAGAGCCAATAGTGTTGTTGTACATGTATACCCATGGTACCCATCTGAAATCGTGTTGTGCCGTGTAGTTTCACATACTTGTATTGTTTCAATGCTGCTTTGTCTTGAACTGATATGATTTGAACCATTTCTCTATACTGATTTGGCAAGACAATGGAGTGACCATAGGACATAGATATATGTTTGTTTGATGCTTTTATTATGTACTACTTGGCAATAGAAGACTTGGTTGTTTAATCCCGTCCACCATACTACTGAACTGGTTCACCGAAATGAGTTTCATATACTACATGCTAAACATATTATGTGTCTGCTTGTTTCTTCTTTTAGAATGCTGACATAATATTGGGTGAAGAGTACCTTACTAATCAATGGTAAAGGAAGTAATGCAGATAAGGTTCATGATAGTGAGACATCCTTGTTGGTCTCCATAAAAACTGATAAAACAGCTAAGGAAAACTATCTTGAAGATAGTGACACAATCCCAATGTCTTGTCTTGATGTAGCGTTCGAGTTATTGGCCTCTACCGCTAGCACAAGCTCCTCGAACTCACTGTGCGAATCAGTTCGGTTTCTTGAATCTCAACTACAAGCTGAAAGACATCGATCGGCTGTGCTGCAACAAGAAGCCGAAGGACCGCGGAAGTCCCTAAAGAATTCAGATGCATACTTTCTGGTGCACAATAGCAAGCGCTGGAGTATTTAAGCGCCAAACAAGAGAAAGCTAATAATCTTTCTAAGCATCTTGCCAGCATGGTGGATACCCAGGATATTGTTTCTTGAGCTTTTGTGAAGTGGTTTCAGTTCTGGACTTGTTTTGCTGCGACGTTATCTACACTGGTCGCCAACTTTGACAACCAGTGTTTGTAATATGCTGCTTTGTTCCCCATATTTGCACTGGTGGCGAACTTCGATGCCCAGTGTTTGTAATATGTGTAATAGCTGTAATATCCTAGCGTATGTTGTTTGCTTATTTATTTCCTTGTTGTCTTGTTTATTTGTTTGCTTGTAGTCTATGCAGTTCTTTTTCCATGGTGTTCTAGTGGCTGCAGTAACTTAGTTTTTAAAACCAGGCCACAATAACCATAGGCAACCTACGGACCGTTTTCACCATGGTCCTACTATCTATTGTAATGACCATGGGCCTCCTATGGGCCATAAAATCAATGGGCCTTCTATGGGCCATATGAATGATTGCCAAACATGGGCCAATAATGGACCACATTATGGGACGTAAATAGGCTAGAGTGGCAGCCGTCCGTTCATGGGCCGACCATGACAGGCCTTTAAGAGGCCGATGAGTATAACATGCTTAATTCTATCGACAGGCATAACGGGTCATTAATGGGCCATATTTGATGACGCTATGCGAATGGTCCAACGGATTAACGAACCACAAACGAGCCGACTTTAACCACATGTTGAATTTGGCCCACATGCGGAAAAGGCCAGTAACAGACCGTAAGCAACCAAATGCTTCAAAATCAGCCTAAGAATAAATGGGCCCTTAAAAGGCCGAAAGATAACACGGGCTGTGTCGTGGATTTTGCACGGCAGATGTCCTAGCAAAAGGACTTAGTCGTGAGGCCATCGCTATGGGTTAACTTAAAGGGGTTAAAGCGGACAAAGGACGCAGCGATTTTATACTAGTTCGGCCCCTTCGATGAAGGTAAAGGCCTACATCTAGTTTGGTGTGGTATTGCTAGGGCTTCGATGACCAGGGAGAGAATCCGCTTTGCCTGTGTCTCGAGCTGTTGTTGTCTGTCTTGAACCGTCGCCGGATCGTCCCCTTATATAGAGGCGACGCCCGGTCCGGTTTACAGAGTCCCTAGGCCGGCTCATAAACGTGTCTGCCTTGGTCTCTGTCCTTTCTATCTTACATCCCAAGTTACATAGTATGACGGTTTACAAATCATGGGCCCTAACACATGGGCTCTAAATCCCTTGGGCTATTATCTTCTACTTCATACTCCGCTGGGCTTTTGATAATACAGTCTTGATAACGTAAACCGGACCCTCCTGGCCAGTTTATACCTGGTAGTAATATCCCTCACATTAGGCCCCAGATTGATTTGAACCTGTTCATGTCAATCGTCAAAGTCTTGTACAGATTTTTCCTTTCTACAGCTTCAGTACGGTCTGTAAACCGGCATGACATCATCTCCTCGGGTCGCTTTAAACCATTGTGACGCCATCCACGCATTTAATGCCTGTACCTGTTTTTACCTTTATTTATTAATGCTCCAAAGATCGAGGCGACATCACCATCCATATCCCATCTTTGGTCTCCTCGATTTCCATGCCTGCCGTTTTATCTCTTCAGCTTATAAATAGGGCCGAGGGCCATCTCCTTTTTCCCCCTCGCTTTCTTCTTCCTCTGACCTCCAGCGCTCAAGCTCCGCCGCCGTCTGTCAAGCTCGTCGTCTTCATCAAGCCCGGCCGCTGCATCAACCTGAGCGTGTCCAGAGATTCGCCGCCATCCTTCCGCTTCCATTGTCTTAGGTATGTTTACTCATTCCTCCCCGTAGATCTCAGTTCTAGGGTTTCATGGGAGCTCGTATATGAACCCTGTTCTTTGCAGTTCATCACCTTAGGTAGTTCCTAGCCGTAGATGTTAAACTTTTTAGGTCGATCCCCGTACGCATGACTCTGCTCTGTCTTCATAATCTTATTTCTCCCAACAATGTTGGCTTAGATTGAATCTGCAAAATCCTTTGCTATTCCCATCGAATATAACTTGAATTATCTTGAATTTTCCATATGCTGTAGATCCATATTTTACTACTGCTCTTGTTAAAGTTGTTTCCCACACTTTAGATCTGCATCTCATTTGCCTATCTCGATGGTTCAACTTTAAATCTGCGCCTCACATGCCTGTGTCGACGGTTTAGCTTTAGATCTGCACCTCACCTGCCTGTGTTTGGCGGTTTAACTTTTCCTTCCAAACTTCATAATCCGGTAGCTGCCACGTTCATAGTTGTTCCGGATCAGTAGATACCATTAGTCCCCTGCTTAAACCGCCAATTATATCGATACCTTCATAGAACATGCCGGTTTAAATCCGTGTGGATCGTAAACCGGATCTTTTATTATATTTTTTAGCTTTCTCCCTTGAAAAAGGATGACTTCCGTGGCCAAGCAGTTTGTCGCTTGCAACTGGGTCCCATCCCGGATTACCGAGGATGACTTAGAATAAGCGGCCTCCATTGGCATTTTAGGTCTGAAGGAGGTTCTTCACTGGAGGGCCCCTGGAAAAGAGTGTCCCCCTAAGCCTAAGGAGGGAGAAATCATTGTCTTTTTTGATCACCTAGCCCGGGGCTTTAGCCCTCCAGGGTCAAAGTTTTTTCACGACATGTTGGCAGACTTTCAGCTCCATCCCCAAGATATAGGTCCCAACTCCATATCAAACATCTGCAACTTCCAAGTCTTCTCAGAAGCCTATCTGCAAGAGGAGCCATCTATAGAGTTATTCCGGGACTTCTTCCATTTAAACCGCCGGACTGAATTTCATGATGGGCCAAACATGGAACTTGGTGGAATGAGTATCCAGAAGAGGAAAGACGTTAGCTTCCCTCACGCGACTCTCCACAACCATCCCAAAGAATGGAATCAGACTTGGTTCTATTGTGTTGATACTTCACCAGAAGGGGAAAATCCCATGCCGGGTTATCGCTCTCACCGTATGACAGTGGACCATCCTTTCCCTCAGCGCCTGAGCGCCCAAGACCGAGCTCGATATGCCCCCCAGCTTTCAAAGCTCAGGGATTTTGTAGCCAACGGATTAACTGGGGTTGATTTTGTCCACTGTTGGCTCTCTTGGAGCATTCTCCCATTAAGCCGGCGCTCCGTTTTAATGTGCGAGTATACTGGCAACCCCAAGGAGCCTGTGCGTCACACGGAGATGGTGCTTCCAGATAGTGAAGTTACCGAATCTACCAAGAAGATGCTGAATATACCTCTAGAGGAGCGCAGTCGGACCGGATTAGCGTCCTTCTGTGTAAACAACAAACCGCCATCGGTAAGATTCTTCTGTCCCTTCTCTTTGTTTTAATCCGTCCATATTGCTTGTCTTAACATGCTTTTATTCCTTTACACAGGCCAATGATCCCTTCTGGAAGCGGAAACCCCAGGACAAACCGGCGGAACCATCTCGCAAGAAGAGCCTGGCCGTGAGGAAGCATAAGAAGAGACCTGCCGCTGCTTCCGGTTCAAACACGGAAGAAGATGATCCGGCCTCTGAGGTACCGCTTGGTTCTTATGCCTGTTAACTTTCCCTTTGTCTGTATCTCTATTAATAATGACTTTTCCCAGGATCTGGCGGAAGGTAGTAAAGCGGATGATGTTGAGGTAATCTCTCTTTCCTCTGATTCAGAACCATTGCCACCCAAAATTCGTCGGGTAGCCCGGAAATATCCGTTTTCTCATCCTTATGCTCAACTGGATCCCAATTTTCTTTTGAAGAAACAGCAACATGAGGCTCGTCACACGACACGCCACAGTGGCCATGTGGTTGAGTCGACCGGATTGACTCATACTCCGGTTCGAAGACGTCGTTCAGAGGTTTTGCTTTCTCCAACTATTCTTCATCCCAAAGCGGGTCTTATTCGTAAACCTCTTAAACCATCTGATCAAAATTATCAGGAAACTCCTCTATCATCCTCTGGCGAATCAACCGCCACCCAAGTTCCGGTGCTCAAGACTGTTCACGGGTAAGCTGTCCTTCAGTCTATCCGGTTTATCTTTCCATTTTGACTTGTGATTGTGATTGTTCCTCTAATCTTTTCAGTATGCCCAAGCCTAGAAAAAAGGCAAAATTGAATAAACCAGCAGTTGAAAATACCACTCCCAGACCGGCAGACGATCCTGAAATTGCCAACCCCTTGGAGGAGAATATTGAAGTCCCACATGATGATCCTTCCCCTATGGATCGATAAGATCTTGCCACTCTGGAGGATAACCCCATAGAATATACTGTTGAACCGGCCAGCCCTGCCCGGGTTAGCCTTGCCCGGACTAGTCCATCCCCTGCTAGTCTAGTACACACCAATCCCACTGCTGGTGATCCTTCCAGGCCAACTATTACTTCAACGGACGATGTTGAGATTATTGGGACTAGCTTTACCGCTCCAGCAGAGCCTGTCATCTTGGCCAGACATACTGCCAAGGAAGAAATTCTTCAAAAAGATAAGGGCAAGTGGAGCACCAACCTGTCCGGCTACGCCCAGCTTAGTGCCCAGGAGCTCCATTCTGGGTACTTAAACCGACTATTCACCAGCCGTGACCATGAGGCCGGCTTGGTGAACTTAATGAAAGAAAGATATGAGGTAATTCCTTTTCCCTTGTATTTCTGCTTGAGACTTGTAGCTGTATCTTCAGTCCATTGTAGCCCCCAAGTGCCGGTTTAATCTTTAGGGTGAAACAGGACTTCAGTATATCTAGTAGAATAAATTTGCTTTGCACTTGTAACCTCCAAGGGCCGGTTTATTCCGTTGAGGGTGAACCGGAACTTCTCCTGTGTTTGAGAATGATGTCAAATTAGCCCCCAAGTGCCAAGTATATAACCTGTTATATGCTTGGGACTTTGTCTGAAAAAATTGCCTGCTTTCACTTCAAATGTACATTAGCCCCCAAGTGTCAAGTGCATAACTTGTTATGTGCTTGGGACTTTTGATTGAATTTTCTTTATAAACATCTGATATTCTCTATCCTGTGCAGACTGACTTGAACCGGAGGGCTTCTGAGATAACTGAGCTCCGAAATAGCCTGGCCTTCCAAGAGACTGCTTCAACTAAAGCTAAGGAGGAGCTTACCCTTGCTTTAGCTAATATGGAGAAGCTCAAGAATTTTTTTGAAGCGGAACGGTCCACTTGGGAGGTGGAAAAGGCTGCTTTGGAGAAAAGAGCCAGTGATGCTGAAGCAGCTCTTAACCCGGTGACGGAGGAGCTGTCCGGGTTAAAACAACATATAAATGATATGACATCTGCTATCTTTGGTAAGTTTTTGTTGACATAGGCTTATCCTTGCTATCTTGCGTTACTCCGTTTAACTCATCATTTGTACATAGGGAGACGCGTTGCTCATCTTGGGGACGATGTGCGGAAGAAGCTGAAGGCTGCTTACACCTTGGTAGAACAACTCTATGCCGGCGCTCAGAGGGCCATCAAAGCTATTTCGCACAATAAATCGGCGCCAACCACCATTCAAGGTACCCTGGAGAAACGATCGATTTTGCCTGCTCGCATTGTTGAAGTGAAGAAATCCTCCGCAAGAGCTGGCTCTTTAATGGCTTTAACCCGGGCCAAGGCATGGGTTCCTGACTTTGATCCGGCGGAGGCCATGAATGGTTATCCAAGCATGAAAGAGGACGGATCAGCTTTCTCCGCTGAGGATCTTCGTGTCTTCACCAAAGATATGCGGCCTCTTGTTGGTAAGCTTGCTGATGAAGCGGACTTGTCAAGGTATCACCCGGGTTATGATCTGGAGAACGTGCGGGTGGTGCGTCCGTCCTATGACATTGAAAATCTCATTCCACCCGTACGTAAGCATACCTTTGCTCCTGACATTGAACCGTCAGAACTTATAAATGATGAAGTATATTTCCGCGCTCTTGCCAAGATTGACTGGGGCACCACTGATTTCCAGCAACTGGTAGAAACTGCCGAAGACCCGGAGCAAGCTGACCCTCAATCTTCACAGCGTGCTGAAGCTGAATCATGAACAGGCTCCGGTTTACCGCTTACGTGTTTAGTACTTCTGGTAAAGCTGATATTCTTTTGGGCCTGGCAGTGCCTTGTAATAGAATAGTTGAGATACTGACTTTGTCCCATACTATCTCTCGTGGCATTACTTTGTTTGGCAGCTTCTGAGATATATCCTGTTTGCAATGCTTCGACGGTTTATGTTAACTGTTTCTGCATAAACAATGCTCAAAGTGTCCTGGCGGTTTATCGCCGGACGGGTTATATAAACCGTCGAAGCATCATGAAGGCCGATCCGGTTTACCATAGGCAACCTACGGACCGTTTTCACCATGGTCCTACTATCTGTTGTAGTGACCATGGGCCTCCTATGGGCCATAAAATCAATGGGCCTTCTACGGGCCATATGAATGATTGCCAAACATGGGCCAATAATGGACCGCATTATGGGACGTAAATAGGCTAGAGTGGCAGCCGTCCGTTCATGGGCCGACCATGACAGGCCTTTAAGAGGCCGATGAGTATAACATGCTTAATTCTATCGACAGGCATAACGGGTCATTAATGGGCCATATTTGATGACGCTATGCAAATGGTCCAACGGATTAACGAGCCACAAACGAGCCGACTTTAACCACATGTTGAATTTGGCCCACATGCGGAAAAGGCCAGTAACAGACCGTAAGCAACCAAATGCTTCAAATCAGCCTAAGAATAAATGGGCCCTTAAAAGGCCGAAAGATAACACGGGCTGTGTCGTGGATTTTGCACGGCAGATGTCCTAGCAAAAGGACTTAGTCGTGAGGCCATCGCTATGGGTTAACTTAAAGGGGTTAAAGCGGACAAAGGACGCATGGATTTTATACTAGTTCGGCCCCTTCGATGAAGGTAAAGGCCTACATCTAGTTTGGTGTGGTATTGCTAGGGCTTCGATGACCATGGAGAGAATCCGCTTTGCCTGTGTCTCGAGCTGTTGTTGTCTGTCTTGAACCGTCGCCGGATCGTCCCCTTATATAGAGGCGACGCCCGGTTCGGTTTACAGAGTCCCCAGGCCGGCTCATAAACGTGTCTACCTTGGTCTCTGTCCTTTCTATCTTACATCCCAAGTTACATAGTATGACGGTTTACAAATCATGGGCCCTAACACATGGGCTCTAAATCCCTTGGGCTATAATCTTCTACTTCATACTCCGCTGGGCTTTTGATAATACAGTCTTGATAACGTAAACCGGACCCTCCTGGCCCGTTTATACCTGGTAGTAATATCCCTGACATTAGGCCCCAGATTGATTTGAACCTGTTCATGTCAATCGTCAAAGTCTTGTACATATTTTTCCTTTCTACAGCTTCAGTACGCTCTGTAAACCGGCATGACATCATCTCCTTGGGTCGCTTTAAACCATTGTGACGCCATCCACGCATTTAATGCCTGTACCTGTTTTTACCTTTATTTATTAATGCTCCAAAGATCGAGGCGACATCACCATCCATATCCCATCTTTGGTCTCCTCGATTCCCACGCCTGCCGTTGTATCTCTTCAGCTTATAAATAGGGCCGAGGGCCATCTCCTTTTTCCCCCTCGCTTTCTTCTTCCTCTGACCTCCAGCGCTCAAGCTCCACCGCCGTCCGTCAAGCTCGTCGTCTTCATCAAGCCCGGCCGCTGCATCAACCCGAGCCTGTCCAGAGATTCACCGCCGTCCTTCCGCTTCCATTGTCTTAGGTATGTTTACTCATTCCTCCCCGTAGATCTCAGTTCTAGGGTTTCATGGGAGCTCGTATATGAACCCTGTTCTTCGCAGTTCGTCACCTTAGGTAGTTCCTAGCCGTAGATGTTAAACTTTTTAGGTCGATCCCCGTACGCATGACTCTGCTCTGTCTTCATAATCTTATTTCTCCCAACAATGCTGGCTTAGATTGAATCTGCAAAATCCTTTGCTATTCCCATCGAATATAACTTGAATTATCTTGAATTTTCCATATGCTGTAGATCCATATTTTACTACTGCTCTTGTTAAAGTTGTTTCCCACACTTTAGATCTGCATCTCATTTGCCTATCTCGATGGTTCAACTTTAAATCTGCCCCTCACATGCCTGTGTCGACGGTTTAGCTTTAGATCTGCACCTCACCTGCCTGTGTTTGGCGGTTTAACTTTTCCTTCCAAACTTCATAATCCGGTAGCTGCCACGTTCATAGTTGTTCCGGATCAGTAGATACCATTAGTCCCCTGCTTAAACCGCCAATTATATCGATACCTTCATAGAACATGCCGGTTTAAATCCGTGTGGATCGTAAACCGGATCTTTTATTATATTTTTCAGCTTTCTCCCTTGAAAAAGGATGACTTCCGTGGCCAAGCAGTTTGTCGCTTGCAACTGGGTCCCATCCCGGATTACTGAGGATGACTTAGAATAAGCGGCCTCCATTGGCATTTTAGGTCTGAAGGAGGTTCTTCACTGGAGGGCCCCTGGAAAAGAGTGTCCCCCTAAGCCTAAGGAGGGAGAAATCATTGTCTTTTTTGATCACCTAGCCCGGGGCTTTAGCCCTCCAGGGTCAAAGTTTTTTCGCGACGTGTTGGCAGACTTTCAGCTCCATCCCCAAGATATAGGTCCCAACTCCATATCAAACATCTGCAACTTCCAAGTCTTCTCAGAAGCCTATCTGCAAGAGGAGCCATCTATAGAGTTATTCCGGGACTTCTTCCATTTAAACCGCCGGACTGAATTTCATGATGGGCCAAACATGGAACTTGGCGGAATGAGTATCCAGAAGTGGAAAGACGTTAGCTTCCCTCACGCGACTCTCCACAACCATCCCAAAGAATGGAATCGGACTTGGTTCTATTGTGTTGATACTTCACCAGAAGGGGAAAATCCCATGCCGGGTTATCGCTCTCACCGTCTGACACAGGACCATCCTTTCCCTCAGCGCCTGAGCGCCCAAGACCGAGCTCGATATGCCCCCCTGCTTTCAAAGCTCAGGGATTTTGTAGCCAATGGATTAACTGGGGTTGATTTTGTCCACTGCTGGCTCTCTTGGAGCATTCTCCCATTAAGCCGGCGCTCCATTTTAATGTGCGAGTATACTGGCAACCCCAAGGACCCTGTGCGTCACACGGAGATGGTGCTTCCAGATAGTGAAGTTACCGAATCTACCAAGAAGATGCTGAATATACCTCTGGAGGAGCGCAGTCGGACCGGATTAGCGTCCTTCTGTGTAAACAACAAACCGCCATCGGTAAGATTCTTCTGTCCCTTCTCTTTGTTTTAATCCGTCCATATTGCTTGTCTTAACATGCTTTTATTCCTTTACATAGGCCAATGATCCCTTCTGGAAGCGGAAACCCCAGGACAAACCGGCGGAACCATCTCGCAAGAAGAGCCAGGCCGTGAGGAAGCATAAGAAGAGACCTGCCGCTGCTTCCGGTTCAAACACGGAAGAAGATGATCCGGCCTCTGAGGTACCGCTTGGTTCTTATGCCTGTTAACTTTCCCTTTGTCTGTATCTCTATTAATAATGACTTTTCCCAGGATCCGGCGGAAGGTAGTAAAGCGGATAATGTTGAGGTAATCTCTCTTTCCTCTGATTCAGAACCATTGCCACCCAAAATTCGTCGGGTAGCCCGGAAATATCCGTTTTCTCATCCTTATGCTCAACTGGATCCCAATTTTCTTTTGAAGAAACAGCAACATGAGGCTCGTCACACGACAGGCCACAGTGGCCATGTGGTTGAGTTGACCGGATTGACTCATACTCCGGTTCGAAGACGTCGTTCAGAGGTTTTGCTTTCTCCAACTATTCTTCATCCCAAAGCGGGTCTTATTCGTAAACCTCTTAAACCGTCTGATCGAAATTATCAGGAAACTCCTCTATCATCCTCTGGCGAATCAACCGCCACCCAAGTTCCGGTGCTCAAGACTGTTCACGGGTAAGCTGTCCTTCAGTCTATCCGGTTTATCTTTCCATTTTGACTTGTGATTGTGATTGTTCCTCTGATCTTTTCAGTATGCCCAAGCCTAGAAAAAAAGGCAAAATTGAATAAACCGGCAGTTGAAAATACCACTCCCAGACCGGCAGACGATCCTGAAATTGCCAACCCCTTGGAGGAGAATATTGAAGTCCCACATGATGATCCTTCCCCTATGGATCGAGAAGATCTTGCCACTCTGGAGGATAACCCCATAGAATATACTGCTGAACCGGCCAGCCCTGCCCGGGTTAGCCCTGCCCGGACTAGTCCGGCCCCTGCTAGTCTGGTACACACCAATCCCACTGCTGGTGATCCTTCTAGGCCAACTATTACTTCAACGGACAATGTTGAGATTATTGGGACTAGCTTTACCGCTCCAGCAGAGCCTGTCATCTTGGCCAAACATACTGCCAAGGAAGAAATTCTTCAAAAAGATAAGGGCAAGTGGAGCACCAACCTGTCTGGCTACGCCCAGCTTAGTGCCCAGGAGCTCCATTCTGGGTACTTAAACCGACTATTCACCAGCCGTGACCATGAGGCCGGCTTGGTGAACTTAATGAAAGAAAGATATGAGGTAATTCCTTTTCCCTTGTATTTCTGCTTGAGACTTGTAGCTGTATCTTCAGTCCATTGTAGCCCCCAAGTGCCGGTTTAATCTTTAGGGTGAAACGGGACTTCAGTATATCTAGTAGAATAAATTTGCTTTGCACTTGTAACCTCCAAGGGCCGGTTTATTCCGTTGAGGGTGAACCGGAACTTCTCCTGTGTTTGAGAATGATGTCACATTAGCCCCCAAGTGCCAAGTATATAACATGTTATATGCTTGGGACTTTGTCTGAAAAAATTGCCTGCTTTCACTTCAAATGTACATTAGCCCCCAAGTGTCAAGTGCATAACTTGTTATGTGCTTGGGACTTTTGATTGAATTTTCTTTATAAACATCTGATATTCTCTATCCTGTGCAGACTGACTTGAACCGGAGGGCTTCTGAGATAACTGAGCTCCAGAATAGCCTGGCCTTCCAAGAGACTGCTTCAACTAAAGCTAAGGAGGAGCTTACCCTTGCTTTAGCTAATATGGAGAAGCTCAAGAATTTTTTTGAAGCGGAATGGTCCACTTGGGAGGTGGAAAAGGCTGCTTTGGAGAAAAGAGCCAGTGATGCTGAAGCAGCTCTTAACCCGGTGACGGAGGAGCTGTCCGGGTTAAAACAACATATAAGTGATATGACATCTGCTATCTTTGGTAAGTTTTTGTTGACATAGGCTTATCCTTGCTATCTTGCATTACTCCGTTTAACTCATCATTTGTACACAGGGAGACGCGTTGCTCATCTTGGGGACGATGTGCGGAAGAAGCTGAAGGCTTCTTACACCTTGGTAGAACAACTCTATGCCGGCGCTCAAAGGGCCATCAAAGCTATTTCGCACAATAAACCGGTGCCAACCACCATTCAAGGTACCCTGGAGAAACGATCGATTTTGCCTGCTCGCATTGTTGAAGTGAAGAAATCCTCCGCAAGAGCTGGCTCTTTAATGGCTTTAACCCGGGCCATGGCATGGGTTCCTGACTTTGATCCGGCGGAGGCCATGAGTGGTTATCCAAGCATGAAAGAGGACGGATCAGCTTTCTCCGCTGAGGATCTTCGTGCCTTAACCAAAGATATGCGGCCTCTTGCTGGTAAGCTTGCTGATGAAGCGGACTTGTCAAGGTATCACCCGGGTTATGATCTGGAGAACGTGCGGGTGGTGCGTCCGTCCTATGACATTGAAAATCTCATTCCACCCGTACGTAAGCATACCTTTGCTCCTGACATTGAACCGTCAGAACTTATAAATGATGAAGTATATTTCCGCGCTCTTGCCAAGATTGATTGGGGCACCACTGATTTCCAGCAACTGGTAGAAACTGCCGAAGACCCGGAGCAAGCTGACCCTCAATCTTCACAGCGTGCTGAAGCAGAATCATGAACCGGCTCCGGTTTACCGCTTACGTGTTTAGTAATTATGGGAAAGCTGATATTCTTTTGGGCCTGGCAGTGCCTTGTAATAGAATAGTTGAGATACTGTCTTTGTCCCATACTATCTCTCGTGGCATTACTTTGTTTGGCAGCTTCTGAGATATATCCTGTTTGCAATGCTTCGACGGTTTATGTTAACTGTTTCTGCATAAACAATGCCCAAACACATGATCTAAGTAAATAACTTGAACTGTGTATAAAATATAAGCACGTACCATACCTGTGATTAAGTGTATCTGTAAACCTTAACCCGGTAGGAACAATCCAAGGTGTAAGTGCTGATGACTCCCTTGGCTCTTTGTCGGCTCATCATGAAGGCCGATCCAGGTTACAATGAATGCCGGTTTAACTATAAACTAGTACTAGTGTTTATAACCCAGACTATAACTCTGTAAATACAGATGTAGTGACAACTTTGTAGTTATTCAGTCTTGAATCAATGGACTTGGCTGAAAAACCAATGACCTTGAAGATAAACATTTGGGAAATCATAAAAAATGAAAAATAAGCTAACAGGCTCCAAATTCGAGGCTTTTTATGAGCTCCCAGGCTACTGTCATTAACCATTTTAGCAAAGCTTGTTAAGATGATCCGCAATCCTTAACCAAATCATCAGTGTCAAATGCTACCAATGTTCAAAATCTTATAAAGATTTGACTTGTGTAATCACTTGATGATCGTCAATTAAACGTTACCAAGTTTAGGGTCCTGAAGGATTGAATTGTGTGTACGTTCGACGGGTCATACCAGGTTTACCTGGATGGCGTGATTTACTTGATGCAGGCAGGTTAATCCGGGGTTTTAGGTGTATACACCAAGCTTCCAAGACGTGTTCACTACAAGAGTTTTCAACTCACTGATGAACTTGCATCAGGAGCCCCCAGGTAGCGTTTGAGCATTGCTCGTAGGGGCCTATGTTTGAGTTGTGCTAGGCATCAACCTCTCTTTTTCCCCTCATCATCATGTGGAAATTGCCGAAGCAACCAGAGCTGTGCTCTTATGATGGTCTTGACGTGGCCGCCGGTTTAAAAGGCCATAGGAAACTTCCTTGCCCGCGGAAGCCCCCATGTGATTCTCTTTATGTACAGAAAAGATGGCTGATACCTTGATTTATCAAGGGCGCCGGTTTAAGAGGCCATAGAAAACTCCCTTGCCCACGGAAGTCCCCATGTGATACTCTTATGAAAAAGATGGCTGATACCCCGGTTTACCGGGGGCGCCGGTTTATTATATTAATCATAATATATACATTGTACATAAAGCGGAGCCTATGGCTCAAGTATAGTAAGGTCAAAGAAGAGCGATGTTCCACGGCCGCCTGGTCTCCTCCTCCGCTGTGCGTGAGTCCTTATGTTCTCGAACGTCGACGAGGTAGTATGATCCGTTGTGCAGGTTCTCGCTGACCACAAAGGGTCCTTCCCAAGGTGGGGATAGCTTGTGCATGTCTGTCTGGTCCTGGATGAGCCGGAGCACCAGATCTCCTTCTTGAAACGTCCTGGTTTTAACCCGGTGACTGTGGTACCGGCGCAGGTCTTGCTGATAAATCGCCGATCGTCCGCTGTCGTGTCCCATTCCTCGTCGAGCTGGTCCAAGGCGTCTTGTCTTGCTTGCTCAGTCTCCGCTTCAACATAAGCCGCCACCCGCGGCGAGTCATGACGGATATCGCTTGGGAGGACCGCTTCAGCTCCATATATCATGAAGAAAGGCGTGTACCATGTGGATCTGTTAGGTGTAGTGTTGATGCTCCATAGTACATAAGGCAACTCCTCCACCCAACAACCCGGTGTTCTCTGTAAAGCAACCATAAGCCGGGGCTTGATGCCTCTCAAGATCTCTTGATTAGCCCTTTCCGCTTGGCCATTAGATTGAGGGTGAGCTACTGATGATACATCAAGGCGGATGTGCTCTCGTTGACATAACTCCTCCATAGCCCCCTTGGATAGATTGGTGCCATTATCCGTTATAATGTTGTGTGGAAAGCCAAACCGGAAAATCACATTTTTAATGAATTGAACCGCCGTTGCTGCATCACACTTACTGACAGGCTCCGCTTCAACCCATTTGGTAAACTTGTCAACTTCCACTAGCAGGTGGGTTTTCTTATCTTGGGATCTCTTGAAGGGTCCAACCATATCAAGCCCCCAAGTCGCAAACGGCCAGGTAATTGGGATCATCCTCAGCTCTTGCGCCGGTATATGAGCACGCCGTGAGAATTTTTGGCAAGCATCACATTTTTTGACCAAGTCCTCTGCGTCGGCGTGAGCCGTCAACTAGTAGAACCCCTGACGAAAAGCCTTAGCCACCAAAGATTTTGAACCGGCGTGATGACCGCAATCGCCTTCATGACTCTCTCTAAGGATATCACAGCCTTCTTCTGGTGACACACATCGCTGAAATGCTCCAGACACGCTGCGATAATGAAGTTCTCCATTGACAATAGTCATAGGTTTAGACCTCCGGATTATCTGCCGAGCCTCGACTTCGTCCTCTGGTAACTCGCCTCGGTTCATGTATGCCAGGTAGGGGAGTGTCCAATCCGGAATGACATGAAGTGCTGCAACCAACTGTGCTTCCGGATCAGGAACAACCAAGTCCTCCTCTGAAGGTACCTGCACCGATGGACTATGCAACTCATCCAAGAAGGTATTAGGTGGAACCGGTTTACGCTGGGAACCCAGCCGGCTTAACGCATCGGCTGCTTCATTTTTCCGCCAGTCTATATGATCCACCTGATATCCTTTGAAGTGTCCAGCGACAGCGTCCACCTCTCATCGATATGCTGCCATGAGTGGATCTTTGGAGTCCCACTTGCCAGATACTTGCTCTGCCACCAGATCTGAATTGCCAAAGCACTTAACCCGGCTCAAATTCATCTCCTTGGCCATCCGCAGACCATGGAGGAGAGTTTCATACTCAGCAGCATTATTAGTACAAGGGAACATCAAACGGAGGACATAGCAGAACTTATCACCTCGTGGGGAAGTTAACACGACTCCAGCCCCCGAGGCCTCCAATTGCCTTGAACCATCAAAGTGAATAGTCCAGTATGTATGATCCGGCTTCTCCTCAGGCGTTTGCAACTCTGTCCAATCGTTGATAAAATCCACCAGTGCTTGGGACTTTATCGCAGTACGGGGAACATACTTTAATCCGTGCGGGGTAAGCTCAATGGCCCACTTTGCAACACAACCAGTAGCTTCTCTGTTCTGGATTATATCCCCTAACAGAGCTGAACTGACAACGGTGATTGGGTGGCCCTGAAAATAATGCTTTACTTTCCGGTTTGCCATGAAAACTCCATACACCAGCTTTTGCCAATGCGGATATCTCTACTTTGATTCGATGAGCACCTCACTGACGTAGTAAACCGGCCGCTGAACCGGATATTCTTTGCATGCCTCCTTGCGCTCTACCACAATGGCAATGCTTACCGCACGGGCATTAGCGGCCACGTATAACAACAGCGGCTCATTGTGAACTGGGGCAGCAAGGACTGGCAGCTCTGCCAATTGCCTCATCAGATCCTCAAACGCACCATCAGCAGCATCACTCCAGACGAAGCGGTCTGTCTTTTTCATCATCTGATAAAGCGGGATTGCCTTCTCCCCCAAACGGTTGATGAACCGGCTGAGTGCTGCAATACGGCCCGCCACGCGTTGGACATCGTTGATGCACACCGGTTTAGCCAAGGACGTAATCGCCTTGATCTTCTCCGGATTAGCTTCAATTCCTCTGTTTGATACCAAGAACCCCAGGAGCTTGCCTGTCGGAACACCAAAAACGTACTTCTCCGGATTAAGCATCATTTTATAAACCCGGAGATTGTCAAAAGTTTCCTTCAAATCATCTATCAGTGACTCCTCCTTCTTGGATTTCACCACAATGTCATCGACATATTGATACGTCTCAGACGTATCTACTTTTCCAAACACTTTTGCTATTGTTTTGACCTCATTCTTGCATGATTTGAACTAAACTGACCCGGACTGACGCTGTTTTCAGCAGAGCTGCCTGTATGGTCTTATTGTGTGCAAGAAAACCGATTTTTAGGTGTCTCAGAAAATTCCAAGAAAAATCACAGAAAATCCACGCACCCGAAGGGCCATTGTGCCAGAAGTGGGGCCAGAGGGCAGCCAGGGGGGCCCCAGGTGCCCTGCTGGCGCGGCCCCACACCTGGCCGCGCCGGGAGGCCGCCTAGGAGGGTCCTCCCCCCTCTGGTTCCCTACCTTGGCTCCTATTTATTCCCGTGACGAGAAAACCCCAAAACAGAAGTCGTTTTTCCAGTTTCCGTCGCGGAGCCGCCGCCACCCTCTGTTCTTCTTTGGGAGGGCTAATCTAGAGGCTGATTTGGCCTCCGGAGAGGGGAGATCGTCGCCATCGTCATCATCATCACCACTCCATCCTCCCTCCATGACTTCTCCTTCCATGTGTGAGTAATTCCCTACTGTAGGCAAAGCGGATGGTAGGGATTGGATGAGTTAGATCATGTAATAGTTTATCAGATTGTTGGGGGCATGTTGCCTATCATCTAGTTTGGTGATTATCATCTTTGCTTCAACTTGTTGCTCTTAATGCTTGTCACTTAGGGCCCGAGTGCCATGTTTTCAGATCTGAACCCTATGTGTTTGCATGAATATATTTGTGTTCTTGATCCTATCTATGAGTTGATTGCACCTATTATGGTCCGGAACCGGCGATCCCAAAGGTGACTGCTTGGGACACCAAAGGGGATGGTCCATAATTTGAGGATTCCATGTATCCATTGAGTTTATTGCTTTGTTCCGGTGCTCTTTGACAGGAGCACCTTAATCTCCATAAGTTCCTTTTGGCCCCGTTCGTAGCGGGATGGTAGGACAAAAGATGTTGTGCAAGTTCTTATTGCAAGCACGTACAACTACCTGTGGGATACATGCCTAATATTTGATATTTGCCTAGATGATCATTACTTTTCTGTGTGCCTTGCCCCAAGTTAGATTCATGATGTATCTCATCCATGCAGCGCCCAACTATCCATCTCCCTAGCCTACAGTGTTTCAATCCTGCTGGTTATTAGTTGTTACTTTTGCTGTTTACTTTTGCTGTCACCACCATCACTATCATATCACCGTTACCACTTATCTTTTGTTGCAAGTAAGTATATTTCAGGTGCGGTTGAATTGACAACTCAACTGTCAAAGCTTATAAATACTCTTTGGCTCCCCGTGTGTCGAATCTATAAATTGAGTTATTCTTACCCGCGAAGACTATCTCGATCCCTTACGGTTGAGGGTTGTCAAGTACCGTTTTCTGGCGCCGTTGCCGGGGAGCATAGCAATATTTACATGTCTACTTGAAGTATCCTACCTGCTGCACTTCATCTGCTATGGGTAAAAAGGAGACCCCAAGGTTCCGATCTTACTATCCACTACAAGAAGAGGTCTGTTCTGAACACTAGTGCTACACTTGATTCACCTTCTGTTATGAGTAAGTTTGCCTCACCACCACCACATGATGCTTCTACTGAATCTGTTACTATGTCCGATACTTTTGATGATGCTTCTACTACTCTTGATGATATTGGTTCACTTGGTTATGCTCTTGAGAAACAGATCGCTGTCGCTGCAAAAAATCTGGAATTGAAATTCCTGTTACTCGCTACCCTATTGGTGGAACTTATGATTATCCTGATTTGAGTAAACTCAAGGAGAGACTCCTTGATGATGATTACATTATGCTTGATGATGATTTATGCAGGGAACTGACAGAGTTTGCCGACTCTGACCCTGAAGCTATTAAGAAGCTGCTTGAAAAACACTCCTTGAAGAACAAGACTGTTCCTGATCCTGAATTTGCTACATCTCCTATATGCGTGAATGATCCTGATTATGATTTCTCTGTTGATCTTTCACTTATATCTATGGTTGAAGCTGACCCCTTTTATGGCAGAGAAAATGATGATGCTATTGCACACCTGACCAAACTCACTGAGTTGGGTGGCTTGTTTACCACGAATGAAAAGATACGAAACTTTTATGTGACTAAGCTTCTTCCTTTCTCTTTGAAGGAAGGTGCTAAAACATGGTATGATGCACTACCATGTGGTTCCATTAAGAGTCCTCAAGACTTAGCTCACTCTTTTGTTGATAAGTACTTTCCTGCTCATATGCAACATGCTGCTTTACAAAGAATTTATAACTTTAAACAGTTGCAGGATGAGCACCTCCCTAAAGCTTGGGGGAGGTACTGTAGTCTGATCCAGGCTAGACCAGGACATGGAGTCCCTAAGAATGAATTAATCGATATATTTTATGCTGGTCTAACTGATGAATCCAGGTCCTATTTGGATAGTTGTGCTGGTTGTGTTTTCAGGAAAATAACACCGGACGATGCAGAAGAATTGATGGGCAGGATTGCCAAAAACCATGAAGATTGGTCCGTCCCTGAACCACCTCCACCACCAAAGAAGAGGGGCATGCTTGTTCTAAGCCCCGAAGATATGCAAGAAGCAAGGAAGTCTATTAAAGAGAAGGGTATTAAAACTGAAGACGTGAAGAATCTACCCCCTATTGAGAAGTTGTGTGAGCCTACCACTCACCCTCCTATGGTAGAGGTACACTCTCTTTTAGATTTCAACGCAAGTGACATCCCTCATGGTAAGCCTCCTGATCAATGTTTAGATGAGCTTGATAATTTTATTATGAAGCAAAGTCATTTTAATGAGAGGATCCAAAGTAAATTGCATGATAATTCCCTTGCTATCAAAAGTTTGCTTGATGTTCTAGGTAGAACAGTTAATGATGTTAAATGTCTTGTGAAGCATTTTCATATGGTTCAAACTCAGCTTGAACAAATTTCTAATGTGCAAAAAGATTTGCTTGCTAACAATACCAAACAAGATGATTTACAGGCCTTCGGGATTAAGACCCGAGGAGGAACTAGCACTCAAGATCCTCTCTATCCAGAGGGGCATCCGAGGAGAATCGAGCAAGATTCTCAAATGCAGGAAGAAGAAATTGTTGGCTCTCCAAAGAAGAAGAAGAAGAAACACAAGGAGGTTGACAATTCCAATGATCCTATTACAAGTGAAGAGCCAGCTGTTGATCCCAACAGTATATCTACCTCCGATGCTGAGACTGAAGACGGTGCCGAACCTGAAGATAAGGATAAGGAGAAGAATGATCCGCCTGAAGTTCGAGAAGAAGAAGCACCTGACAAACGCAAGAAGTACACTAGAGAAGACTTCGTCACAAGAAGACATGGGAAGGAAAGAGAACCATGGATACAGAAACCCATGCCCTTTCCAGGTAAGTCTCTCAAATCTAAAGAAGAAGAGCATTAAAATAAGTTTTGTGAGTGGATGAAACCTCTTTTTCTTCAAATCCCTTTGACTGATGCTATTAAGTTACCTCCCTATTCAAAATATATGAAAGATATTGTTAGTAATAAAAGAAAAGTTCCTAATGAAGCAATATCTACTATGCTTGCTAATTACTCTTTCAGTGGCAAGATTCCTGAGAAGCTTGGTGATCCAGGTATACCCACCATTCCTTGCTCCATAAAGAATAATTATGTCAAAACTGCTTTATGTGATCTTGGAGCAGGAGTGAGTGTTATGCCTCTCTCTCTTTACAAGAGGCTTTGTTTAGAGAAGCTAATCCCTACAGATATCTCTCTTCAGATGGCTGACAAGTCAACCGCCGTCCCGATAGGTATTTGTGAGGATGTTCCCGTAGAAGTTGCTAATTGTTTGATCCTTACTGATTTTGTCATGCTTGACATGCCCGAGGATGGGAGCATGTCCATTATTCTTGGTAGACCTTTTCTTAATACCGCAGGTGCTATTATTGATTGCAATAAAGGAAAGGTTACCTTCAATGTGAATGATAAAGAACACACGGTGTATTTTCCAAAGAAGACCGACAAGAGGCATGGCCTCAACTCTGTAGAAAATATCGAGACCGTGAAGGTTGGAGAATGGGACTGTCCACTACATGTGCACCACAAATACAAAACTATTATGGTGGGGACAATGTCCATTAAAGTAAAGGTGCAATGATCACTTCGTAAGAGGTGGGACTTTTTGCTCTATATATCGCCGGTTTGTTGGTAGGACTTGATCAACCTTACTAGTGAGCATGTTTTATATAGGTAAAGAGTTGAGCTTGTTATGTTTTCATTTGTTTTAGCTTTTGTTCTCCTTGCTGTACCAAGTGTTTGTGTTTTTGAAGCTTCACAATACTAATCACTGCTTTAAGTTTTCAGAAAGTTTTGCAGCTTTTTGAACTTCGAACAAAATTCAACAGTGAAGTTTTCAGAAAAATTCTAGAAAAATAAAAATTTAAATTTCCATGCCGGGAGTGACCCAGAGGCACCTGGGGCTGACCAGGGGGGGCCACCAGTGGCCCAGGCGGCCAGCTGGCGCGGCCTGCCCCCTGGCCGCGCCCATAGGGCGCCTGGGGCCCATAGGTCCCGCCTCCAGGTGAGTCTTCTTCCTCTCTCTCTCTCTTTCTCTCCGAAAACACGAGTTCTGCACCTGTTCTTGCGTTCTTGCTGTTCTTGGAGGCAATTTTCGATCTCTCTCTACAGCCTATCATTCGAGCTGAGATTTTGAACAAATACTCCCTGCTATGTAACTCCTCCACCCCTCCAATTAGATTTTTGGTTGGTGGCTTCATTTGTGAGTATTTAGTAGTTCTTGGTGCTGTGTAGATGAGCTTGCATGCATGTGTAGAAATTTATTTTGATGCAAGTTTATGCCTTAGGTAAGTAAGTTGAGTAGTTTGCCTTAACCACTTTGTTTAAATCCTTGTTTTTGTAATTTGCCAAAAATTTCAGAAATGAGTTTGTTAGGAAGGGCAAAGGGGTGGCTTGAGAAGAAGAAGCCCGCGCGCTCCGATCGAGTTACTAGAGCCGCAGCTTCACCCTCGACTGCTAGGGTGAGCTACAATGAAGATCATGTGCCCCTAGAGTTGTTGGAAGACACAAATCCAGCACGTGCGATGATGTTCCCATGTGATGAATTCCTTGAAGCTGCAGGAATTAAGGATGAGTTTTATAATCTTTGTGCTAATGCAGGTCTGACACGGCTCGTCACGTGCCGTGTTACTCAGTATCAAAAACTCACCTCCGGTTTCATTAACAGTTTTAGATATAACCTTGATACTGGTTCTATTGAGTTTAAAATTTACAATGATCTTTTGACCATGCCCTTGGAAAAGTTTTGTGAAATAATAGGTGTGCCAAACGTTGGGCGGACGGCGAAGATGACCTCTCAGCCCTCCGAGCTGAAAACCGTCTTCAACTCTCTCTGCAGCATGGATACGAGGGATATTCATCGGTCAAAAATCTCCAGCATCTTATTCCCTCACCTCAGGTATTTTGCGTATTATGTTGCTAGAGGGGTATTAGCTCGTGACAACACGAGCAACATTTCTGCGCCGGATATTGCTATCCTGGCAACCGCCCTCTCAGGTAGGTTTGATTATAATGTGGGTGCCTTAATTGCTCGACGCCTTGCTATGAACGGTAACAGGGGAGATTTATTTGGTGGCGTTTATGCCACACTTATCTTAGAGTATCTTAAAGGCACCCCACACCCTGATGATAAGCCTTTTACTTATTTAAGTTTTGATCTTGCTGCTATGAAAAGGCATAAGTTTGTTACCATGACTTCTGAGTTTGGTAACCTTGTTTATATCTTGCGTTTCGGAACTACCGCGGAACACAAGATCCGTCTACCTGCACCTCTTTCGTTTGATTTTTCTCGCAGGAACGGATGGTCCTTTGATGTTATCCAGTTCGATGAGTTCATGGTCCAACATCAGTTTCATAACCCCATGGAGGGGGTTGTGCCCGACGAGGAGGAGCACGGTGAGTTACCACCTTTTCAGGGGGAGACCGTCACCCAGTTTGGTGAAGGGTCTTCCTCTGCTTGGAGTGCGGACCCTTCTTCGTGGGAGGATCCGAGGACTTCGGTGTACGCGCCGGAATCCTTATACGACCCTTGGACTCACCACTACCACCCCGGAGCAGGAGGCTCCTGGGGGCAGTAGCTACTACCAACTTAGGCCAAAAGCCTAAGCTTGGGGGAGTACGTGCCCTTCTCACTTTTCCATTGTATTATCCGTTTTATTTTTGTTCGCTTTGATCTTTTCGAAGTTTTTGCCCGTTATTCTTTATTTCTTTCTTTGCAAAAACAACAAAAAGATCTTCTCTTTCTTTTGCTTTCGTTCAACCTTTCAAAAAAAAACCCAAAACGATTTCCTTTCTCTCTTTAGTTTGCTTTGTTTTCAGAGTTCAGCTCGAGTCCGTGATGGCATTTAATTATATTTCCTACATTCGATCGTGCAAGTGACAAGGCAGTAATGACGAAGATCGACGGAAGGGAAGCAACAAGGAAAACCGGTATGAACTCTTCTTGTTTCTACTTTTGTACATATGCCTGTACTTATGATCTAGAGACCAGCTTGTAGCGACATAGTGCTATGTTTACAATGCTTTCCCAGTGGTTCATGCTTTCCTTGTGGCTAGTATCAAATAGCTAGAGTATATAATGTGTTATTGAAATGATTTACATGCATTGCATTGTTCATAGTTTGGTATACTAAGGTGGTATTTCCTTTTGGAGAATTCTTGGATTGACTTGGCACATGTTTACACATGTTTAAGACTAAAAAGTCTACTTTGCCTTGATGATCTTTGAGTTTCAGAATAGTTATATCACTTTCATGCCCAATTCAATGTTGCTTTGTCGCTCTGCATGATTATGACCGTTATTGCTCTCTAGTTGGTCGCTTCCCAGTCTCTTGCTAGCCTTCGCTCGCACTAAGCAGAATTCTGCTTGTGCATCCAAATCCTTTCAATCCAGTTATTTCATATGAGTCCACCATACCTTCCTATGTGGTATTTATCGGCCATTCTAACGAAGACTTTCTTGTACCATCTCGAAATTGTTCAAAATCTTCTATTTTGTGCCCCTGTTTTTGCTCATGAGGAAGTAGTAGTTAATTCATGATCTTTTTAAGTTGGACAAGTTTTATCCCGGGATTGCATGTCTAATCTGCAAACCCCTAATACGAGGAGGAACTGGCATGAGTGCGCCCGGCTCATAAAAGATAATACAACAAACAAACCCTCCTTCATGCTTTGTTCATGAGAAATCAGAAAACTTTTGGCAGTGATAAACAAAGGAGATTAAGGGGATGTGATTGTCCCCGTGCGGGAGCCGTTCCTCGAAACTTGTCCAGTTCGGGAAGTGATTGGGTTGTCTACTAACATTCGTTGACGAAATATGCACCTCCCAAAATCATTTTTTACCTCTGTTTTCAAAACCAAGAGCTCTGGTACATGTTTAGTCTTTGCTTCCAACCACGGGTTTTCAACCTCACCATCAAATTCCATGATTCGAGAGTCTCCACCTTCTTTCTTCAAAGCACCAACTAGGAGAGCATAATTGTCATTCTGAGTGTAATGTGCATTGTCCCAAAGTATTACATTGTCTTCTGCATGCTTGTGGTATTATTTATTTTGAAATTCTTAGTTCTAGTCTCCTTTAAAACTCTGGAGGAGTTTCTGCATTTATGTTTTGCTTCACTCATGGAGGCTAGCGAGATACCACTCTAGTATGTTCAAGCTATGTGCAATGTAATCTTGTCTTGATTTTCAGTAGTATATTATTTACTTTTAGGTATTTGTGATTGGTCACTTGAAAGAAGGATTGCTCCGTGCATTGTCCTCATAGCATTGTTTCAATACTTGCTAGACTCTTTTCGTAGTACATGCTTATATACATCTAATGAAGCAAAAGAGTTTGTCAAAGTTTTCTTTGTCGCGTCCAGTTCGTTGAACTGAATTGCTTGAGGACAAGCAATATGCTAAGCTTGGGGGAGTTGATACGTCTCAAACGTATCTACTTTTCCAAACACTTTTGCTATTGTTTTGACCTCATTCTCGCATGATTTGAACTAAACTAACCCGGACTGACGCTGTTTTCAGCAGAGCTGCCTGTATGGTTTTATTGTGTGCAGGAAAACGGAATTTTAGGTGTCTCAGAAAATTCCAAGAAAAATCACAGAAAATTCACGCACCCGAAGGGCCATTGTGCCAGAAGTGGGGCCAGAGGGCAGCCAGGGGGGCCCCAGGCGCCCTGCTGGCGCGGCCCCACCCCTGGCCGCGCCAGGAGGCCGCCTGGGAGGGTCCTCCCCCCTCTGGTGCCCTACCTTGGCTCCTATTTATTCCCATGACGAGAAAACCCCAGAACAGAAGTCGTTTTTCCAGTTTCCGTCGCGGAGCCGCCGCCACCCTCTGTTCTTCTTCGGGAGGGCTAATCTGGAGGCTGATTTGGCCTCCGGAGAGGGGAGATCGTCGCCATCGTCATCATCATCACCACTCCATCCTCCCTCCATGACTTCTCCTTCCATGTGTGAGTAATTCCCTGCTGTAGGCAAAGCGGATGGTAGGGATTGGATGAGTTAGATCATGTAATAGTTTATCAGATTGTTGGGGGCATGTTTCCTATCATCTACTTTGGTGATTATCATCTTTGCTTCAACTTGTTGCTCTTAATGCTTGTCACTTAGGGCCCGAGTGCATTTTTTCAGATCTGAACCCTATGTGTTTGCATGAATATATTTGTGTTCTTGATCCTATCTATGAGTTTATTGCACCTATTATGGTCCGGAACCGGCGATCCCAAAGGTGACAGCTTGGGACACCAAAGGGGATGGTCCATAATTTGAGGATTCCATGTATCCATTGAGTTTATTGCTTTGTTCCGGTGCTCTTTGACAGGAGCACCTTAATCTCCATAAGTTCCTTTTGGCCCCGTTCGTAGCGGGATGGTAGGACAAAAGATGTTGTGCAAGTTCTTATTGCAAGCACGTACAACTACCTGTGGGATACATGCCTAATGTTTGATATTTGCCTAGATGATCATTACTTTTCTGTGTGCCTTGCCCCAAGTTAGATTCATGATGTATCTCATCCATGCAGCGCCCAACCATCCATCTCCCTAGCCTACAGTGTTTCAATCCTGCTGGTTATTAGTTGTTACTTTTGCTGTTTACTTTTGCTGTCACCACCATCACTATCATATCACCGTTACCACTTATCTTTTGTTGCAAGTAAGTACATTTCAGGTGTGGTTGAATTGACAACTCAACTGTCAAAGCTTATAAATACTCTTTGGCTCCCCGTGTGTCGAATCTATAAATTGGGTTATTCTTACCCGCGAAGACTATCTCGATCCCTTATGGTTGTGGGTTATCACATATGCATGGACATTCCGCCCAATCTGCCCTTGTAGGCAGTTCTGCACACAACGCTGATAGGTCGCCTAGGCACTCTTAAGCCCAAATGGCATAGATACATAGCAGAAGGCTCCAAAGGGAGTTATAAAGGCTGTCTTCTCCTGGTCCTTAACTGCCATCTTGATCTGATGATAACCTGAATATGCATCCAAAAAACTTAGTCCCTCACATCCTCCCATAGCATCAATGATTTGATCAATACGAGGAAGCGCAAAAGGATCAGTTGGGCAAGCCTTATTCAGATCCGTATAATCAACACACATTCTCCAAGTGCCATTTTTCTTAAGTACTAGCACCGGATTAGCCAACTACTCTGGATGAAACACCTCAATTATAAAGCCTGCAGCCAAAAGCCTAGCCACTTCTTCTCCGATAGCCTTGCGCCTCTCCTCATTGAAGCGGCGCAGATACTGCTTGACCGGTTTAAACTTAGGATCGATATTAAGATTGTGCTCAGCGAGTTCCCTCGGTATACCTGGCATGTCAGAAGGCTTCCATGCAAAGATGTCCCGGTTCTCACGGAGGAACTCGATGAGCGCGCCTTCCTATTTCGGATCCAGGTTAGCGCTGATAGTGAACTGCTTGGATGAATCGCCATGATCGAAGTCCACCTGCTTGGTCTCTTTGGCTGACTTGAACTTCAGCGCCGGATCATGCTCCGTGGTTGGTTTCTTCAGCGGAGACATATCTGCCGGATCAACATTGTCCTTATAAAACTTCAGCTCCTCAGTTGCACAAACCGCTTCACCATAAGCTGCATCTCCTTCCTCGCATTCTAATGCAATTTGTCGGCTCCCGTGAATCATAATAGTTCCCTTGTGGCCTGGCATCTTGAGCTGTAGATAAACATAACACGGCCTAGCTATGAACTTGGCGTAAACCGGCCTCCCAAACAAAGCGTGGTATGGGCTCTTGATCTTTACCAGCTAAAAGGTTACAGTCTCTGACCTGGAGTCATGTTCATCTCCGAAGGTAACCTCTAAGTTAATCTTGCCAACTGGGTACGCCGATTTACCTGGCACCACCCCATGGAATACTGTGTTGGATTGTCAAAGCTTTTTATCTGTCAGCCCCATACGCCGAAAAGTCTCATAATACAGGATGTTGATGCTGCTGCCTCCATCCATAAGCACTTTGGTGAATTTGTAACCACCCACCTGTGGTGCCACCACCAGAGCCAGCTGACCCGGATTATCAACCCGGGGTGGATGATCCTCTCTGCTCCACACAATGGGTTGTTCAGACCAACACAGAAAATGTGGTATCACCGGTTCAACAGAGTGCACTGCCCTCTTCAGAACTTTCTGGTCCCGTTTGCACAAGCTCGTGGTGAAGACATGATAATGCCCGCTGCTCAGCTCCTTCGGATTATTCTGATATCCGGATTGCTGCTGTTGCTGATGCTGTTGATTCCCCTGGTTATCGAATCCGCCCTGACCATGCTGCTGGTTATGCTGATTCTGATTGTGCCCATTGTGGTTGCTATTATTACCTTGATAACCCGGACCTTGGAAGATAGGGCCTGACCCGCCGGGGGGGGGGGGCGTGATCATACCTATTCTGGTTCATGAACTCCTGCATGATGAAACAATCCCTCCAGAGATGCGTAGCTGGTTTTTCCGGCGTACCGTGCTTTGGGCAAGGCATGTTCAACTAGCGCTCCAGATTAATAGGCGGCCACCCATTACACGGGGGAGGTCTACCCTTGCGGTGCTGCCCATCCTCCTGAGCGTTGGTGTTGGCCACAAAATCCGAGCTGCCATCTGCCTTACGCTTACCATTGTATCCTTGGTTCGCCGGATTGGCCTACGGCGCTTTACTATTCTTGCTTGCCATCCCTAACTTGTTTCCCTCAGCATCTGGGTGTTTGGTGTTATCAGAGTCTCCATACTTCACTAAAACGCCCATGAGTGTCCCCATGTCATTACAATCGCGTTTAAGCCGTCCCAACTTCTACCTCAAAGGCTCAAACCAGCAATTACCTTCCAAGGTTACCACTGCTGTACTAGGGTTTATACTATTTGGGGAGTGCAAGATTTCCGACACTCGACACACACAACTACTTGTAGACTCCTGCTCTCCTTGAACGCAGGCAGCTAAGTCGACGACAGACATCGGTTGCTTGCACGTGTCCTTGAAGTTGCTGATAAACCGGCGCCGCAATTCAGCCAATGACTCAATGGAATTAGGTGGTAAACTCTTCAGCCATGTTCGGGCCGTGCCTTCGAGCACCATTGTGAAATATTTGGCGCATGCTGCCTCGTCTACATCAAGCATCTCCATTGCCATCTCATAACTCTCCACCCATGTCTCCGGAGCAAGATCCGACGTGTAATTGGGCACCTTGCGCGGCCCCTTGAAATCCTTGGGTAGTTTTACGTTCCGTAAAGCGGGGATGAGACACGGCACGCCCAGGGAACTGGACATGACCCCCGATTCAACTATGGTGGTGGGACGAACCGGCGTCGCCTGACGGGCTTCGTACTGTGCTGTTACCTCGGCCTCCCGACGCTGCCTGGCCTGGTCCACCACCTCTTGAGCATGCGCCTCCTCTCCTGCCGGATTATCCTGCCTCGGCCGATGACGTCTCCGTGCACTGCTTGATACGGCCGGTTCATCCAGACGCCTTGTATAGCTCCGGCTCGGACGGGGGGTTGAATGAATCCTCTCCCGGCTATAGGAATAAGCTTGCTGTTGAGTTAGCGTCGTGTCCAACAACTCCTTGGGTCGTCGTGCCTCCACCGCTATGGGGGATGTTCCTTCGATGGGAAGGGCGGCCGACGGTGAAGTGGCAGCAACTATGTTGTCCAACGGAGTAGAAAAATGACCAGGAGGGGTGGGCACATGTTGGGTTCGCACAACTTGACCATTTGGCTCAGCGGCCGGTGGCTGAACCGACGCGCCTGTTCCCGGTGCTCCTCCCCGGTTCACCTCTGGCTGGTTACTGGTTCCTGCTCCTGGCGTGCTAAAGATATTTCTTGCCTCATAAACCGGCAGCAGGCGAGATCGTTGCCTTCTCATCATTACCCCTTGTGAAGCGGTCTGATCCAACATGAGTCGATAGGCCTGAGCATCCAACTCCACCTGCTTTGTGGCCATCCTAGCTTTCTCAGCAGCCAGGTCCAACTTGGCTTGTTCAATCCGGCTTTTCACCTGAGCGACCTCTGCATCATGCTGCTCCTTGTTGGCCTGGGTTACCTCTGTTGTCACTAGTGCTGTCAAGGTATCGACCAAGATGGATAAAGTGTCAGACGGCGACGGGGGAGGATCTCCAGCTCTAGCTCTCATTGCCTCTGATGTCAACGCCCTGTTGTTGAGGACTGCTGCACGGGTTGTGATCCGGCCATGAAGACAACGACCCTGTTTGGCGGATCGAGGGGGTCCGAAATACGGTCACCATCGGAACAGCCCTCAGACCGGCCATCCTGCAGTAGATACAAAGATTTTGTCTCTCCGGAAGAAGATTCATCGCCGGAATAAACAACAGTCTCGCCGCCAGAGTTCGATCCGTCCTCGGCTTGCACTCCGTGCACTGCTCCAATGAAGACGTGTTTCACGGCGGGCTGAATCCGGGCAGGTCTCGCACGCTGAGCCGACTCGACGACGTTGGGGAAGATGTCCGGCTCACGGCCCGGTTCGCCGATCCTGCCGATGAAGACGTGGATGCCGCTAAAGGGGACCCGGTATCCGTATTCGATTGAATCGGCCTCGGGGCCCCAGCCTGCAGCGTCGATGTAGATCCGGCCGCGATGACTCTTAGTCATCCGGCCCACTGCATAGCCCTTGAGTCCTTCAAAGCTACCCTTGAAGAACTCGAAACCATCGTGCGATAGCCCCACGGTGGGCGCCAACTGTCGTGGATTTTGCATGGCAGATGTCCTAGCAAAAGGACTTAGTCGTGAGGCCATCGCTACGGGTTAACTTAAAGGGGTTAAAGCGGACGAAGGACGCAGGGATTTTATACTAGTTCGGCCCCTTCGATGAAGGTAAAGGCCTACGTCTAGTTTGGTGTGGTATTGCTAGGGCTTCGATGACCAGGGAGCGAATCCGCTTTGCCTGTGTCTCGAGCTGTTGTTGTCTATCTTGAACCGTCGCCGGATCGTCCCCTTATATAGAGGCGACGCCCGGTCCGGTTTACAGAGTCCCCAGGCCGGCTCATAAACATGTCCGCCTCGGTCTCTGTCCTTTCTATCTTACATCCCAAGTTACATAGTATGACGGTTTACAAATCATGGGCCCTAACACATGGGCTCTAAATCCCTTGGGCTATAATCTTCTACTTCATACTCCACTGGGCTTTTGATAATACAGTCTTGATAACATAAACTGGACCCTCCTGGCCGGTTTATACCTGGTAGTAATATCCCTGACAGGCTGGGAACGGCCCACTAGAAAATGGGCTGTTAATGGGTATGAAGAGATATACTATCCATTATGGGCCAGTTTCACTACGGGCCGTCAATGGGCCAAGAGTTACAAAGGGCCTCATATGGGCCAAAAGACGTCATGGGCCGTACATGGGCCGGAAGTTATAACGTGCTGCAATCATATTGGACGGCCCAGATGAAGCTAGTGGGCCAAATTCGGAAAGGCCATAATGGGCCGTTAGTTATCGGGCCTGAATGGGCTGTATGCGAGTAGGCCGTTAGCAGACTTTCTATGGGCCGGCCCATTAACCTTTGACCAAATCAAACGGGCTGGCCTTTTGACCTGCATGGGCCACTATTGGGCCGCGCCACGTGTCGACGTATCATAGACGCCTCCTGTCCATTGGTTTGTTGACATCTGTCCGCACGTGGAGCTAACTCGTGGTTCCTTCGGCCAATGAGAATTTTACACGTGGAAAATCCCCATTGGTCCTCGCTGTTAGCGGGTTATCGAATCTAAAACCGGACCTGATAGCTTAATGGCGACCCATTACGGTGGATGCCACCTGTTGGTTACGCTTGACGAAAGCACTTCCATGACGCTCCATTTATCGTCATGGAAGTGAACACTTCAGTGATGATAATTTTGGTACTGTCATGGAACACTTCTACGACAGCACAAGTATGACTATCTTGATTCTGTCATAAAATCGTCATGGATGTACATGCCTGACAAAAAACATGACCTACCACTAGTACAACGAGGTGCTATACAGACGATTTTAACCCTTTCCGCGACGACATTTGGAACCGTCACCTAGTGAGTGTGGGTGATAGGGGGGTCCTTCTCACACGACCTAGAAACAGTCGGGGATATGCCCTCCTAGCACACAAGCTCAGCAAAATGAGGTCATGTGCAACCGACGAGCGACCAAATATCGTTATACGTACAGTAGTGCTAAAAAATTATACAAGCGAAATCATTTTCGATCGTTATTATATCCCACACAGTGTGTTCCCGGTTAACATTTCCGTCCATATATACATCCCACACAGTCGCTCCAAGGAAAATGTTTCTATTCGAAGGTACATCACACATGATTTTCCCCATTAAATCGTTTGTGATAGCGTTTCCATTGCACGTGGTATAACAATTTTATCGTTTGCGTTATTGAATCCATCACACACAGTTTTTATGTGGTAAACGTCTGCGCTAGGTGGCCTAACGCAAACGGTTTATTCCTATTAATGAATGCATCACACAAAGTTTTTTGTGTATAACCATTTGCAATAAAAAAAACCAATTAGCAGGCTAATTATCCTATTATTAATAATCCATTTATTAATCTAATTGACATTTCATATTAAGCACATAATATATTTCATTTTCATAATTGAAATACATCAGAGTACAACATCATATAGCTTCAGCACTCAGCTACCCCATTACACAACTGCACCAGCACCAAGTTTCACATGCAACATCTATAGCCTTTCGAAATTAGCAACATAGACAGTACATAGATAGATGTATCTCATCTGGAAAACTACTGAAGCAGAAGGTGAATATTGAGCCTTCATTGATGTTGAAGGTCTTTGCAACTTTAGGCCAGTGCATGTGGATGATTGACCGTCCATCCTTCGTCCTCTTCAGGAACACTTCAATGTTGAACCGTGGGTGTTGTATGAATACCTTCCTCGCCTCCTGACCATACAGGTGGTTTGAGAGGTAATCATGAGTGAACTACTTTGGAAAGGCCTGAAAACAAGGATGTGCATAAATATCTTCTCTATATTTGAAATGGGGCAAAGGAATAAAAAGGCAAGGTATAATAGTTAGTACCATCCTGTAGTGAACTGATGTCTTCTTCATTGTGCAAACAAAGATCTTGTTGTTTTTTGTCACTAATTTCTTTATCCTAACAATCTTTCTGAGTTTCTTGACTTGACTGATATTCATGGACAACTCATTTCCCCATATGCAAAAAGGGTCGAACAGTGGGTCAAAACCTCCGATAGTAGGACCTACATGTGCAAGACCAAATTGTTATAAACCTAAATATTAGAATGGTTCCTGCAATTACATAATAATGTGCTATTAGACAAAGGACCATGCATGTGCTAACCTCGATTGTAAACCTCAGTGCTTCCCATTGTTTCCCTGCAACACATATAAGGTAGTGAGTCATCAGGTTAAGTAAGGGTTCGCATGCTATTAGTTCAGTACGTTGATGAAAAATAAGCACATTGTAGATTCATCAGATTAATTCAAGCCACATGGAAAACCCATTTATCCAAACAAAGAATGATTAAGAACTAGGAAATACATTTATTCCTCACATGCACAACAATACAAAATTCTACCCACGACAATTGGACATTGCATTGAAGAATTGAACTAAGCATTTAACTAAACACCACAACAAATGAACCAAACATTAACTGAGCACCACATTGCACAATATAACATACTCCTAATAGAAGATCAGACAGTTAACCAAACCAAGCATGCTTAACAACTTGGAAATATAACAATTGTATTTGTTTCTCATGTATTTACTACATCCAAATTCAATTTATTCCTCACATGGTATACACTAACAGAATGCACCCACAACTATTGAACATCGCATTGCAGAATTGAACCAAACAGTTAACTAAACACCACAACAAATGAACCAAACATTAAGTGAGCACCACATTGCACAATATAACATACTCCTAATAGAAGATCAGACAGTTAACCAAACCGAGCATGCTTAACAACTTGGAAATATAGCAATTGTATTTGTTTCTCATGTATTTAGTACAGCCAAATTCGATTTACTAATCACATGGTATACAATAACAGAATGCACCCACAACTATTGAACATCGCATTGCAGAATTGAACCAAACAGTTAACTAAACACCACAACACAAATGAACCAAACGCTAACTGAGCAACGCATTGCACAATGTATAACCAAACCAAGCATGCTTGAGAACTTGAAAATATAGCAATTGTATTCGTTTCTCATGTATTTTGTAAAGATAAATTCAATTTATTTCTCACATGGAAGACAATACAAAATTGCTGCCTGAAGAATTGAACATTACATTTGCAGAATTGAACCAAACAATTAACTGAAGACGACAACTAATTAACCAACTAATAAGTGAGCACCATACTGCACGACATATAGAACATATACACTAGAGCAACAGATTGCATGGTAATATTAGATAGCACAATTCACTAGATTTTGTTAAGGAAAGGCAGGAGCAGCACACGCAACGGGTAAACCGAGCATGCTTAACCGGCGTAGCTAGCAAATGGCAAGGTGCTCCTCCAAGATCTGGGGGTCGACACAAATGGCAGCCATCGCGACCTCATCCGTACGTGCGATCGTGATTTGCTTCTCCGCTGCCAAATGCTCCTTGAGATCTTGGCTATACTACATGCACCATGGCTGAGGGTGGCACTTATTTGGTGGAGGGGTCGGTGATTTGGGTGGAAGGTGTCGCGCTCGCGCCGGCGGTCAGGGCATGTGGGATGTGGAAGGAGGAGGATGGGGGTTGGGTGTGGATTACCTGCTTGGATAAACGAGGCCGAGCAGCGTGAAGGAGAGGGTCGCCGGCGAGGAGGCGGCGCTGAAAGCAAGGAGTGAAGGTTTCAACTTGGAAAGGAAGGCGGAAAGAGGGGGGATGTGGATTTTGGTAAGGGGGAGGGGCTGGGAGGTAGATATTACCTCGCACGCCGAACATTTGGAATCGCTTCAGCGAAAAAATTAGCGCGCAAAGTGTCATCAGACACGGTCCCTTATTCAGAACTGTGTACGATATGTGAACATCACAAACGATTCAGACATCTTAGCCGTGTGTGATGAGTTTGAACGTCAAAACTTTTGGTCCACGTCCCCATCTTTCACTGGCGACTATTGGACAGTGAAATGATATTTGAGGAGCGGGCTAGTGTGCTTGACACTCCCACGGTGCTCCAAAATATTTTGTGCTGCATCTCACACGGTTGGTGATAATAAACTGTGTGCGATCTACTTGATTTTTCTTCTTGATTTGAATTACATAATGAGGTCACAGCTGCAAAGGATGGTGTTTGCATTGCTCGAACTTTTATCTGTAGTGAACATGCACCAATAAGTGCGTCGTCAAAAAAATTAGAATTATTAAAGGTTCATTTGGACGTTTTTATATATTAACTAGGTTTTGTAGGCATTTCAGGTGCATAATTCAAATTTGTACTACATGCACATGCTCCAGTGCATATAAACAGGTAAAAAAATCAAAGCTATGTCCTTGGTTGAATGCTTAGGTCCCATGCAAGAAATGGGAATGAATTTCAAACACCCTGCCACCGTCACTCGGCCGGAAACATTGACATACCTGTTTTTAAATTCTAGTAAATGCAAAACTCGTCTGAAATTCATGGAACTTGGCATGCTATCATGGATGGGCATCAACATGTCGTGGTAAAAAATTGTCCCATTTGAGGCAGGTTTGGGTATAAGCATCTCACAAACCAGAGCTTCTCACAACAAGCGTGATGGTTTCAGTAGGGAACGTGCCACCTTTCGAGACGAAACGATATCTGTTGCCTCATATTGCTTTCAAAAAACTTCTAGTGTCAACATAGAACAACAAGAGTGTTGTGTCTAATTTTGGAATTTTTTAGGGTTCGTTTGGACATTTTTATACATTAACTAGGGCTTCTAGGCATTTTATGGGCATAATTCAAATTTGAACTACATGCACTTGCTCCAGTGCATATAAAAGGGTTAAAAAATCAAATCTGTGTCCTTCGGTGCATGCTTAGGTCCCATGCAAGAAATGGGAATGAATTTCAAACACCTTGCCATTGTGACTCGGGCAGAAACATTGAGATACCTGGTTTTTAAATTCTAGTAAATCCAAAACTCATGTGAAATTCATGGAACTTGGCATGCTATTATGGAGCGGCATCAACATGTCGTGGTAAAATTCTTGTCCCATCTGGGGCAGGTTTGGGTATATATAAGCTTCTCACAAACCAGAGCTTATCACAACAAGCATAATGGTTTCGATAGGGAATGTGCCACCTTTGGGGACGAAACGATATCCGTTGCCTCTTATTGTTTAAAAAAATATAGTGTCAACATAGAACAACAGGAGTGTTGTGTCTAATTTTGGAATTTTTCGGGGTTCGTTTGGACATTTTTATACATTAACTAGGTTTTCTAGGCATTTTATGCACATAATTCAAATTTGAACTACATGCACTTGCTCTAGTGTATATAAACGGGTCGAAAAAATAAATATGTGTCCTTCGGTGCATGCTTAGGTCCCATGCAAGAAATAGGAATGAATTTCAGACACCGTGCCACCGTCACTAGGCCGGAAACATTGAGATACCTGGTTTTTAAATTCTAGTAAATCCAAAACTTGTCTGAAATTCATGGAACTTGGCATGCTATCATAGAGGGGCATCAACATGTCGTGGTAAAAAATTTGTCCCATTTGGGGCAGGTTTGGGTATAAGCATCTCACAAACCAGAGCTTCTCACAACATGCGTGATGGTTTCGGTAGGGAACGTGCCACCTTTGGGGACAAAACGATATCTGTTGCCTCTTATTGCTTTCAAAAAAATTATAGTGTCAACATAGAACAACAAGAGTGTTGTGTCTAATTTTGGAATTTTTCGGGGTTTGTTTGGACATTTTTATACATTAACTGGGGTTTCTAGGCATTTTATGCGCATAATTCAAATTTGAACTACATGCACTTGCTCCAGTGCATATAAAAGGGTTGAAAAATCAAATATTTGTTCTTTGGTGCATGCTTAGGTCCCATGCAAGAAATGTGAATGAACTTCAAACAATTGCCATCGTCACTTGGCCCGAAACATTGAGATACCTGGTTTTTAAATTCTAGTAAATCCAAAACTCGCCTGAAATTCATGGAACTTGGCATGCTATCATGGAGTGGCATCAACATGCCGTGGTAAAATTCGTGTGCCATCTGGGACAGGTTTGGGTATATATAAGCTTCTCACAAATCCGAGCTTTTGGCGCACCACTTTTCCTACTAATGGCGCACTAGTGGTCCGCCACTAGCACCACGCCATTAGATTTTTTTACTAATGGCGCACCCCTGGTGCGCCATTAGTATCTGGTGCACTAATGGCGCACCAGGTAGTGCGCCATTAGTATGTCCCTCTGTGCGCCATTAGTATGCCTCCCGGGGGCCATATGTACCCATGTGCTTTGGCATACTAATGGCGCGCTGATGGGTGATGCGCCATTAGTTTCATCTAGACAGTGCGCCATTAGTATCTTGAGTGGTGCGCCACTAGTATGAATATTAGGGATTTTTTTCTTTTCTGATATTTTCGCAGGATAAAAAATATATTATTGGACAGAATTTAGACAACACCAAACAACAACACCAGATTCATCGAATACAATAGAAGGTTAGTCTCCGAATACAATTCATCATATTAGTCTCCGAATACAATTCATCATATTAGTATCCGAATTCAAAAGACCGAACAAAGATAGAACATTATATTACAAGTCTCGAGACCGCGAGTAGCGAGTTTGTCTTCACATTACAAGTCGATATCGATCATCTAAACTACCATCACATAGAAGAGAGCTGCGGTCATCACGATGAGCATCATCGCGATGAAACTCGTCTTCATCCGGTTCCTCCAACGCTCCCTCCTCTCTCCCGCTAGATGGTGCGCGTATCTAGATTCCGCCTCCGCCCTAGTGGTGCACCCTTTGTAACTGTTACCGCTGAAACGGTGAACCTGTCTCCGACACTCCTCCTAGTCGTTGTAGACTCCGGGAACCTTACCCTTGTACACGACATACGACGACATCGCTATGCACTAGCCAAACGAAACGTTAGTACCAATTCACAGACAATACATAAGCAATATATAAGTATGCAACAAAAGGATCGGAAGAGAAAAGCAAGACATTAATAGCATCGATTACATCTATGTTGAACGACTGTCCAAACCAAAGAGACATACAAGTTCATTAAAGTTTAATTACAACATGAGCCAATCGTTGTTTTAGAACTAGACATAGCATCACTACTTTTGACTCGACTCAAGGGACCGGAGGGTGGATGAAGCCGCCGTCTATCGTGGGAGTCATGAAATCGCGGGCGTTGTCAGCCTGCATTTGTAGCATTGTGTCTATGTCACTGTTGGACGGTTGATTTCTGAGGTAGAACTGCCCCGAGGTATGAAGGACATCTTGATGGATGATTTCCACAAACTCCGACTGGATGCGAAAGAATTCTTGTCTGATGTCCGCGTCCTGGATTACCGACAAGCTCGCGGCCCAATCTTTGAGTTTATCTGGTAGCGGAAGGTGATGATGGTCCCGTACGATCGCCCGCATGTGATGGATGGCGTAGTAGGCACCCTTCTGACCGCCAGGCGGCTGCTTAGCGCAGCAGAACGTCGTATTGTGGGCGAACATGTTCTTTCCGTACTTACGAACTGTCCTGGTGAAGGTGCCTCCAGATTTGGCGTAGCCGGGGAGAACATCATCAAGAACTTTCTTGAAATTTGTGTAGTCTACCTTCGACTGACGGTCCGAGTCGAAATACGTGGCCATGGAATATTTCGGGCTTAGGAGGATGAGTGTGCAATGTGTGTCACTGCGCAAAACACGGAATGTTAAAAGAAAAACGATCGAAATCTAAGAAATCATATGTTACGGGGCGGTTGAGGGGACGACTTACTCGGGAAAGTAAGGCACGAGGAAGTTATCCTTATCTTGGTTTGCCAGAATGACGCCTTCGAGGTAAGAACTCGTGACTTGCTGGTCCCCAGCGTTGCCCAAGATCTTGGCACGCATGTAGAAGGGGTCGACTATCACGATGTCCGGGGTCTTGTCTCTAATGATCCGCATCTCCATACTCAGCGAAAATCGCCGAACGAAGGTGTAGTGCAGCGGATGAAGGTTAAACATAGCGAAGATGTCATCAAACCGCATGAAGATCGTACCCCCGATGGAGTTATCCACAAAGCCCTTGCCATCTGGCACCTTGGCCGCGAAAATCGGGTATGCCACATCCTACTCTCTGAGACGCCGCTTCTCCAAAGAAAGAACATTGTCATGCAGACTCCGCATAGCACCGGTTGCAGCATTGAGCATATTAGTCGGTAGCATCGGTCTACCCGCTACATGCACCCTCCTCATTATATCCTTAGGTGAAGGTGGCCCGTCCTGAGCACGGATCGTACTCAGTGCTGGCTGGCACACACCCTTGTTACTCTTTCTTTTTTCCGTGCCTTCTTCTTCTCCTGTAATGGGATCGAGTTCTGCTCACAAACCGCCTTCTTGAGTGTGTTGGGGCTGATAATATTTCGCACCTCGGCTATCTGAGGCTCGGTGAAGTCGGCAACTGGAGGCGTCTCCTGAGAACCGAACGCCAGACGATGCCTGTTGCAACTTGGTTTCTCCGCGGTACCAGCTATATCGCGATCGTCTTTTGTAGGGTTGGGTTCTTGAGAAGGAGGCCCCATGAATTCGCCATCGTACCCATGATCGACAAAGTACTTATCGACGTTGGCAAATGTACCATCGTCGTTGTCGTCGTCGTCGTCCGGATCCTGTGCCATATGCATGTTCGGATCCTGTGCCATAGGGATGTCCGGAAGCGTTGCGGCGGTCTTGCCATGGCTTGGCGTTGGCAAGACTGGCGGTGTTGTCTTTGGGGTGGTGTCCCCCGCCCCCAAACAAATCTGGCTCTTCGGCCAAAGCAGGGGCCAGCTTAGGCACGCGCTGGGGGTCATCACATCATCTTCGTCGGCCCCGGCGGGTCGAATCGGAGGGAACAACTCGTTGCAGCCTGGCAGCACCCGAACCAGTTGAACCCTATACACAGTGGGTGGCATCGGATTACCGTGGAACATGGGGTTGCCTGATTGAACGATTCTGCCCTTGGCGACATCGACCAACTCGTCGTTCACAAAGTGCAGGAGAGTGCACGGAACGTCAGCGGCGCCCTTCGAAAACATGTAGGGCGTCAGGGATGCCCAGTCAAAGGCAAGGAGATGAAATCCTCGGCAGAGAGGCTTAATTAGTTACCGTGATGATGGCATCGAGCTCAGCTAATGTCGAGGTACCGCCAACGGCGGGCGTGCAATTGACGGAGGGGCCGCTTGCTGCAGAGGTGCCGGCCGGCGTACACCCGGGTGCATTAAGGTCCAATGCCCGTGCCGGCGTCGGAGACACCAATGCCGCCTCCGCCGGAGACACTAATGGCCCCGCCTGCGCGTTCTGCGAGTTGCTGGCCGTGAAGCTGGGAATCGGGGGCGGCCCCTGTTGGCCGCCCACAATCCACGTCGTCAGCCCCTGAATCAAGGTAGGCATAATGCCGGTGAGTGTCGATCCCAGTTGTTGTTGCACTTGCTCTTGGACAATCTCCGGAATCCGCGCCACTTGTGCCTTGAGTTCTTGAACCTTGCGTGCCTGGCTTTCCGAGCTGGTCTTTTTCTCCTTTCGCCCACCAGCGTTATAGTATGACGACCATTTTGTGGACAAGCCTTTGCCGGCCACACGACCAGCTGACGACGGCTTACTGAGCTTATCCTTTTTTTCATTACATTCAACGCCCTATTTAGAATGGTGTCCCAAGGGGTGCTCTGAGTTGACCCCGCGCTACTGCTTTCAGTCACCTGCGGAAGGAATGTGAACCATTTAGAAATTTGGCTTCATTAAATAGAATGCAACCATATGGAGCTAATTACGCGGGGGTGTATTCCTTACCAGAACAAGCTCAAGGGCCCTGGTCTTTGGATCCGTGGTGAGCTCCTTTGTTACCGGGTCCTCCTTGTACCGGGCCCTGACAAAGTTCCTGGTCTGCTTGTCACTGTACTTATCGAAGAGGGGCGGTAGGCCTTGCTTGGCACGCTCCGCGTCCTCCTTGTCCCATATAGGCTCCGCCACTCTGTAACAGCCGGGACCGAGTGTGTGGTCCCCTAAGTTCAACTGCCGCATTTCTTTCCCCCACTGACTTGATTCGGAGGTTGCGGTGCTCTCGCACTTGATCTTGAACTCCTTGTAGTCATCTTCGGTGATCGAAGGATTTTTCTCCTTGATCTTCTCATAACTAAAATCTTTGTCAATCATTCTCTTCACCGTGCTTTTCCAAGTAGACAGGGCCGCGCTCATCCTCGTGAGGGCGGCATTGTTCACTTTATTCCCTGTGAGGCTTGTGTTTTCAAATTCAGCGGGGAACTTGTATCGTTCGTGCAGCTTCGTGAAGAGGAGGTTGCGCAAATTCCCTCGGTCCTTATGCCTTAGGTTCTCGGTGTAGATCGAGACGGTGCTCCGGAGAATGCACCTGAGCTGAACCGAGTACCCCTTGACTATTTGTTTGGGCGTCGTTGGATTCTCGTTGGAGTCCACTTCAGTAAATTCCTCCTTGACGGTGCGGAGCACGTTCAGACGCCGGTCCTTCCGTTGCCTCTTCGATTGGCTGCCATCTGTGCATGCGCCGCCATCATTAGTGGTGGCATCCTCGGCGGCACCATCAGTGGTGTCATCCCCGACGGCACCATCAGTGGGGTCATCCTCGGCGGCACCATCAGTGGTATCAGGATCGGTGTCTTTCACGGCGTCCTCATAGAAGTGACGTTGTTCCTCCATCTCCTGGGACAGCTCCCAGAATGCCTTGCCGCCCGAACCGCCGGCCTCATCGTTGTGGGCAATGTTTCTCTCTAAATAGGAAAAAAATTTGGTCAAAAAGTTGGTTATTGTCAAGGAACAAGATCATGGTCTCATCATTTAGGGTTTGTCGACACCGAGGCATCCTAAAAGCTAAGCTTTTATCATTTAGGGTTTTTCGACGCCGAGGCACCCTCAAAACCTAAGCTTTCATCATTTCGGTTTTTATCGACACCGAGGCGCCCTAACAGCCAAGGTTTTATAATTTATGGTATGTCGACACCGAGGCATCCTAAAAGCTAAGCTGGGAAGGAGAATTCTAAGTTGGGACTAATCACTTGGCTCTATTGCCGCCTATGGTTTAATGCAGCAAGAATAAAGGGGCAGTTGATCATACTTAATTAAGTACTAAGATACCCCGGCCCATGCATTAGTCACAAGTACCCCATATGTCCTATATTTAGCAAAGTCATGCTAAAATTCACGGAAAATTTCAGCATGCCCTTTGCTGAAAATAGGACATATGGAGTACCCAAATTTGCTGGAACGGAAGTTAATCGACATTCCAGCAAACTCAAGGGCCTCTCGGGGTACCTGCAAAATCATCACGACACGATGGTCGGAGACAACTAGGAGGATGTAGTACAGTACAAATCTTCAGGAGACAACTAGGATATAAGTGGCAAAAAATCTTTTAGATGCAAGAACAATTGTACAAGTGTGAAACTTATACAGACTTGCTCCAGCCTTGCCATCTTAGCAAGTACTGTATATGGTTGTGCTTTCAGCTCCTCCAGTGCAAAAAAAAAACATTTCTGAGTTATACATTTATGATAGAAGAAATGCACTGTGAGCAAATCTGCAATAAATAAATGCATAGAGAGCTAAATATCCTTTTCAGGTGATACACTCTTTCAGACAGTTGCACCAGACTGCTAAAAAAAATCCTTTTTCTTGCAAAACTAGGGGCGGAAAGTAGTTTTGTATGCTTTTCAATCAAGAGAATATATTTGGAAATATGCTAAACTGTAACTGTCACAAAGAAACTTGACAAGATTTTAACAAGCAAATCTGTTAATATACAAAACTCATAGAAGATCATTAACACCTTGAACAACAATTTCTTCTTTCTTGTCATGTTTAGTTGCAACCCGATGACACTGTGTCAAACTAAAGTTCTTTTGTAGATGCAACTAAAGATTAATTGATCATCTAATAAAACAAAACAAAACCCAGCGCATTGACAATTATGACTGTTCTTTTTTTTATTGACCAAAATCTTCTTCATATAAGCAACTACGTTTTAAATCATGTAATGCAGAGTTGCACACACAATCAGTACCATTTTCTTTCTAGAACTCCATAAATGAGCTGGTGATATATTGTGACGCCCGAAGACCGACGCTCCAGAAGATTCTAGATGTTCCGGGTTTTCCCGTGTGTTTCTTTTGTTTGCCCTATTTATTTATTTTTGCATTGCATCATGTCATCATGCCATCAAGTCTTTTAATTTTAAAAACCCAACTAAATAAACCGTATGGATCTTCGATCCATTTAAATCGAGGGAAGGATGATTTCTCTTTATAACATATCCTCCTAATATTTATGGAGCTATTATGATAAATATTCCATTGCCTTGGAATCACAGTAACTCACTTGAAAATATTCCTCATATTCTTTTCTACTTCAATTTTGACTCTGTAACCTTCCTCGAAACTCTTATCTCTTTTATCGAGCCTCCTCAAAAATCCGAACATTTTTTTGGACTCTTCAAAGCCTAGCCCTTGTTCAAACCATTTGAATTAAATTCAAATGACTTTGAATTTAAACCTTGCAAGATGGTCATTCCTATTTTTCTCGGACCGTGCTCATTTTTGCGAGCCCGTGAAAAATAACCTCATGCCCTAATTCTTCCCCTAACCTCCCCTTCTTTTCTTTCTCTTCTTTGTTTTGTTTTTTATATAGTTAGAGAGAGAGTAGAGCCCTCTTATCTTCAGGAGGCCCTTTTGCCTCGAGGCTCAGCCACAGTGGGCAGCCCAGCTCGGCCAGCCGCTCCTCCATGGCCCAAGGCCCAGCCGGCAGCCTAGCCATGCCCAACCGCCCCTCCAGCGCTAACCCTAGCCGGCCCCTCTGCTTACCCCCTCGCTCTCCTCCCGATCCCCATCTCCCCCCTGTGCAGCGCCGCCACCCACCCCGCTCCCGATCCCCACTCGCCCGCTCCCTCGATCTCCCCCTCTCCCTCTCGTCTACTCGTCGCCCGCCGAGCCGCCGCACCACTTCCCCGCATCCATTCTCCCTTCAGCGCCACGCACCAAGCCCTCACCACCGGCAGGCCTCGCGCGCTAGCTCCGCACCGGGTCGTCCGTCGCGCCCCGCCGCCGGGCCTCGTTCCTCCGCCTCGCCATGGCTCCCCGCCGCCCGCGCCTCCGCGCCGCGGTGCACGGCCCTGCTCCGTCGGGTCGTCCGTCGCGCCCTCAAGGCCAGCGCTGCCGGTGTCCTCGACGCCCATCGCTACCGTCGCACCTCGCCATCCCGACCGCCGTCCTCCTCGATGTCGGCCCCGCCGCTGAGTGCAGTCTCGTCTCCTTCCGTGTAGAGCACCCGCGTGCCATGACCGTTGTCGCCGACGAGCTCTAGGAGCTCGCGTCCCCTGCTCCGCCGATCCTCCAGGCTTGCGGCGCCCCAAGACCCCGCCGACCGCTTGCACCTCCTCTCCTCCTCGAGCGAGCGCTGAGCCGTGCACGCATCAGTTGCATTGGATTCATCCCCCCTGTACCGGTCAGATATGGTACAAAAACTCCAAGTTTGAACTGCTATGTACATGTTCCTGGTGCTACTGGGATTCGTCAAGACCGCGAGTACCCGTTCAGATTCGTCAAGTCCCTCCCAGACGATGGTGTACGACTACCATCGCCGAGACCCGAGAACATCAAGTACCCCGTTGGGTTCGTCGAGACCGGCAAGCTCGAAGACCCCAAGTAGCACGACATCGACAACCCGTCAAGTTCGACTATGCCAAGTTCAACGATGCGCCAAGTACCTCGATGCCCGAGTGACTACTTCCTCTCCGATGATGTGTACCACTACTTCCGTGATGAGATGAATACGACTACAAAACGGGAACGACTACTTCCCACTACGTGCATGTACCACTACCGTCGCCCCAGGACGTTTGATTTGTCAAGTACCTCTCCGAAACGATACGTGAACACCTACTTCCACTCCGAACCCGAACCGCTCCGAAGGTATACCGCGAGACGACACCCGAGAACGTTTGCTTGCAATGTATGAGATGCACCCTTGGTTGCACCGTGTTCGAAGTACCCGTCGTTGCCTTGTCGCCAAACCGTGGGAACCCACCAACGGTATCACCCCACCGTCTTTGCATGACACGCTCATGCTCTCCGTCATCTTTTGCACCGGACTCTCAACGAGTTGCAGGAACCGATATGTTGCGTGGCATCTTTTTCGGATTCGTTGCCGTGGCCCCTTTCTTTCCACCACGGTGACAAATACTTCATATCTCTTCATGTTAACTTTTACTAAAAATTACATAAAACTTGATCCTGTCATCCGCATCATGATAACAACCTTTGAATGTAAAATTGTTGTTGCTTTAATAATTGCTTAATTGGTCATGAGGATTTTCCGGAATTGTTGTTGTTATTTTCGGCCTCATTTAAAATGACTAGATGGTGTAGTTTTACTTATGCTTCACCTCTTGCCATGTTTAATAAAAAACATTTAATCTTGTCTTGTAATAAACGAGAGTCAACTAAATAATCTAATGTGGTGTTTCGTCAATATGAAACTCGTTGCATATTGAGCTCCACTTAACTTGTAGTTTTATTTGTGCACTCTGCCATGCCATGCATATCTAAACCGGACATGCATCATACTTGTTTGAGCATTATGCCATGGTTATGATATGTGTGTTCACCATATTGTTTGCTTCTTTCCGGTATGCTTCTTCTCGTTAGCTTCGGTTTCGTTCCGGAGTTGTGACGTTTTGTTCGACTACTTCATGGACTTGTTCTTCTTCCTCACAGAATCCCAGGCAAGATGACCATCACCTTGGATACCTTTACTATCATTGCCATGCTTAGTGTCTCGATGCTATCGTTATATGTCGCGCTACCCATCATTTATTGTCAGCCCCTCTCCTTGTTGCCATGAAACCTCTAACCTTTGACACCTTCCTAGCAAACCATTGTTTGGCTATGTTACCCGCTTGCTCAGCCCCTCTTCTAGCGTTGTTAGTTGCAGGTGAAGATGAAGATTGATCCATGTCGGATCTTGATGCTTTGGGAATATCACAATATGTCTTATATATATTAACACACCTATATACTGGGCATGGGTGGAAGGCTTGGCCTTTTGCTCGGTGTTTTGTTCCCCTCATGCCACCTTAGGAGCCGATAAACCGGCATTATGTTCCTTAATTTTGCGTTCCTTACACGCTTGGGTATATGGGGACCCCTTGACAGTTCGTCTTTGAATAAAACTCCTCCAGCAAGGCCCAACATTGGTTTTAATTTGCAACTTAATAATAACTTAATTAATTAATTAAATTTGCATAGGGGGTCGCACCCTCGTGGTTTCTTCTACATAGCAGGGGGGCCAGTGATGATGGTGTTGGTCCCAAACTTGAGCCACTTGCGGTGCCACCCAGTTATCTAGGGTCTTCGGTTGATGTACGTAGTGCTCATCCGGACGTGGCCTGAGACGAGATACGCGTGGCTACTATCAGGGTGTCGGCACGCCGGGAGGTCTTGCTGGACTTGTTTTACCATTGTCAAAATGTCTTGTGCACCGAGAATTCTGAGTCAGATCGGGCCTTCCCGAAGATAAGTGGTAATATTATTATTACTTCTGCTGATTGTGAGAGCTTATGATGGGCTAAGTTGGGACAACCCTACAGGGTTGTGATCTTTCGAAAGCCGTGCCCGCGGTTATGTGGCAGTTTGGAATTTGTTAATGTCCGGTTGTAGAAAACTTGGCAGAGGATCCGAAATAAAACACACAACTGTGTGAGTAACCGTGACTGTCTCTTTTCACTTTGAGAAGAGAACACGATGGGGTTATGTTTGACTCGTAGGTAGTTCAGGATCTTTAGCGCTCATTACTAGTTAGCGACCTTTTGCGTAGATGCTTATCTTATTCTTGTACTCATAAGTTAGCCACCATATATATTGCTTAGCCGCTGCTGCAACCTTACCACTCAACCTCTTCCTACCCTTTGAGCTTTGCTAGTCTTGATACCCATGGTTATGGGATTGTTGAGTCCTCGTGGCTCACAGATACTACAACACCAGATGCAGGTACCGCTGAGAACATCACAGGAGTTGGTCCAAGAACTTCACTGGGAGCTCGATGAAGAGAGTGGCCATATGTATGTGATGTTGTTCGACGATCAGTAGTGGTTCCTACTAGGGGCAATCCGGGCTTGTGTTATTTATGGTATCTTTCATTTGGATCTTCGTCCGTAGTCGGACTGTGATGTTATTTGAATGATGATTGCTTATGTAATGTATTGTGTGACGTGGCGAGTGTAAGCCAACTACTCTTTTGCTATTTCATCCCTCTTTTATATGAGTCGTGCAAAGATAGCATACTTGAGATCATTCTAGTATGAGCTTATACCTTTAAGTCGTGCCTCGACACGTAGGAGGTATAATCTCATACTGGGCATTATAAGTTGGTAATCAAAGCCTTCTCCGACCTAGGAGCCCCCACTGATTGATCGAATCGTTGACGGTTGAGTCTAGGCACAGACTTGAAAATGTTTTGAGTCCTATATATATCGGAGAGTAGGATTTCTTTTTACTCCACATCCCTTTTCACTCTGGTGAGGACTCCTGACGATGTTCTATCTCTTCTACTCTCAAAAATTCACTAATTTTTTAAGGATCACGCGAGTATTGTTTGGATTGTTCCGATGTCTTTGTGACAAGAACATTGTTCTCGATGCCTCCTGTCATTTAGGGGTTGTGGTAGTGTCCCGGGGAGTTGAGCTCCGAGGTGTTGTCGTCACAAATCTATCGCAGCTGTTCTGGAATACTTAAGACGGCCGACATCGAAAACTCTTCTATGCGGTTAGTGGTAAGATAACCCCGACATCACCCAATACTGGGGAGGTAGTTCGGGAGTATTGCCATAGCTTGTATAGCAGATGCGTTTCGAAGGTCTGAGGTAAACGGTTTCCGAAAATAACTGGTTATGTGTTGAAGGATGGATACAGCTGGATGTAGAATTAGAGTTGATTGCGCGGTGCTTCCCCTGTATCCCCAACACCTGATTGCATAACTGGAAACTTTCGGAAATTAATAAGTGGGTTCTTCTAGTAGATTGTAGGCATTCTTCCAACGAATGCATGATATGAAGTTTGGGGTTCAACATTGAGTGAAGTGGTTTTATGGGCGTTGTTCCAATCGGGAGTTGCATCTTAAAGGGTCCTTGGCTATGCTGATCCGGGGATTGCAAAACCCTTTTGTAACACGTTCGATGAGCTTTCAGCACGAACATGTGGAACGGAACTTCTATCTTGTATTTGTTCTATCTGCTCCTTGTTGTTTTTATTTATCTTTTGTTCTCCCAAGTGGCTTCTCGACAAGTTGATGTACCATTAAGCTATGGAATTCATTCGTTCAATTCTCTGTTCGAATGATATTATGAAGATTATCCTGCAACATATATATCCTTTGTTTTTGTTTTGATTCTGGTGTTCGAGTTGCTTCGATGTCAAATGTTGATTCCATACGTTCCTAATCGATGTTCTCATATTTCTATGGGAGTGCTAATTCTTCTTGACCATCAAGATTTTCATATTAATCCTTTTCAATCGGTGTGCCTTCTCTTCAAGTTATTCCATACGGACGCCGTTGAGAAATCTGACGAGTTGTCTGTTTCATTCATCCCAAGTTGTCTTTGTTTCCCCACCCTCCCTCCCTTCTTCTTCTCGGAGCCAGAGATCTCAAATCAAGTATCCATTTTATTCATGTGAGGTTTCTTCATTCTTTTCCTTCAATGTTCTTATCAGGCGATTTATCGTGAAGATGCTCAAGAGTTTCAAGTTCATCATTCTCCATTCACGTTTCTTCTCCGGTGGATTTAATTCAAGCCTTGGTGTTGATCATATCCTTCCTCTTGTTTCACATGTTTTTTTTTCCATGTTGAATTTCTTATTCGAAGTCTCTCTTGTTTATTCAACTCTCTCTAACTCTTCTCCGGAGTGTACAAAATACCTCAGAAGATTCGTGTTTCAATTCTTAATCCGTTCAAGCTGTTTTGAGGATCGTCATCTTATTCAAGCCATTTAATTCAACCGGTGCAATATCTCTTAAGCAATCTTTTTCAACGGTGATTTCTTTTGAGTGAGCCTAACCCACAGGTCTTTTCCATTATCTTACCTGACTCTTCTAATTTTCCTAGAGTTATACTCAAATTCTTTTCAAAGTGTGACGTAAGAATGATTTCCATCAGTCACATGCCTTCTCCAAGTTTGCTTTCAATTATTTTCATCTTTAGATCCACCTTCCCTCTGGTCATTCGTCTGGAGTATCTCGAAATTCTTCATGGCATTTCTCGTCTTCATTCTCAACATTTGAAGACCGGAGAAGAGTTTCTCTCAAATCCTACCCGTTCTTCTAAAGATTCGTGGTTCTTGTGGGAATTGTTTTCATGCCCATTCAGAGCTTTTCATGAATTCTTTCCATTGTGATCCTCTGAAGGCCATCATTTCAGAAGATTTCTTCATTCTCAGTTTTCAACTTTGTCCTCCAACTATTCTTAATTGATGCCTCTTCGTTCGTCTCCATATTCTTCCCGGTGATTCATTCTTTTATATTCACTCAATTTCAATTCCTTACGGTGGATTATTCTTTGTCATCACTCCATTTCAATTTGTACGGTGGTTCGTTAAACATTCTTACTGTGTTATCATGTCATTTCACTCGTTCTTTTCAAAATCCTACCGGTGAGCCGTTCAAGACTTTTCTCAAGTTTGTGCGAGATCTCTCTTGAATTCTTTGTAACAAGAATAAGTAGTATGCCAAATCCATTGTTAGTCACCAATTTAAATTGGTGAAGGATAAGCATGACATAATTCTTATTCTTATCCCTTCCAGGTGATTTAATTCATTGTCTAGAGTTCGTTCATGATATCAAATTATTGGTTGTTCATCTTTTCTTTCCGGAGTTCCAAACTCTCTCAATTATCTTGTCAAGAAGCAACATCTAAATAATTGCAAGGCTTAAATATTAATCTTTTCATTCTTCACTTCTCATTCTTTTGTTTACCGGAGTTCTTTTGGTGGTTCAACATGATTTAATTCATCCTCAAAGTGTGCTTCAAGATTCTGGTTGGACCTCATGTATTCTTCTTCTTGCATTCAGAAGTGCAATTCTTGCTCCCTTGTCTTTTGAGGTGGTGTTATGTCATTCTTGACAATTTTCCCGTCATGTTTCATGATTCACAAGTTGTCAAGAAGGAGATATTTTAAACCATCATTTTCCTTTGTTCAGGAGATCTTTCCAACCCTTCAATTTATTCATTGGAGTTATCTTGGGTTGTACTTCACCTAAAAGCTTTCCCTAGGAATTGTTGCTATTATGGTGCTTATAAATGACCCAAGTTCTTCACTTATCATTCCGGTGAAATAATTTTTTCGTCTCCTTGTTGACCTCAATCCAACCAATTGTTTTCTGCTAGTGGACGGTTGTCACCTCATAATTTTGAGATGTTTTCCATAAGCCCACAACAAGCTTATTCTTTTGTTGTTGATTATTTTCAACAACTCCATTCAACCCTTCTTCGTAAGGATGTTTTCTAAATTCATTGGTGGTAGAAGTTATCATTTGCTTCTACTTTATTTCTTCCTAACAATCTAGCTTTTATTCTTTCATTCCGTAGGCATTGTGATATTGCTCTCTTCGTCCCATAATCTTGCTTTGTCAAGATCATGTTTTTTCCTTGTTTATCTATTTATCCGGAGTGCTGTATTCTCCATTCAATTTCTCTCATCTTATCAAGTTTTGCGTCCCTTTTCAACCGGAGTGCTATATGAAATCTTTCTTAACCCTTGTGTCATTCGTTCAATGTTCCGGAGGCAGTGTGGTGTTGATTTCATCAAGTATCATCCCATCTCCTCAAGTTCATGTTAATTCCTTCCATTTTACCAGAGTGTTGTCCAAATTATGTCATTCTTATTCCTTGGCTATACCGTTGCAGTTTCATATTCTTTTGGTTCGTAAGCTCTTGTTTCATGTCTTTCAACCTACAAGGTTCTCGTAATGTTCCTTGTTCCTCATTTTACCGCAGTGCTCTTAACTTCATTCATCTCCGTTGTATTCTTTCTTTCAAGATTGTTCACCCTCTCAAGGTTCGTGGTTTCACTCGTTTGTCGAAGAAGCAACTTTGTTTTACCTCTTCCTTTATCCTCTTTTATCCGGTGCCATCTCTAGGATCTCGGGTCGAGATCCTCTGTTAGTGTGGGAGAGTTGTGACGCCCGAAGACCGACGCTCTAGAAGATTCCAGATGTTCTGGGTTTTCCTGTGTGTTTTGTTTGTTTGCCCTATTTATTTATTTTTGCATTGCATCATGTCGTCATGCCATCAAGTCTTTTAATTTTAAAAACCCAACTAAATAAACCGTATGGATATTCGATCCATTTAAATCGAGGGAAGGACGACTTATCTTTATAACATATCCTCCTAATATTTATGGAGCTATTATGATAAATATTCCATTACCTTGGAATCACAGTAACTCACTTGCAAATATTCCTCATATTCTTTTCTACTTCAATTTTGACTCTGTAACCTTCCTCGAAACTCTTATCTCTTTTATCGAGCCTCCTCAAAAATCCAAACATTTTGTTGGACTCTTCAAAGCCTAGCCCTTGTTCAAACCATTTGAATTAAATTCAAATGAATTTGAATTTAAACCTTGCAAGATGGACATTCCTATTTTTCTCGGACCGTGCTCATTTTTGCGAGCCCGAGAAAAATAACCTCATGCCCTAATTCTTCCCCTAACCTCCCCTTCTTTTCATTCTCTTCTTAGTTTTTTTATATAGTTAGAGAGAGAGTAGAGCCCTCTTATCTGCAGGAGGCCCTTTTGCCTCGAGGCTCAGCCACAGTGGGCAGCCCAGCTCGGCCAGCCGCTTCTCCATGGCCCTAGACCGAGCCGACAGCCTAGCCAGGCCCAACCGCCCCTCCAGCGCTAACCCTAGCCGGCCCCTCTGCTTACACCCTCGCTCACCTCCTGATCCCCATCTCCCCCCCTGTGTAGCGCCGCCAGCCACCCCGCTCCCGATCCCCACTCGCCCGCTCCCTCGATCTCCACCTCTCCCTCTCGTCTACTCGTCGCCCGCCGAGCCGCCGCACCACTTCCCCGCATCCATTCTCCCTTCAGCGCCACGCACCAAGCCCTCACCGCCGGCAGGCCTCGCGCGCTGGCTCCGCGCCGGGTCGTCTGTCGCGCCCCACCGTCGGGCCTCGTTCCTCCGCCTCGCCATGGCTCCCCGCCACCCGCGCCTCTGCGCCGCAGTGCACGGCCATGCTCCGCCGGGTCGTCCGTTGCGCCCTCAAGGCCAGTGCCGCCGGTGTCCTCGACGCCCATCGCCGCCGTCGCACCTCGCCATCCTGACCGCCGTCCTCCTCGACGTCAGCCCCGCCGCTGAGTGCAGCCCCGTCCCCTTCCGTGCAAAGCACCTGCGTGTCATGACCGTCTTCGCCGACGAGCTCCAGGAGCTCGCGTCCCCTGCTCCGCCGATCCTCCTGGCTTGCGGCGCCCCAAGACCCCGCCGACCGCTTGCACCTCCTCTGCTCCTCGAGCGAGCGCTGAGCTGTGCAAACATCAGTTGCGTGGGATTCATCCCCCTGGACCTGTCAGATATGGTACAATAACTCCAAGTTGGAACTGCTATGTACGTGTTCCTGGTGCCACTGGGATTCTTCGAGACCGTGAGTACCCGTTCAGATTCGTCAAGTCCCTCCCCGACGACGGTGTACGACTACCATCGTCGAGACCCAAGAACATCAAGTACCCCGTTGGGTTCGTCGAGACCGGCAAGCTCGAAGACCCCAAGAACCACGACATCGACAACCCATCAAGTTCGACTACGCCAAGTTCAACGATGCGCCAAGTACCTCGACGCCCGAGTGACTACTTCATCTCCGATGATGTGTACCACTACTTCCGTGATGAGATGAATACGACTACATAACGAGAACAACTACTTCCCACTACGTGCATGTACCACTACCATCGCCCCAGGACGTTTGATTTTTCAAGTACCTCTCCGAAACGATACGTGAACACCTACTTCCACTCCGAACCCGAACTGCTCCGAAGGTATACCGCGAGACGACACCCGAGAACGTTTGCTTGCGATGTATGAGATGCACCCTTGGTTGCACCGTGTTTGAAGTACCTGTCGTTACCTTGTCGCCAAACCGTGGGAACCCAGCAACGGTATAACCCCACCATCTTTGCATGACACACTCACGCTCTCCGTCATCTTTTGCACCGGACTCTCAACGAGTTGCCGGAACCGATATGTTGCGTGGCATCTTTTTCGGATTCGTTGTCGTGGCCCCTTTATTTCCACCACGATGACAAATACTTCATATCTCTTCATGTTAAATTTTACTAAAAATTACATAAAACTTGATCATGTCATCCGCATCATGATAACAACCTTTGAATGTTAAATTGTTGTTGCTTTAATAATTGCTTAATTGGTCATGGGGATTTTCCGGAATTGCTGTTGTTATTTCCGGCCTCATTTAAAATGACTAGATAGTGTAGTTTTACTTATGCTTCACCTCTTGCCATGTTTAATAAAAAACGTTTAATCTTGTCTTGTAATAAACGAGAGTCAACTAAATAATCTAATGTGGTGTTTCGTCAATATGCAACTCATTGCATATTGAGCTCCGCTTAACTTGTAGTTTTATTTGTGCACTCTGCCATGCCATGCATTTCTAAACCGGACATGCATCATACTTGTTTGAGCATTATGCCATGGTTATGATATGTGTGTTCACCGTATTGTTTGCTTCTTTCCGATATTCTTCTTCTCGTTAGCTTCGGTTTCGTTCCGGAGTTGTGAGGTTTTGTTCGACTACTTCATGGACTTGTTCTTCTTCCTCGCGGAATCCCAGGCAAGATGACCATCACCTTGGATACCTTTACTATCATTGCCATGCTTAGTGTCTTGATGCTATCGTTATATGTCGCGCTACCCATCATTTATTGTCAGCCCCTCTCCTTGTTGCCATGAAACCTCTAACCTTTGACACCTTCCTAGCAAACCTTTGTTTGGCTATGTTACCCGCTTGCTCAGCCCCTCTTATAGCGTTGTTAGTTGCAGGTGAAGATGAAGATTGATCCATGTAGGATATTGATGCTTTGGGAATATCACAATATGTCTTATATATATATTAACACACCTATATACTGGGCATGGGTGGAAGGCTTGGCCTTTTGCTCGGTGTTTTGTACCACTCATGCCACCTTAGGAGCCAATAAACCGGCATTATGTTCCTTGATTTTGCGTTCCTTACACGGTTGGGTATATGGGGACCCCTTGACAGTTCGTCTTTGAATAAAACTCCTCCAGCAAGGCCCAACATTGGTTTTAATTTGCAACATAATAATAACTTAATTAATTAATTAAATTTGCATAGGGGATCACACCCTCATGGTTTCTTCTACATAGCAGGGGGCCAGTGCTGATGGTGTTGGTCCCAAACTAGAGCCACTTGCGGTGCCACCCAGTTATCTAGGGTCTTCGGTTGATGTACGTAGTGCTCATCCGGACGTGGCCTGAGACGAGATACGCGCGGCTACTATCAGGGTGTCGGCACGCCAGGAGTTCTTGCTAGACTTGTTTTACCATTGCCGAAATGTCTTGTGCACCGGGAATTCCGAGTCTGATCGGGCCTTCCCTAAGATAAGGGGTAATATTATTATTACTTCTGCGGATTGTGAGAGCTTGTGATGGGCTAAGTTGGGACACCCCTGCAGGGTTATGATCTTTCGAAAGCCGTGCCTGCGATTATGTGGCAGATTGGAATTTGTTAATGTCCGGTTGTAGAAAACTTGACAGAGGATCCGAAATAAAACACACAACGGTGTGAGTAACCATGATTGTATCTTTTCACTTTGAGAAGAGAACACGGTGGGGTTATGTTTGACTCGTAGGTAGTTCAGGATCTTTAGAGATCATTACTAGCATGCGACCGTTTGCGTAGATGCTCATCTTATTCTTGTACTCATAAGTTAGCCACCATACATATTGCTTAGCCGCTGCTGCAACCTCACCACTCAACCTCTTCCTACCCTTTGAGCTTTGCTAGTCTTGATACCCATGGTTATGGGATTGCTGAGTCCTCGTGGCTCAAAAATACTACAACACCAGATGCAGGTACCGCTGAGAACAGCGTAGGAGTTGGTCCAAGAACTTCACTGGGAGCTCGATGAAGAGAGTGGCCGTATGTGTGTGACGTTGTTCGACGATCAGTAGTGGTTCCTACTAGGGGCGATCCGGGCTTGTATTATTTATGGTATCTTTCATTTGGATCTTCGTCCGTAGTGGGACTGTGATGTTATTTGAATGATGATTGCTTATGTAATGTATTGTGTGACGTGGCAAGTGTAAGCTGTAACACCCCGAAAATTTAGCAATGTTTTATTAATTAAATTTTTGCCAGTTAATTAAAATTTTGTCGTATGCTGAATGTTCTTTTGGATTCCAGGAGAATTCTTGCTCTGATTTTTGTTGGAATATTTGTCCCTAGTAAAAACTTTCCTTTTAATGATAGATCCTCTTATGCATACTTTAAAACTTTGCTTATATCAGCAGGTTTAATTATATGTTGGTCTCCACAATTTACTTCACTACATAAATGATTAAACCTAGTTTTAAGGCCTCCTTTGAACTGCAACTACTTGAAAAATTTACTTATAATTTCAACCAAAAATTGGAGGTGTCAAGTGATGCTATTAGATCACTTTTATGCAATAATATTGTTATTTCATTTAATATTTTGGGCTCCACAGCCTGTTTGCCAATCTGATTCAGTAGGCCACATTGCACTACAACTCCTTTAAATATTCCTTTGATGCTTCCACCAAAATTATGGGATGTTCATAGCAGTATGTTATTCATCTTTATGGAAAAACCCATCTTGGTCCTTTGGGAGTTTTGAGTGAAACAACCTCTTTTCCATTCTGGTTCAGTTTGATGATTTGCACTGCAACCCTAGGATATTTTGCTCCAGTGCCTTTGAACTTCCTCATGATGGTAATACAACTTGCAAAACCCTTAAGTCCATGAGAGTGGGCCAATTGGGATAGTTTTGGTTCATGGAACAGTGCTCTGCATTTTCTGTCCAGAACTGAAGTCTTGCAAGACTTGCACTAACAAGTTCCTGCTTTTGATGAACTAACCTCACTATCTTCCTACTCATCTAAGGAGACATCCACCTGGTAAGTTTGGCCACCCCAAGAGCTTGCTAGATGCCCCTGGCATTTTGTCAAACACCCTCAGTGCATGACCATTTTTGGCTTAGCTTCTGGTTCATATTACGAAGTTGATTCCCTGACTAGTCCAGCATGTCTCACGGCTTTGTCATTGCCTGTAACCCCGCCCTACTGACCCCCTTGCCATTTGGGGCCCTTCAGCATGCCGTGGCATAACGCCGAGCATGTTGCGTGCGTGCTCTGGGCGCGCCTAGAGCACGCGTTTTGCACGTGCGTGCGCCCGAGGCGCCGCGTCGCGCCCCTGGCCCCAACCCACTCCCAAAGCCACACCCAGCCTTATCCACGCTCGAGGAAACGCCAAACCGCGCCAGGGACTCCACAGCGCCGCCGTCAGGGCGCTCCAGGCGACACGCCGGCGAGCACAGCGGCTTTCTGCCACGGTCGGCGCCGCCCAAGCCACCCGCACTCGCCACCTGCCCCCTGGGACTGCTCCAGCGCGCCAGCGAGCTTGTCCGCTAGCTCCCATCGCCGCCACGTCCCCCTGCTGCAACAGAGCGACGGTCGCCGGCGAGCTTATCCACTGCCGCCGCTGAACCGCCTCGACTCGTCTATTTAAGGGCGCCCGAGCCCCTCCGCAGCATCATACTCTCCCTAGGCACCTCACAGAGCAGCCCTGTGGCAGCCAATCGCCCCCGGGAAGCTCCCTTCTCCATCTCCGGCAAACACTGCCGCCGCCTCTGCCTCGAGCAATCCGACGCCACCAGGGCCTCCCCCGCCCTTCCAGCACCACCGTCGCCTTCCCCTCGACCATGCGAAGCCACTCATCACCTCAAACAAGCTCGGGAGCCACCGTATAGCGATGCCCCATTTACGCCTGAAGCTCCCTCCGCCGCGAAGCTCGCCGCCGGCAACTCCCCTCGCCCCCTCCGACCAAACGACTACCGGAAGGACCGCGCCAACCCCGTGGATCCATTCCCGCACTCAGTGACCCCCGAAGAACCCTGGTTCGCCGGCGACGATCGCCGGAGCCCCACTGCCGTTCGGACAGAGGAAGAGGAAGGGGGGAGAGACTAGTCAAACCTGACTAGTGGACCCCCTGGGCCCCACTGTCAGTGACCCAGCGTCACCACCGCGCGTTTTAAGTGGAGGCGCATTCTCCGAAGTACGTATCCCCTAGCTCGAAGGCGTATTCTCAGCCGAATCGTTTTCTTTTTCTGTTTTAGTTTAAAAACCAGTTTTGACCGAACTTTGACTGGCTTTAACTTTTTAACCACAACTCCAAATGATTTGATTCTTTTTCTGTTGTTTCCCAAATATTTTCTAGTTTATTTTCATATTTATATGAAAATTTTCCAGACAACTTTTGGGGGTGTTCTAAGTCTATGTATTGATTTCCTTTTAAACTCTTTTAGGTTTTTGAAGAGGGAGAAAGCTTCCAAACTTCTTGGAATGCTTTTCTCCTCCCCTCTACTTGAAGGCAAGCATCTTGAACCCTGTGATAATACCATTTGTGTGTTGTTTGCTTTGACCCAAGAACTCCACCGATATGACATAATGAAGCATCATTATTTCATGTGGCAAACATACTCTTGAATATCATCATGAGGGAATAATCCTTTTCAGTTTTTTATGTGACGTTGGTGACAGCCACTCCTCCTCATGCCACATTTGCCTGGTGATAGTTCGGATGGAATCCGAAGGAAGGTGGTGTTCCGATGAACCAACCACGCGACTGCCATCTCATTGTGACAAAGATGTGCAGTGAGACAACTTGTAGCATGAGGAGAGTAACCCTGTCAGGGAACTGTGAGATCATTGTGGCACTAACCGTGTAGAGAGTTTATAACCTCCTGAGTCGACCATAGATCGAGTCTTGCTCCGGTAACCCCCATACTTGTTTCGTGCTACCACGTGTCCCAGCTACAGGTAGGGTACGGTTTAGTAAATTTGTCGATCCCTGTCCTATCACACACTGTACAGAGAGGCCACGGTGGAAGATACCGGCTGCATCCGATAGGCAGGCCACCTGGTCCGGGGGCATGGGTGTTTTGGTTGTAGCCGAAGGGGATAGCTTCCCCAGTTTTTCGCGCGCGTTATAAATTGTGGTGATCCCATGCTAGTCGACGTTGTGGCCTCCCCACTTAGAGTTTGGCTTAACTAGTGTCGTGGGTGATTCCAGACATCGGTAAGTTAAGCTGGTGTGTGCAGTCAGGTGCATCTTCAGATTAAATGACCGTAGGCGGAATTAGTCCAGAGGGGCTATAGAAAATCCGCTATCCGTGGGTAAAGAGTACACCCTCTGCAGAGATATAGAACCTATTCGAATAGCCGTGTCCATGGTTAAGGACTACAGTCTGGGATGGGTCAGGTGTCGGTCTTAGTGTCGGTCTTCGGAGGAGAAACATTTAAGCCAGAAATTTATTTATGACCCGTGACAGGTAACGATTGGGTTTTATCTCTATTGTGGACTAACCGTTCAAATTACTTGAGACAGCGAGTATCCGCAGGACGGTTCTACCTCCCGGATATTCCCTGTTATTTTTTATTTCCCTTTATTTATATGCCCTTTCTGTGATGTCGCGCAGACGTCCGACTGTGGCATTTCTCTTCATTTATAAGCCCTTTTTGTGATGTCGCTCAGACGTCCGACTGTGGCATTTCTCTTTATTTATAAGCCCTTTCTGTGATGTCACGCAGATGTCCGACTGTGGCATTTCTCTTTATTTATAAGCCCTTTGTGTGATGTCGCTCAGACGTCCGACTGTGGCATTTCTCATTATTTATAAGCCCTTTCCGTGGTGTCGCTCAGACGCCCGGCTGTGGCATGCCTGTTATTTATTTCATTACTACTTTCTGTTTGCATATGCCCCTTTTACTCGAACGTCATGTTTTTACTTATATCCTATCGCATCATTATTATCAAAATGATCCTAAATCATCCTCGAGCATGTTTATGTCTCACCTATGTTCATAATGTTTGCGAGTACATTCAAAGTACTCACTGGCTTGTCCCTGGCTATTGTCTTGGCCAGATTCCTTGCGCGGGAAGGAACAACGTGACGCTACCCCAGAGCCTACCCTATTGGGATAGAAGCCCCGCGAAGATAGGAGTTATCTCGGTCAGCTGTTCCCGTGGGAAATGGAGTCCCACAGACGCCAACGTATCGTAACCGCTTCCGCTATCATCCACTAGAAAACCCCGTGTTGTACTTATAGACCAGAATGGTCTTGTACTACATATTTGTACCTTTGCTTGGAATTTTTGTATCAAGAGGTGACTCATCAGCTAACCGTAATCCTGGGGCTGATGAGCACAAGGTCCGCCTTTGGGAAAATTACATCCCGAAATGCCGGTCCTGACAACCTTGGTATCAGAGCCAGGCTGACCTTTGGCTAATCCTATCTTAGCCAGTTCCAAAAACCCAGATTTACCACCCCACCAGACCATATTCCAACCCCAGCCAAGCTTCTCGCGTAAGATACCCATACAGTGGACCGACGCCTTTGGCAGTCGATGCCCAACCTACCAGCCTAGCTTATCAATCGCGCGCCAGTAACCGACTCCTAAACAGTCCCGCCTCCACGAGCGTGCGAAGGAAGACTCCGCAAGCGTGCAGAGGAAGACTCCGTTCTTTCCTATAAATAGGGCACGCTAGCCCCCAAACCCAACACCACACAATCTCCACCCCCATACCGAGCCGAATGCCAGGACCCATCGTCCACAATGAAACCACAACAACCAACCTTGGAGGTTTTGTGACCATGCTCGCAAACCTCACCCGTCGTGCTTTTGCGATGGAAGAGCCCCCAGAATACATGGTGTACCAAGACACCATGGGCGGTGAAAGCCGTCAATTCTGGGCCACTGTGCACATCTATGGTAGGGGTCCGACGCCAGAACGCCCCTACTGGTTCACAGGAAGGACAACTTCCTTTGAGCCGCAAGCCATCCAACTAGCCGCTCGGGAGGCTATAGTTCAACTCAGGCACCTGTCGCCTAGAGTTAACTGTCGCTCATTCTACTACTACCCCAGTCGTAATGGGTACGGTAGGCCTCCCCAAGTTATGAGCGGAGACCACAAGACGGATCCTGCATTATTGCATCTGGTACGCTATGTTAGCGTACTCGAGGAACTGTTCGATCAAATCACCCTGGATCTAATCGCAGCTCGTGGAGAACTGCTTCGCCGAGCCCCAGCTAGAGGACGAGGCGAGTCCGGCACCGACAACCCAGTCGTGTTATTCGGACAACCAATCGAGTCCCCAAGGCCTGCCGCAGTCATTGACCAGAATGCCTTGGTAACCCCAGAAGTGATGCGTCGCCTGTTTGGCGCGCGCTCCAACGGGATTGTGGCCAAAAATCCTTGCGAGGGTCATCATCCCTGCCCCGACCCTGCACCCCCTCAGCCACCGCCAGCCAACCCCAATGATGAAGCTCCCGGAGAAGCTTTAGCACCCACAAGGCAAGGCCGCTTGGATATAAACGAGGTTGATTAAATCACCCGAGTAGTACCAAGCTTTATTTTGCCCATGGTCATGTAACATGTATGCCTATATGTATGTACAGCTTATTGTGCACCCTTTTAGCACTCGTGCGCCGTTGTGACAGTGTGCATATGCCTTTTGTTCCTTTTCTCAGGTGTGACTTCCAAAGCACCTTGCCGACAACCCCTACAGCGAACACGTCTTTTTACAAGACGTGAGTATCTGTAGCTTTGACCTCGACTCCCATAAAGCAAAACCGGCGATATAGATACCCTCTCCATAACCCTGCAAGCCAGCCAGGCCGCTATATATATAGGCCACACCGTGAACTTGCCAAGCATCCCTCACCCGGTGCTCTCCCCTCACAGCCATTGCCTTCGCCATGCCGATCCCTAGCATTTATCTGAGAACCCCTGAGGCATCCTCGGGTAGTTTCGTGAAGATATTGTGGGATTTTACCTGTAGTACCATGAGTGCTACCCGTCCACCCCAGTATGAACTGCTCAAAGCAAGGATCACACCATCCACCTCGAAATATTGGGCAGTGGTACACATCCCACCCTCCAACCCAAACCAAGACCCCACAGAGGTTTCCTTCATGGCGAAATCCATGCCAACTCCCCAGATGGCCATAGAGGTTGCCGCCTGCGAAGCGATTGCTCGCCTGCGATTCGCGGTGCCCTATGCCAGCGAGAGAGGATATTACTACTTTCCAAGCCGCGCGGCACCCGGAGAAGCAGCATCTTTTCCTGGTGGGCGTATTGAGAGAGATCCGGTTCTAGCCAACCTTACGCAGTATGTGATCGCGCAAGAACATCTGAACCAGCGGATAATGGGTTATCTCCAGAGCCTCGCCGATTTAAATCCTCGGATCGCCATCGGCAGACCATTGAGGCCCGCGCAGGAGAAGCACATTCACCAACTGGTTAACCCACTACCACCGATAGAAGAAGAGTGCCCCCCAGCACCAGAGACCTTTTCCCAGGACCCTGTTCATTTACCGTTTATATTTTAGACGTAACTACCCCGTGAGTGTATCCGTAATTTTTTTTCTTTTATAATCTATGTAGCGCAGCGTGTGTTTAGTAAATACTTTCCTGTGTGATTGCATCTGGTCCATCTGCATAATATAGAATTTTTTCATCGCGCAGCATCACAACGACGTTAATACAACTCCATCCACACCACACAGTGCACTAAGTTGTTAATCCGCCTGCAATTGCTCCATCAAACACCTTCTTGCACACCACAGTTTCGTGAAAAGAAACTCATGGGGATTTATTTGAGCACTGAGTACCTACCGCCCGCTAACCACCGTTAGCCCTGCCACCCTCACCTAATCCCCGTGATCGCCGCCGCCGCGGAGAGCTAGCACCCGAGGCGCCGCATCACGACAATCGTCGAGGATCATCGCACACAAGAGCACCGATACCCCCAGCAATGCTGCCAACCCTACGCTCATGAGGACCATGCACCAGTCCGGCATCACCTCCGCCATTCAAGCCTCGACCCGAGCTCCTGCAAACACAAATGGAGGAGAAGAAAGAAAGGAGAAGAAGGAGAGGCCAGGTGAGAGGAAGAAGAAGCAGCACCTCAGCCGTTTTATAGCTCGAGATCGGTGTACGGTGGGCGTTGTCCACCAGCACCGCTCGTCGCTCAACCGCCGGTGTTCGGAGGCGAATCCTCGAGTAGTGCCGACAGTACGCTGGCCCGCGAGGTGAGTGCACGCTGCACCGGCAGCTAGCAGGCCGCGCACTACGGCAGTACGGCCTAGATGCCCTACGGGCTAGCCGTCGCCGGTGGAGAAAGTGCGGGAAAAGCGCGCGGGAGGAAGGAGAAGAGAGAGCCGAAGGAGGAAGAAGAGGCTGACAATGGGCCCAAGCCCCACCTGTCAGCCAGTGAGAGCACTGTGCTCTCGGGTGCAACCGGAGTATTTGAAAATTTAGGAAAATAATATTTCTAGAATTAATATATCATTTTCCACGACAGTAGATATTCTTTTCCCCGTGCCACACCAGTTGCATCACTGTTTGCTCATGCACTGTAGTAGTTGTTAATTGCATTATTAGAGCAGTAGAAATTTGATAGTATCCTTTTAAGCCGGCAGCAGACTTTATAGCTACCCTTAACAAATCTCGAGGACGAGATTTTTCTTAAGGGGGGTAGTCTTGTAACACCCCAAAAATTTAGCAATGTATTATTAATAAAATTTTGCCAGTTAATTAAAAGTTTGTCGTATGCTGAATGTTCTTTTGGATTCCAGGAGAATTCTTGCTCTGATTTTTGTTGGAATATTTGTCCCTAGTAAAAACTTTCCTTTTAATGATAGATCGTCTTATGCATACTTTAAAACTTTGCTTATATCAGCAGGTTTAATTATATGTTGGTCTCCACAATTTACTTCACTACATAAATGATTAAACCTAGTTTTAAGGCCTCCTTTGAACTGCAACTACTTGAAAAATTTACATATAATTTCAACCAAAAATTGGAGGTGTCAAGTGATGCTATTAGATCACTTTTATGCAATAATATAGTTATTTCATTTAATATTTTGGGCTCCACAGCCTGTTTGCCAATCTGATTCAGTAGGCCACATTGCACTACAACTCCTTTAAATATTCCTTTGATGCTTCCACCAAAATTATGGGATGTTCATAGCAGTATGTTATTCATCTTTATGCAAAAACCCATCTTGGTCCTTTGGGAGTTTTGAGTGAAACAACCTCTTTTCCATTCTGGTTCAGTTTGATGATTTGCACTGCAACCGTAGGATATTTTGCTCCAGTGCCTTTGAACTTCCTCATGCTGGTAATACAACTTGCAAAACCCTTAAGTCCAGAAGAGTGGGCCAATTGGGATAGTTTTGGTTCATGGAACAGTGCTCTGCATTTTCTATCCAGAACTGAAGTCTTGCAAGACTTGCACTAACAAGTTCCTGCTTTTGATGAACTAACCTCACTATCTTCCTACTCATCTAAGGAGACACCCACCTGGTAAGTTTGGCCACCCCAAGAGCTTGCTAGATGCCCCTGGCATTTTGTCAAACACCTTGAGTGCATGACCATTTTTGGCTTAGCTTCTGGTACATATTACGAACTTGACTCCCTGACTAGTCCAGCATGTCTCACGGCTTTGTCATTGCCTGTAACCCCGCCCTACTGACCCCCTTGCCATTTGGGGCCCTTCAGCATGCCGTGGCATAACGCCGAGCACGTTGCGTGCGTGCTCTGGGCGCGCCCAGAGCACGCGTTTTGCACGTGCGTGCGCCCGAGGCGCCGCGTCGCGCCCCTGGCCCCAACCCACTCCCAAAGCCACACCCAGCCTTATCCACGCTCGAGGAAACGCCAACCGCGCCAGGGACTCCACAGCGCCGCCGTCAGGGCACTCCAGGCGACACGCCGGCGAGCACAGCGGCTTTCTGCCACGGTCGGCGCCGCCCAAGCCACCCGCACTCGCCACCTGCCCCCTGGGACTGCTCCAGCGCGCCAGCGAGCTTGTCCGCTAGCTCCCGTCGCCGCCACGTCCCCCTGCTGCAACAGAGCGACGGTCGCCGGCGAGCTTATCCACTGCCGCCGCTGAACCGCCTCGACTCGTCTATTTAAGGGCGCCCGAGCCCCTCCGCAGCATCATACTCTCCCTAGGCACCTCACAGAGCAGCCCCGTGGCAGCCAATCGCCCCCGGGAAGCTCCCTTCTCCATCTCCGGCGAACACTGCCGCCGCCTCTGCCTCGAGCAATCCGACGCCACCAGGGCCTCCCCCGCCCTTCCAGCACCACCGTCGGCTTCCCCTCGACCCTGCGAAGCCACCCATCACCTCAAACAAGCTCGGGAGCCACCGTATAGCGATGCCCCATTTACGCCCGAAGCTCCCTCCGCCGCGAAGCTCGCCGCCGGCAACTCCCCTCGCCCCCTCCGACCAAACGACTACCGGAAGGACCGCGCCAACCCCGCGGATCCATTCCCGCACTCAGTGACCCCCGAAGAACCCTGGTTCACCGGCGACGATCGCCGGAGCCCCACTGCCGTTCGGACAGAGGAAGAGGAAGGGGGGAGAGACTAGTCAAACCTGACTAGTGGACCCCCTGGGCCCCACTGTCAGTGACCCAGCGCCACCACCGCGCGTTTTAAGTGGAGGCGCATTCTCCGAAGTACGTATCCCCTAGCTCGAAGGCGTATTCTCAGCCGAATCGTTTTCTTTTTCTGTTTTAGTTTAAAAACCAGTTTTGACCGAACTTTGACTGGCTCTAACTTTTTAACCACAACTCCAAATGATTTGATTCTTTTTCTGTTGTTTCCCAAATATTGTCTAGTTTATTTTCATATTTATATGAAAATTTTCCAGACAACTTTTTGGGGGTATTCTAAGTCAATGTATTGATTTCCTTTTAAATTCTTTTAGGTTTTTGAAGAGGGAGAAAGCTTCCAAAATTCTTGGAATGCTTTTCTCCTCCCCTCTACTTGAAGGCAAGCATCTTGAACCCTGTGATAATACCATTTGTGTGTTGTTTGCTTTGACCCAAGAACTCCACCGATATGACATAATGAAGCATCATTATTTCATGTGGCAAACATACTCTTGCATCATCATGAGGGAATAATCCTTTTCAGTTTTGTATGTGACGTTGGTGACAGCCACTCCTCCTCATGCCACATTTGCATGGTGATAGTTCGGATGGAGTCCGAAGGAAGGTGGTGTTCCGATGAACCAACCACGCGACTGACATCTCGTTGTGACAAAGATGTGCAGTGAGACAACTTGTAGCATGAGGAGAGTAACCCTGTCAGGGAACTATGAGATCATTGTGGCACTAACCGTGCAGAGAGTTTATAACCTCCTGAGTCGACCATAGATCGAGTATTGCTCCGGTAACCCCCATACTTGTTTCGTGCTACCACGTGTCCCTGCTACAGGTAGGGTATGGTTTAGTAAATTTGTCGATCCCTGTCCTATCACACACCATACAGAGAGGCCACGGTGGAAGATACCGACTGCATCCGGTAGGCAGGCCACCTGGTCCGGGGGCATGGGTGTTTCGGTTGTAGCCGAAGGAGATAGCTTCCCCAGTTTTTCGCGCGCGTTATAAATTGTGGTGATCCCATGCTAGTCGAGGTTGTGGCCTCCCCACTTAGAGTTTGGCTTAACTAGTGTCGTGGGTGATTCCAGACATCGGTAAGTTAAGCTGGTGTGTGCAGTCAGGTGCATCTTCAGATTAAATGACCCTAGGCGGAATTAGTCCAGAGGGGCTATAGAAAATCCGCTATCCATGGGTAAAGAGTACACCCTTTGCAGAGATATAGAACCTATTCGAATAGCCATGGTTAAGGACTATAGAAAATCCGCTATCCATGGTTAAGGACTACAGTCTGGGATGGGTCAGGTGTCGGTCTTAGTGTCGGTCTTCGGAGGAGAAGCATTTAAGCCAGAAATTTATTTATGACCCGTGACAGGTAATGATTGGATTTTATCTCTATTGTGGACTAACCATTCAAATTACTTGAGACAGCGAGTATCCGCAGGACGGTTCTACCTCCCGGATATTCCCTGTTATTTTTTATTTCCCTTTATTTATAAGCCCTTTCTGTGATGTCGCGCAGACGTTCGACTGTGGCATTTCTCTTCATTTATAAGCCCTTTTTGTGATGTCGCTCAGACGTCCGACTGTGGCATTTTTCTTTATTTATTAGCCCATTCTGTGATGTCGCGGGACGTCCGACTGTGGCATTTCTCTTTATTTATAAGCCCTTTGTGTGATGTCGCTCAGACGTCCGACTATGGCATTTCTCTTTATTTATAAGCCCTTTCTGTGGTGTCGCTCAGACGCCCGGCTGTGGCATGCCTGTTATTTATTTTATTACTACTTTCTGTTTGCATATGCCCCTTTTACTCGAACGTCATGTTTTTAGTTATATCCTATCGCATCATTATTATCAAAATGATCCTAAATCATCCTCGAGCATGTTTATGTCTCACCTATGTTCATAACTTTTGCGAGTACATTCAAAGTACTCACTGGCTTGTCCCTGGCTATTGTCTTGGCCAGATTCCTTGCGCGGGAAGGAACGACGTGACGCTACCCCAGAGCCTACCCTATTGGGATAGCAGCCCCGCGAAGACAGGAGTTATCCCGGTCATCTGTTCCCGTGGGAAATGGAGTCCCACAGACGCCAACGTATCGTAACCGCTTCCGCCATCATCCACTAGAAAACCCCGTGTTGTGCTTATAGACCAGAATGGTCTTGTACTACATCTTTGCACCTTTGCTTGGAATTTTTGTATCAAGAGGTGACTCATCAGCTAACAGTAATCCTGGGGCTGATGAGCACAAGGTCCGACTTTGGGAAAATTACATCCCAAAATGCCGGTCCTGTCATAAGCCAACTACTCTTTTGCAATTTCATCCCTCTTTTACATGAGTCGTGCAAAGATACCATACTTGAGATCATTCTAGTATGAGCTTATAGCTTTAAGTCGTGCCTCGACACGTAGGAGGTATAATCTCATAATGGGCATTATATATATGATGAACACGCATAACACAATTTCAGACAAAAAAAATCTTGTCGTGTTTGTTATTTCTAGCAAGCTTCCATAAATAGCTGATGTGCACCCACAAAGTTTGACCACACATTTTCAAGAAACAAGCACAAGGTCCCTTTGTACATCCAGTCAGGGTCTAATGATGTTCTTCTGAAACCCAAAAGAAAAGAAATTGTGTTCTTAATGAGATGATCTGTCCAGGTTTGCAACCTATCGAGTTATAGTTTACATGGTCAAACAATACATCTAGTATACCAAGAGGAACACGTGGCCAAAATAGCATTTCTTCTTGGAGCACGTGTCTTTTTTTAACAGAGTGAACAGTTAGCAGAAAATATTTGTAACTTGGAGAATTGTATAGAATCCTTGCGAACACCATATTTATGTTTAAAAAGAATCCTTGCGAACAGATAGCAGTTCTTCCATTTTTACTATGCAAAATGAGCCCACGGTTTTAGGCTTTTAACATCAAGACAACACAAGTCCACATCAAAATACCTCCAGAAGACCATGATATAACTCAACGCAAGTTTCTTCATGAGCAAAAGCTATATGTGATAGTAGACCATCGATAAATACAATTTACATTAAAACGTGATCACTGCATCAGTTTTTTTTTCAAAAAAATGGAAGAACTATATGATGCTAAGTTGCAATAGAGAATTAGAGATACTGCAACCAACTTAATTTATGAGATATGACACATGCAATCATGTACACGGTTTGTGTTTGGAATAAGCCAGTTAGGCAGCAGAAAGTTCGGGAAATTGACAAGGGTCCAAAACACTTATATCATGCATTTAGTAAAAGTTTGTGATTGTCCAAAGCATTTATGTAATTATTTCCCCCTAAAATAGCTAAGAAATTCAAGGGATATGGTGTCATGCAACTAACTATTCTGCAGAAGGCACAGTGGAGCATTTCAGATGTTCTACAAGCAGTCTAGCCTGGGAAAAAATGTGCATCATGGGAAACTTGAGAGTGGAGAAGAAAAACCCATGTATTTCACTTCCTTGACCAAAGCCCTCCAAGAACCATCAAAAAGAGAATGACTACGTCCTAAATAGATTCGTTTACATGCTAATTAAGTCGATACTGATTCATCAGTAGAGCCTGAATGTTAATTTTATTCTTTCAGTCATACATATTCAAATACTATACTGTTAAAACCAAACAATCTTAAGGCTTTAAGATTAGCTACTAATCAGTGTGGAAGCAAACATAAAAAAAACTGCAATTCTCATTGCAAAATTGAACGGCACATGTAGCTCCTGCTCCGGCCAGCAGAGATAGGGGGTCGGGGCGGTGACTTACCTTGGCGGAGCAGTGGAGGAGCGAGGCGGGGTGGAGAGGATAAGGCTGCGGCCTCGGGGGGAGCCGCCGACGAGGTAGGGCTTGGGGGGAGGCCTCTTCCTCCTTCCTTGATGGGGCGGCGGCCTCTTCCTCCTTCCTTGACGAGTGATGGTCTTGTCGGAGGCGGCGGAGGGAGCCGGTGGCGGCGCTCGAGGGGGAGGCGGCACTAGAGGGGGGAGGGGAGATTGGGGAGAGGGGGTGGAGTCCGGCGGGAGTCGGGGCGGCGGCGTCGGGGCAGCGCGCGGGGGTCGGGGCGGCGGCGTCGGGGCAGCGCGAGGGAGAGGGACGATAGGGGATCTGGCAAGCGAGGGCGAGGGAGAGAGGCCAGAGGAGAGAAGTGTATGGATGGGGGCAGAATACTAATGGCGCACCTCCCCCTGGTGCGCCATAAGTACATCTATTCTAATGGCGCACCTCCCCCGTGGTGCGCCATTAGTATTTTTTTTATTTCTGCTCGAGCCCACATGTTATCTTCCACCAAACTCCATCTACATCAAACCCCATCTACTAGACCGATTGGTCAGCATGCAGCGCACACACCAGGAGGTCCTGGGTTCGATTCCCCAGGCTCCCCAATTTTTGTTTTTATGCATTTTTTTCTTTACACATATCTTTTTATCCATGCATCCAAATATAACATGTCACATATGCTAGATGCTGAGAATTTCATGTAGAAAAATAATATGCAGTTTGTTGCCATGTTAGCAACATTTAAAATGTTGTTTGATATTTATTTGTGTTTAAATATGTTCAAACTTGTTTAAATCATAACTAAATATCCATAGCTCCAAATTTGACAAACATTATATGCTTTTGGGAGTAACATATAACCAAGCACAACTAGTCTTTTTTTTGGATTTTTAGTTGCATTCATTTATGAATTGGTAAAACATTTATGAATATGAAAAAATATCATCAAATTTGAAAAAATATTCATGAATTCAAAAAGTGCCCATGAAAAAACATTTATGAATATGTCGAAATACAATAGAGAAATGAAGGCTACAATTTAAATATAATCAATCTTAGCTAGCTATCTGTTCACAATCTTCTTATCCTTGTTTTTCGCAAATGGAGTTCTTCTCTTGAACGGACGTCCTTTAGGTAGGGTGGTCCTACTTCTTCTTGTGGTGTATGGCACTTCATCGTCGTCGTCATGTTCCATCTTCGGGTCGCCGTACTTGTCAAAGTCTTGCTCATTGGCGACTCCATCCATTCCGATGATCTTCCTTTTGCCTCTCCTCACGACAACACGACTGGGCTTTGACGGGTCGGTAATGAAGAAGCATTGGTCCACTTGGGACGCCAGTACCCATGGCTCATTTTTCACAGTGACGTTTGCGCCCGCGGTCTTGGATTTGGCTTCGAGTATAACCATGGTGGTGAAAGACCGGTCTTCTTTTAGGGTGCTCTTGGCCCATCTGACATGGAACATCGGGACCTTCTCTCCAGCGTAGCTCAGCTCCCGGATCTCCTCGATCCTTCCGTAGTATTTGCCCTTGTCGTTACCGGTGTAGGATTCCATCGTTACCCCGGAGTTCTGATAACCATCGCTCTTCATGTCCTTGTCCTCGGTGTAGAACGTGTACCCGTTGATATCGTACGCCTCATAGGTCATCAGGTTGTGCTCGGCGCCCTGTGACAAGGCGAATATGAGATTTTCTTCTGCGGAAGAATCCTCATGTAAAGGATACAACAGAAGCTTCTCCTTGAACCAACGCGTGAAACATGAGTTGTGCTCTTTGATTATATCCCCGTCCATCTTCTGTTGGCCTCGGAAATTGTACGTCTTCTCAATAAAGGTTTTGTGCTCTACCACCCAAGGATCGACCTTGTCTATGCGTTGTAGCGCAACTAGGTTTGTTCTTTCAAAGTCGGCGAGTCGACCCTCGAAGTCGACATGCATTTCGCGGCGACCCTCGCGGTGACCCCATCCAGCGAGCCTGCCGAGGTGCCTGTTGACGGGAAGACCAACGGGGTTCTCGATGCCTAGATAATTCGTGCAATAGGAGATGCACTCTTCGGTCAGAAAGCCCCTGGCTATGCTTCCCTCTGGACGTGACATGTTGCGAATGTATCCTTTGATGACACCATTCATCCTTTCGAACGGCATCATGCTGTGCAGGAACGTCGGCCCGAGTTGGATGATATCCTCCACGATATAGACCAGCAGATGCACCATAATGTCGAAGAATGTGGGCAGGAAATACATCTCAAGCTCGCATAGTATCACCACGATCTCTTCCTGTAGCCTTTTGAGTTGCCTCACGCCAACCGACTTCCGAGAGATGATGTCGAAAAAGTTGCATAGGCCAAATAGCGTTTCACGGACGTGCGCGTCCATGATTCCACGGATTGCAACTAGAAGTATCTGCGTGATCAGCATGTGACAGTCGTGAGACTTCATCCCGCTGAACTTCTGCTTCGCTGGGTCTAGGTATCTGCTTATCTTCCCCGCGTAACCATAAGGAAGCTTTACTCCTACGAGGCAGGTGAAAAACTGCTCGATCTCCTCCTGACTTAGAGTGAAGCACGCGGGAGGGTAGTCATTTCCAGTCTTCTTGGCCTTTTTGCCTTTGCGACGACTTTCCGTGTCCTGCTTCGCCTCATCATCATCATCATTAGCGTGAAGCTCCTGCCTGATGCCCATTGATTTCAAGTCTGCCCTTGCTTTCGGCCCATCTTTGGTCCTCTCTGGCATGTTGAGCAGGGTACCAAGCAGACTCTCGCACACGTTCTTCGTGATATGCATGACATCAAGGCTGTGAGGCACACGGTGGATCTTCTAGTATGGCAAGTCCTAGAAAACAGACCTCGTTTTCCATACCTTCAGTAGCGGCTCTGGCGCCTTTCGCTTCTTTCCCGGCTCTGGCGCCTGTTGCTTCTTTCCCGGTAGTGGGCAATCTTTCCAATTTTTCAGCAGCTCATCTATTTCCTCTCCGCTCCTTGTACGCGGGTGTCTTCGGGGTTCGGTTTCACCATCGAACAGATCCTTGCGTTTCCTCCACGGGTCATCTTCGCGAAGCCACCTTCGATGTCCCATGAACACGGTTTTCAAAGACCCGGGATCTCTATCTAGCTGGCGATACGTTGTATCATCCATGCACCTGACGCATCCAGAAAATCCGTGGACCACCTGCCCCGCGACATATCCGTAACCGAGATAGTCGTGCACCGTCGTGAGCAGTGCGGCTCTCATAGGGAAATATTCTTTCTCTGCGGCGTCCCACGTATTGGCTGGTGTTTTCCACAGCGTGTCTAGCTCCTCTTTCAGCAGCCCCAGATACAGATTGATGTCGTTCCCTGGTTGTTTCGGCCCTTCATTTAGCATACTCATGTGAATGTACTTCCTCTTCATGCACAACCAGGGGGGAAGGTTGTACATCCACACAAACACAGGCCAGGTGCTATGTGTGCTTCTCTGCCTGCCAAACGGATTGACTCCATCGGTGCTCGCACCCAACATGATGTTCCTTGGATCGTTCCCAAATTCTAGGTCTTTGAAGTTCAACGCTTGCCACTGGCTCGCATCCTTAGGTTGAATCAGCATCTTGTCTTTTTTATTTATCTCCGGATCATTTCCGTCATCTTCTCGCTTCTTCTCCTCCCTATCCCTGTGCCAACGCAGGAGCTTTGCTACCTTAGGGTCCGCGAAATACCGCTGCAGACGAGGAGTGATCGGAAAGTACCACACCACTTTTCGAGGAGCTTTCTTCCGCTTCTTGTATCGAGTGACGCCGCACACCGGACATATGGTAGACTCCGCGTGCTCGTCCCGATAAATGATGCAATTGTTCATGAACACATGGTATTTCACGTGCGATAAATCCAGAGGACACACGATTTTCTTCGCCTCCTCGAAACTGGTCGGGCACTTGTTCCCCTTGGGAAGACGTTCGTGCCAGAATGACATGTTTTCGTCGAAGCATGCGTCGGTCATTTTGTGTTTTACCATCATCTCTAGAGCCATGAGCGTTACTTTCAGGCGGGTATCCTCAGGCATGCATCCTTCATACAATGGAGTAACCACGTCTATCTCCAGTTGATACAGCTTGGCTTTCTCTCGGGCGGTAGCTCTTGCGTTATCCGTCTGCTTGAGAAGCAGCTCTTGAATATGAGGGTCCTGCACCCAGCCTCCATCGTCGTCTGCTCCGGCATCTTCATCTAGATCATGATCATGCCCTTCGTCTTAATCTTCCTCATCATAATTTCCGGCATCTTCTACATGATTACTGTGTACAGCATCACCGTAGTGATCATGTCCTGGAGATTCTTCGTCTTCTCGCCCGCCCTCGCCGCGGTGGTTGTCTTGCTGCCCTTCCTCATTCCTTGCCCGGCCATGGATGACTTCATAGTCATCTTCATCACCTTGCCACCGATAGCCATCCATGAAACCACGCAAGAGCAGGTGGTCCCGCACCTGCCCGGAATCCGAGTCCGCAATAAGGCTCTTCAGCTTGCATATTCGACACGGACATCTTATCTCCGTCTCGTTCTTTTGAAGCATCTCGGCCTTCGCGGAGTTCAAAAACCTATTCACGATGCCTTCGGTCATCGTGAGGACCATGGTCGCCTGCAGGGTAGAGCAAAACGATATTTTAGAACGAAGAAAAAAATTTGGCATGACTTTCCCTAAAAATAGGACCAAAAAGAATGCATAGTGCCAAAATTCTCGCCGAAACGGAAATGAATCAACATTCCGGCAAAATATTGGCAACTATCGCATTTCAAATACCGGTACCTGCAAACAGAAACATATATGCAACACCACAAACATATGCAACACCACAAACATACATAGATCTAGCTAGGCCATAAAAAGTGCATGTGCACGGTTGTTGGAGCTCGAGGGAGAAAAAATGATCTACAACATAAAGATAGATTTCCCCCCTTACTTACCTATGAAAAAGGTAATTTAACTACTTAATTTTGATGAATCTATGGTGCAAATGAGGTGAGGAGGAGGAGGCAGCCGAGACAAGCTTGGAGGAGGAGGTGGAGAGAATGAAGTGGGGAAAGTGAGTGTGTAGGTGTGGATGTCCAAAATATCTACCTGGTCCCACTTTACTAATGGCGCACCACTCATCAATGCGCCATTAGTAACCAGTGTTACTAATTGCGCATTAGTGAGAGGTCCACCATTAGTAGTTTTGCAAAAAAAATAGTACTGGCGCACTGAGTTGGAGGTGCGCCATTACTAGTTAAACTAGTAATGGCGCACTGTGCCACCGTGCGCCATTAGTATGTTTGTAAAGAAGTTGTTACTAATGGCGCACCGAATGTCTGGTGCGCCATTAGTATTTGGACACTAATGGCGCACCAACACATGGTGCGCTATTAGAATATACTAATGGCGCACCACATGTCTCGTGCGCCATTAGTGGCCATATCATCTATAGCCCTTTTCCTAGTAGTGTTAGGTCCCATGCAAGAAATAGGAATGAATTTCAAACACAGTCCCACCGTCACTAGGCCGGAAACATTGAGATACCTGGTTTTTAAATTCTAGTAAATCCAAAACTTGTCTGAAATTCATGGAACTTGGCATCCTATCATAGAGGGGCATCAACATGCCGTGGTAAAAAAATTGTCCCATTTGGGGCAGGTTTGGGTATAAGCATCTCACAAACCAGAGCTTCTCACAACAAGCGTGATGGTTTCGGTAGGGAACGTGCTACCTTTGGGGACGAAACGATATATGTTGCCTCTTATTGCTTTCAAAAAATATATAGTGTCAACATAGAACAACAAGAGTGTAGTGTTTAATTTTGGAATTTTTCGGGGTTTGTTTGGACATTTTCATACATTAACTCGGGTTTCTAGGCATTTTATGCGCATAATTCAAATTTGAACTACATGCACTTGCTCCAGTGCATATAAAAGGGTTGAAAAATAGTATCTTTGTCCTTCGGTGCATGCTTAGGTCCCATGCAAGAAATGGAATGAATTTCAAACAATTGCCATCGTCACTTGGCCAGAAACATTGAGATACCTGGTTTTTAAATTCTAGTAAATCCAAAACTCGTCTGAAATTCATGGAAGTTGGCATGCTATAATGGAGTGGCATCAACATGCCATGGTAAAATTCTTGTCCCATCTGGGGCAGAGTGGCATCAACATGCCGTGGTAAAATTCTTGTCCCATCTGGGGCAGGTTTGGGTATATATAAGCTTCTCACAGACCCGAGCTTATCACAGCAAGAGCGATGGTTTCGGTAGGGAATGTGCCACCTCTGGGGACGAAACGATAGCCGTTGCCTCTTCTTGTTTTCAAAAAATTTCTAGTGTCAACATAGAACAACAGGAGTGTTGTGTCTAATTTTGGAATTTTTCGGGATTCGTTTAGACATTTTTATACATTAACTGGGTTTTCTAGGCATTTTAATTCAAATTTGATCTACATGCACTTGCTCTAGTACATATAAACGGGTCGAAAAATCAATTTTGTGTCCTATGGTACATGCTTAGGTCCCATGCAAGAAATGGGAATGAATTTCAAACACCCTGCCACCGTCACTCGGCCGGAAACACTGAGATGCTTGGTTTTTAAATTGTAGTAAATCCAAAACTCGTCTGAAATTCATGGAACTTGGCATGCTATCATAGAGGGGCATCAACATGTCATGGTAAAAAATTTGTCCCATTTGGGGCAGGTTTGGGTATAAGCATCTCACAAACCAGAGCTTCTCACAACAAGCGTGATGGTTTCGGTAGGGAACGTGCCACCTTTGGGGACGAAACGATATCTGTTGCCTCTTATTGCTTTCAAAAAATTTATAGTGTCAACATAGAACAACAAGAGTGTTGTGTCTAATTTTGGAATTTTTTGGGGTTCGTTTGGACATTTTTATACATTAACTGGGGTTTCTAGGCATTTTATGCGCATAATTCAAATTTGAACTACATGCACTTGCTCCAGTGCATATAAAAGGGTTGAAAAATCAAATCATTGTCCTTCGGTGCATGCTTAGGTCCCATGCAAGAAATGGGAATGATTTTCAAACAATTACCATCGTCACTTGGCCAGAAACATTGAGATACCTGGTTTTTAAATTCTAGTAAATCCAAAACTTGTCTAAAATTCATGGAACTTGGCATGCTATCATAGAGTGGCATCAACATGCCGTGGTAAAATTCTTGTCCCATCTGGGGCAGGTTTGGGTATCTATAAGCTTCTCACACACCAGAGCTTATCACAACAAGTGTGATGGTTTCGTTTGGGAATGTGCCACCTCTGGGGACGAAACGATAGCCGTTGCCTCTTCTTGTTTTCAAAAAATTTCTAGTGTCAACATAGAACAACAGGAGTGTTCTGTCTAATTTTGGAATTTTTCAGGGTTCGTATGGACATTTTTATACATTAACTGGGTTTTCTAGGCATTTTATGCACATAATTAAAATTTGAACTACATGCACTTGCTCTAGTGCATATAAACGGGTCGAAAATTTAATTATGTGTCCTTCGGTGCATGCTTAGGTCCCATGCAAGAAATGTGAATTAATTTCAAACACCCTGCCACCGTCACTCGGCCGTTAACACTGAGATACTTGGTTTTTAAATTCTAGTAAATCCAAAACTCGTCTGAAATTCACGGAACTTGGCATGCTATCATGGAGTGCATCAACATGATGTGGTAAAATTCTTGTCCCATCTGGGGCAGGTTTGGGTATATAAGCTTCTCACAAACCAGAGCTTCTCACAACAAGCGTGATTGTTTCGGTAGGGAACGTGCCACCTTTGGGGACGAAACGATATCCGTTGCCTCTTATTGCTTTCAAAAAAATTCTAGTGTCACCATAGAACAACATGAGTGTTGTGTCTAATTTTGAATTTTTCGGGGTTCGTTTGGACATTTTTATACATTAACTAGGTTTTCTAGGCATTTTATACGCATAATTCAAATTTGAACTACATGCACTTGCTCTCGTGCATATAAACGGGTTGAAAAATCAAATATGTGTCCTTTGGTGCATGCTTAGGTCCCATGCAAGAAATGGGAATTAATTTCAAACACCGTGCCACCGTCACTCGACCGGAAACATTAAGATACATGGTTTTTAAATTCTAGTAAATCCAAAAATCGTCTGAAATTCATGGAACTTGGCATGCTATGATGGAGCGGCATAAACATGCCGTGGTAAAATTCTTGTCCCATCTGGGGCAGGTTTGGGTATAAGCTTCTCATAAACCAGAGCTTCTCACAACAAGCGTGATGGTTTCGGTAGGGAACGTTCCACCTTTTGGGACGAAATGATATCCGTTGCCTCTTATTGCTTTCAAAAAATTTCTAGTGTCAACATAGAACAACATGAGTGTTGTGTCTAATTTTCGAATTTTTGTTACCGGGTCCTCCTTGTACCGGGCCCTGACAAAGTTCCTGGTCTGCTTGTCACTGTACTTATCGAAGAGGGGCGGTAGGCCTTGCTTGGCACGCTCCGCGTCCTCCTTGTCCCATATAGGATGCGCCACTCTGTAACAGCCGAGACCGAGTGTGTGTTCCCCTAAGTTCAACTGCCGCATTTCTTTCCTCCACTGACTTGATTCGGAGGTTGCGGTGCTCTCGCACTTGATCTTGAACTCCTTGTAGTCATCTTCGGTGATCGAAGGATTTTTCTCCTTGATCTTCTCATAACTAAAATCTTTGTCAATCATTCTCTTCACCGTGCTTTTCCAAGTAGACAGGGCCGCGCTCAACCTCGTGAGGGTGACATTGTTCACTTTATTCCCTGTGAGGCTTGTGTTTTCAAATTCAGCGGGGAACTTGTATCATTCGTGCAGCTTCATGAAGAGGAGGTTGCGCAAATTCCCTCGGTCCTTATGCCTTAGGTTCTCGGTGTAGATCGAGACGGTGCTCCGGAGAATGCACCTGAGCTGAACCGAGTACCCCTTGACTATTTGTTTGGGCGCCGTTGGATTCCCGTTGGAGTCCACTTCAATAAATTCCTCCTTGACGGTGCGGAGCACGTTCAGGCGTCGGTCCTTCCGTTGCCTCTTCGATTGGCTGCCATCTGTGCATGCGCCGCCATCATTAGTGGTGGCATCCTCGGCGGCACCATCAGTGGTGTCATCCCCGACGGCACCATCAGTAGGGTCATCCTCGGCGGCACCATCAGTGGTGTCAGGATCGGTGTCTTTCACGGCGTCCTCATAGAAGTGAGGTTGTTCCTCCATCTCCTGGGACAGCTCCCAGAATGCCTTGCCGCCCGAACCGCCGGCCTCATCGTTGTGGGCCATGTTTCTCTCTAAATAGGAAAAAAGTTTGGTCAAAAAGTTGGTTATTGTCAAGGAACAAGATCATGGTCTCATCATTTAGGGTTTGTCGACACCGAGGCATCCTAAAAGCTAAGCTTTTATCATTTAGGGTTTTTCGACGCCGAGGCACCCTAAAAACCTAAGCTTTCATCATTTCGGTTTTTATCGACACCGAGGCGCCCTAAAAGCCAAGGTTTTATAATTTATGGTATGTCGACACCGAGGCATCCTAAAAGCTAAGCTGGGAAGGAGAATTCTAAGTTGGGACTAATCACTTGGCTCTATTGCCGCCTATGGTTTAATGCAGCAAGAATAAAGGGGCAGTTGATCCTACTTAATTAAGTACTAAGATACCCCGGCCCATGCATTAGTCACAAGTACCCCATATGTCCTATTTTTAGCAAAGTCATGCTAAAATTCACGGAAAATTTCAGCATGCCCTTTGCTGAAAATAGGACATATGGAGTACCCAAATTTGCCGGAACGGAAGTTAATCGACATTCCAGCAAACTCAAGGGCCTCTCGGGGTACCTGCAAAATCATCACGACACGATGGTCGGAGACAACTAGGAGGATGTAGTACAGTACAAATCTTCAGGAGACAACTAGGATATAAGTGGCAAAAAATCTTTTAGATGCAAGTACAATTGTACAAGTGTGAAACTTATACAGACTTGCTCCAGCCTTGCCATCTTAGCAAGTACTGTATATGGTTGTGCTTTCAGCTCCTCCAGTGCAAAAAAAACATTTCTGAGTTATACATTTATGATAGAAGAAATGCACTGTGAGCAAATCTGCAATAAATAAATGCATAGAGAGCTAAATATCCTTTTTAGGTGATACACTCTTTCAGATAGTTGCACCAGACTGCTAAAAAAATCCTTTTTCTTGCAAAACTAGGGGCGGAAAGTATTTTTGTATGCTTTTCAATCAAGAGAATATATTTGGAAATATGCTAAACTGTAACTGTCACAAAGAAACTTGACAAGATTTTAACAAGCAAATCTGTTAATATACAAAACTCACAGAAGATCATTAACACCTTGAACAACAATTTCTTCTTTCTTGTCATGTTTAGTTGCAACCCGATGACACTGTGTCAAACTAAAGTTCTTTTGTAGATGCAACTAAAGATTAATTGATCATCTAATAAAACAAAACAAAACCCAGCGCATTGACAATTATGAATGTTCTTTTTTTTATTGACCAAAATCTTCTTCATATAAGCAACTACGTTTTAAATCATGTAATGCAAAGTTGCACACACAATCAGTACCATTTTCTTTCTAGAACTCCATAAATGAACTGGTGATATATTGTGACGCCCGAAGACCGACGCTCCAGAAGATTCCAGATGTTCCGGGTTTTCCCGTGTGTTTCTTTTGTTTGCCCTATTTATTTATTTTTGCATTGCATCATGTCATCATGCCATCAAGTCTTTTAATTTTAAAAACCCAACTAAATAAACCGTATGGATCTTCGATCCATTTAAATCGAGGGAAGGATGACTTCTCTTTATAACATATCCTCCTAATATTTATGGAGCTATTATGATAAATATTCCATTGCCTTGGAATCAGAGTAACTCACTTGAAAATATTCCTCATATTCTTTTCTACTGCAATTTTGACTCTGTAACCTTCCTCGAAACTCTTATCTCTTTTATCGAGCCTCCTCAAAAATCCGAACATTTTTTTGGACTCTTCAAAGCCTAGTCCTTGTTCAAACTATTTGAATTAAATTCAAATGACTTTGAATTTAAACCTTGCAAGATGGCCATTCCTATTTTTCTCGGACCGTGCTCATTTTTGCGAGCCCGAGAAAAATAACATCATGCCCTAATTCTTCCCCTAACCTCCCCTTCTTTTCTTTCTCTTCTTTGTTTTGTTTTTTATATAGTTAGAGAGAGAGTAGAGCCCTCTTATCTGCAGGAGGCCCTTTTGCCTCGAGGCTCAGCCACAGTGGGCAGCCCAGCTCGGCCAGCCGCTCCTCCATGGCCCAAGGCCCAGTCGGCAGCCTAGCCAGGCCCAACCGCCCCTCCAGCGCTAACCCTAGCCGGCCCCTCTGCTTACCCCCTCGCTCTCCTCCCGATCCCCATCTCCCCCCTGCGCAGCACCGCCACCCACCCCGCTCCCGATCCCCACTCGCCCGCTCCCTCGATCTCCCCCTCTCCCTCTCGTCTACTCGTCGCCCGCCGAGCCGCCGCACCACTTCCCCGCATCCATTCTCCCTTCAGCGCCACGCACCAAGCCCTCACCGCCGGCAGGCATCGCGCGCTAGCTCCGCACCGGGTTGTCCGTCGCGCCCCGCCGCGGGGCCTCGTTCCTCCGCCTCGCCATGGCTCCCCGCCGCCCGCGCCTCCACGCCGCGGTGCACGGCCCTGCTCCGTCGGGTCGTCCGTCGCGCCCTCAAGGCCAGCGCTGCCGGTGTCCTCGATGCCCATCGCTGCCGTCGCACCTCGCCATCCCGACCGCCGTCCTCCTCGAAGTCGGCCCCGCCGCTGAGTACAGTCTCGTCTCCTTCCGTGTAGAGCACCCGCGTGCCATGACCGTCGTCGCCGACGAGCTCCAGGAGCTCGCGTCCCCTGCTCCGCCGATCCTCCAGGCTTGCGGCGCCCCAAGACCCCGCCGACCGCTTGCACCTCCTCTGCTCCTCGAGCGAGCGTTGAGCCGTGCACGCATCAGTTTCATGGGATTCATCCCCCCTGTACCGGTCAGATATGGTACAAAAACTCCAAGTTTGAACTGCTATGTACATGTTCCTGGTGCCACTGGGATTCGTCAAGACCGCGAGTACCCGTTCAGATTCGTCAAGTCCCTCCCAGACGATGGTGTACGACTACCATCGCCGAGACCCGAGAACATCAAGTACCCCGTTGGGTTCGTCGAGACCGGCAAGCTCGAAGACCCCAAGTACCACGACATCGACAACCCGTCAAGTTCGACTATGCCAAGTTCAACGATGCGCCAAGTACCTCGACGCCCGAGTGACTACTTCCTCTCCGATGATGTGTACCACAACTTCCGTGGTGAGATGAATACGACTACAAAACGAGAACAACTACTTCCCACTACGTGCATGTACCACTACCGTCGCCCCAGGACGTTTGATTTGTCAAGTACCTCTCGGAAACGATACGTGAACACCTACTTCCACTCCGAACCCGAACCGCTCTGAAGGTATACCGCGAGACGGCACCCGAGAACGTTTGCCTGCGATGTATGAGATGCACCCTTGGTTGCACCGTGTTCGAAGTACCCCTCGTTGCCTTGTCGCCAAACCATGGGAACCCGGCAACGGTATCACCCCACCGTCTTTGCATGACACGCTCATGCTCTCCGTCATCTTTTGCACTGGACTCTCAATGAGTTGCAGGAACCGATATGTTGCGTGGCATCTTTTTCGGATTCGTTGCCGTGGCCCCTTTCTTTCCACCACGGTGACAAATACTTCATATCTCTTCATGTTAACTTTTACTAAAAATTACATAAAACTTGATCCTGTCATCCGCATCATGATAACAACCTTTGAATGTTAAATTGTTGTTGCTTTAATAATTGCTTAATTGGTCATGAGGATTTCCTGGAATTGTTGTTGTTATTTTCGGCCTCATTTAAAATGACTAGATGGTGTAGTTTTACTTATGCTTCACCTCTTTCCATGTTTAATAAAAAACATTTAATCTTGTCTTGTAATAAACGAGAGTCAACTAAATAATCTAATGTGGTGTTTCGTCAATATGAAACTCGTTGCATATTGAGCTCCACTTAACTTGTAGTTTTATTTGTGCACTCTGCCATGCCATGCATATCTAAACCAGACATGCATCATACTTGTTTGAGCATTATGCCATGGTTATGATATGTGTGTTCACCATATTGTTTGCTTCTTTCCGGTATGCTTCTTCTCGTTAGCTTCGGTTTCGTTCCGGAGTTGTGACATTTTGTTCGACTACTTCATGGACTTGTTCTTCTTCCTCACGGAATCCCAGGCAAGATGACCATCACATTGGATACCTTTACTATCATTGCAATGCTTAGTGTCTCGATGCTATCGTTATATGTCGCGCTACCCATCATTTATTGTCAGCCCCTCTCCTTGTTGCCATGAAACCTCTAACCTTTGACACCTTCCTAGCAAACCATTGTTTGGCTATGTTACCTGCTTTCTCAGCCCCTCTTCTAGCGTTGTTAGTTGCAGGTGAAGATGAAGATTGATCCATGTCGGATCTTGATGCTTTGGGAATATCACAATATGTCTTATATATATTAACACACCTATATACTGGGCATGGGTGGAAGGCTTGGCCTTTTGCTCGGTGTTTTGTTCCACTCATGCCACCTTAGAAGCCGATAAACCGGCATTATGTTCCTTAATTTTGCGTTCCTTACACGGTTGGGTATATGGGGACCCCTTGACAGTTAGTCTTTGAATAAAACTCCTCCAGCAAGGCCCAACATTGGTTTTAATTTGCAACATAATAATAACTTAATTAATTAATTAAATTTGCATAGGGGGTCGCACCCTCGTGGTTTCTTCTACATAGCAGGGGGGCCAGTGATGATGGTGTTGGTCCCAAACTAGAGCCACTTGCGGTGCCACCCAGTTATCTAGGGTCTTCGGTTGATGTAACTAGTGCTCATCCGGACGTGGCCTGAGACGAGATACGCGTGGCTACTATCAGGGTGTCGGCACGCCGGGAGGTCTTGCTGGACTTGTTTTACCATTGTCAAAATGTCTTGTGCACCGGGAATTCTGAGTCTGATCGGGCCTTCCCGAAGATAAGGGGTAATATTATTATTACTTCTGCTGATCGTGAGAGCTTGTGATGGGCTAAGTTGGGACACCCCTGCAGGGTTATGATCTTTCGAAATCCGTGCCCGTGGTTATGTGGCAGTTTGGAATTTGTTAATGTCCGGTTGTAGAAAACTTCGCAGTGGATCCGAAATAAAACACACAACTGTGTGAGTAACCGTGACTGTCTCTTTTCACTTTGAGAAGAGAACACGATGGGGTTATGTTTGACTCGTAGGTAGTTCAGGATCTTTAGCGCTCATTACTAGTTAGCGACCATTTGCGTAGATGCTTATCTTATTCTTGTACTCATAAGTTAGCCACCATATATATTGCTTAGCCGCTGATGCAACCTTACCACTCAACCTCTTCCTAAACTTTGAGCTTTGCTAATCTTGATACCCATGGTTATGGGATTGTTGAGTCCTCGTGGCTCACAAATACTACAACACCAGATGCAGGTACCGCTGAGAACAGCGCAGGAGTTGGTCCAAGAACTTCACTGGGAGCTCGATGAAGAGAGTGGCCATATGTATGTGATGTTGTTCGACGATCAGTAGTGGTTCCTACTAGGGGCGATCCGGGCTTGTGTTATTTATGGTATCTTTCATTTGGATCTTCGTCCGTAGTCGGACTGTGATGTTATTTGAATGATGATTGCTTATGTAATGTATTGTGTGACGTGGCGAGTGTAAGCCAACTACTCTTTTGCTATTTCATCCCTCTTTTATATGAGTCGTGCAAATATAGCATACTTGAGATCATTCTAGTATGAGCTTATACCTTTAAGTCGTGCCTCGACACGTAGGAGGTATAATCTCATACTGGGCATTATAAGTTGGTAATCAGAGCCTTCTCCGACCTAGGAGCCCCCACTGATTGATCGAATCGTTGACGATTGAGTCTAGGCACACACTTGAAAATGTTTTGAGTCCTATATATATCGGAGAGTAGGATTTCTTTTTACTCCACATCCCTTTTCACTCTGGTGAGGACTCCTGACGATGTTCCATCTCTTCTACTCTCAAAAATTCACTAACTTTTTTAGGATCACACGAGAATTGTTTGGATTGTTCCGATGTCTTTGTGACAAGAACATTGTTCTCGATGCCTCCTGTCATTTAGGGGTTGTGGTAGTGTCCTGGGGAGTTGAGCTCCGAGGTGTTGTCGCCACAAATCTATCGCAGCTGTTCTGGAATACTTAAGACGGCCGACATCGAAAACTCTTCTATGCGGTTAGTGGTAAGATAACCCCGACATCACCCAATACTGGGGAGGTAGTTCGGGAGTATTGCCATAGCTTGTATAGCAGATGCGTTTCGAAGGTCTGAGGTATACGGTTTCCGAAAATAACTGGTTATGTGTTGAAGGATGGATACAGCTGGATGTAGGATTAGAGTTGATTGTGCGGTGCTTCCCCTGTATCCCCAACACCTGATTGCATAACAGGAAACTTTTGGAAACTAATAAGTGGGTTCTTCTAGTAGATTGTAGGCATTCTTCCAACGAATGCATGATATGAAGTTTGGGGTTCAACATTGAGTGAAGTGGTTTTATGGGCGTTGTTCCAATCGGGAGTTGCATCTTAAAGGGTCCTTGGCTATGCTGATCCGGGGATTGCAAAACCCTTTTGTAACACGTTCCATGAGCTTTCAGCACGAACATGTGGAACGAAACTTCTATCTTGTATTTGTTCTATCTGCTCCTTGTTGTTTTTATTTATCTTTTGTTCTCCCAAGTGGCTTCTCGACAAGTTGATGTACCATTAAGCTATGGAATTCATTCGTTCAATTCTCTGTTCGAATGATATTATGAAGATTATGCTGCAACATATCTATCCTTTGTTTTTGTTTTGATTCTGGTGTTCGAGTTGCTTCGATGTCAAATGTTGATTCCATACCTTCCTAATCGATGTTCTCATATTTCTATGGGAGTGCTAATTCTTCTTGACCATCGAGATTTTCATGTTAATCCTTTTTCAATCGGTGTGCCTTCTCTTCAAGTTATTCCATACGGACGCCGTTGAGAAATCTGACGAGTTGTCTGTTTCATTCATCCCAAGTTGTCTTTGTTTCCACACCCTCCCTCCCTTCTTCTTCTCGGAGCCAGAGATCTCAAATCAAGTATCCATTTTATTCATGTGAGGTTTCTTCATTCTTTTCCTTCAATGTTCTTATCAGGCGATTTATCGTGAAGATGCTCAAGAGTTTCAAGTTTATCATTCTCCATTCACGTTTCTTCTCCGGTGGATTTAATTCAAGCCTTGGTGTTGATCATATCCTCCCTCTTGTTTCACATGTTTTTTTCCCATGTTGAATTTCTTATTCGAAGTCTCTCTTGTTTATTCAACTCTCTCTAACTCTTCTCCGGAGTGTACAAGATATCTCAGAAGATTCGTGTTTCAATTCTTAATCCGTTCAAGCTATTTTGAGGATCGTCATCTTATTCAAGCCATTTAATTCAATCGGTGCAATATCTCTTAAGCAATCTTTTTCAATGGTGATTTCTTTTGAGTGAGCCTAACCCACAGGTCTTTTCCAGTATCTTACCTGACTCTTCTAATTTTCCTAGAGTTATACTCAAATTCTTTTCAAAGTGTGACGTAAGAATGCTTTCCATCAGTCACATGCCTTCTCCAAGTTTGCTTTCAATTATTTTCATCTTTAGATCCACCTTCCCTCAGGTCATTCGTCTGGAGTATCTCGAAATTCTTCGTGGCATTTCTCGTCTTCATTCTCAACATTTGAAGATCGGAGAAGAGTTTCTCTCAAATCCTACCCGTTCTTCTAAAGATTCGTGGTTCTAGCTTCATGTCATCCTCATAATTGTTTTCGATTGTGGGAATTGTTTTCATGCCCCTTCAGAGCTTTTCACGAATTCTTTCCATTGTGATCCTCTGAATGCCATCATTTCAGAAGATTTCTTCGTTCTCAGTTTTCAACTTTGTCCTCCAACTATTCTTAATTGATGCATCTTCGTTCGTCTCCATATTCTTCCCGGTGATTCATTATTTTATATTCACTCAATTTCAATTCCTTACGGTGGATTATTCTTTGTCATCACTCCATTTCAATTTGTACGGTGGTTCGTTAAACATTCTTACTGTGTTATCATGTCATTTCACTCGTTCTTTCCAAAATCCTACCGGTGAGCCGTTCAAGACTTTTCTCAAGTTTGTGCGAGATCTCTCTTGAATTCTTTGTAACAAGAATAAGTAGTATGCCAAATCCATTGTTAGTCACCAATTTAAATTGGTGAAGGATAAGCATGACATAATTCTTATTCTTATCCCTTCCAGGTGATTTAATTCATTGTCTAGAGTTCGTTCATGATATCAAATTATTGGTTGTTCATCTTTTCTTTCCGGAGTTCCAAACTCTCTCAATTATCTTGTCAAGAAGCAACATCTAAATAATTGCAAGGCTTAAATATTAATCTTTTCATTCTTCACTTCTCATCCTTTGGTTTACCGGAGTTCTTTTGGTGGTTCAACATGATTTAATTCATCCTCAAAGTGTTCTTCAAGATTCTGGTTGGACCTCATGTATTCTTCTTCTTGCATTCAGAAGTGCAATTCTTGCTCCCTTGTCTTTTGAGGTGGTGTTATGTCATTCTTGACAATTTTCCCATCATGTTTCATGATTCACAAGTTGTCAGGAAGGAGATATTTTAAACCATCATTTTCCTTTGTTCAGGAGATCTTTCCAACCCTTCAATTTATTCATTGGAGTTATCTTGGGTTGTACTTCACCTAAAAGCTTTCCCTAGGAATTGTTGCTATTATGGTGCTTATAAATGACCCAAGTTCTTCACTTATCACTCCGGTGAAATAATTTTTTCGTCTCCTTGTTGACCTCAATCCAACCAATTGTTTTCTGCTAGTGGACGGTTGTCACCTTATAATTTTGAGATGTTTTCCATAAGCCAACAACAAGCTTATTCTTTTGTTGTTGATTATTTTCAACAACTCCATTCAACCCTTCTTCGTAAGGATGTTTTCTAAATTCATTGGTGGTAGAAGTTATCATTTGCTTCTACTTTATTTCTTCCTAACAATCTAGCTTTTATTCTTTCATTCCAGAGGCATTGTGATATTGCTCTCTTCGTCCCATAATCTTGCTTTGTCAAGATCATGTTTTTTTCCTTGTTTATCTATTTATCCGGAGTGCTGTATTCTCCATCCAATTTCTCTCATCTTATCAAGTTTTGCGTCCCTTTTCAACCGGAGTGCTATATGAAATCTTTCTTAACCCTTGTGTCATTCGTTCATTGTTCTGGAGGCAGTGTGTTGTTGATTTAATCAAGTATCATCCCATCTCCTCAAGTTCATGTTAATTCCTTCCATTTTACCAGAGTGTTGTCCAAATTATGTCATCCTTATTCCTTGGCTATACCGTTGCAGTTTCATATTCTTTTGGTTCGTAAGCTCTTGTTTCATGTCTTTCAACCTACAAGGTTCTCGTAATGTTCCTTGTTCCTCATTTTACCGCAGTGCTCTTAACTTCATTCATCTCCGTTGTATTCTTTCTTTCAAGATTGTTCAACCTCTCAAGGTTCGTGGTTTCACTCGTATGTCGAAGAAGCAACTTTGTTTTACCTCTTCCTTTATCCTCTTTTATCCGGTGCCATCTCTAGGATCTCGGGTCGAGATCCTCTGTTAGTGTGGGAGAGTTGTGACGCCCGAAGACCGACGCTCTAGAAGATTCCAGATGTTCTGGGTTTTCCTGTGTGTTTCGTTTGTTTGCCCTATTTATTTATTTTTGCATTGCATCATGTCATCATGCCATCAAGTCTTTTAATTTTAAAAACCCAACTAAATAAACCGTATGGATATTCGATCCATTTAAATTGAGGGAAGGACGACTTATCTTTATAACATATCCTCCTAATATTTATGGAGCTATTATGATAAATATTCCATTACCTTGGAATTACAGTAACTCACTTGCAAATATTCCTCATATTCTTTTCTACTTCAATTTTGACTCTGTAACCTTCCTCGAAACTCTTATCTCTTTTATCGAGCCTCCTCAAAAATCCAAACATTTTTTTGGATTCTTCAAAGCCTAGCCCTTGTTCAAACCATTTGAATTAAATTCAAATGAATTTGAATTTAAAACTTGCAAGATGGACATTCCTATTTTTCTCGGACCGTGCTCATTTTTGCGAGCCCGAGAAAAATAACCTCATGCCCTAATTCTTCCCCTAACATCCCCTTCTTTTCTTTCTCATCTTTGTTTTTTTATATAGTTAGAGAGAGAGTAGAGCCCTCTTATCTGCAGGAGGCCCTTTTGCCTCGAGGCTCAGCCACAGTGGGCAGCCCAGCTCGGCCAGCCGCTTCTCCATGGCCCTAGACCCAGCCGGCAGCCTAGCCAGGCCCAACCGCCCCTCCAGCGCTAACCCTAGCCGGCCCCTCTGCTTACCCCCTCGCTCTCCTCCCGATCCCCATCTCCCCCCTGTGCAGCGCCGCCAGCCACCCCGCTCCCGATCCCCACTCGCCCGCTCCCTCGATCTCCACCTCTCCCTCTCGTCTACTCGTCGCCCGCAGAGCCGCCGCACCACTTCCCCGCATCCATTCTCCCTTCAGCGCCACGCACAAAGCCCTCACCGCCGGCAGGCCTCGCGTGCTGGCTCCACGCCGGGTCGTCTGTCGCGCCCCACCGTCGGGCCTCGTTCCTCCGCCTCGCCATGGCTCCCTGCCACCCGCGCCTCCGCGCCGCAGTGCACGGCCATGCTCCGCCAGGTCGTCCGTCGCGCCCTCAAGGCCAGCGCCGCCGGTGTCCTCGACGCCCATCGCCGCCGTCGCACCTCGCCATCCTGACCGCCGTCCTCCTCGACGTCAGCCCCGCCGCTGAGTGCAGCCCCGTCTGCTTCCGTGCAAAGCACGTGCGTGCCATGACCGTCGTCGCCGACGAGCTCCAGGAGCTCGCGTCCCCTGCTCCGCCGATCCTCCTGGCTTGCGGCGCCCCAAGACCCCACCGACCGCTTGCACCTCCTCTGCTCCTCGAGCGAGCGCTGAGCTGTGCACACATCAGTTGCGTGGGATTCATCCCCCTGGACCTGTCAGATATGGTACAAAAACTCCAAGTTGGAACTGCTATGTACGTGTTCCTGGTGCCACTGGGATTCTTCAAGACCGTGAGTACCCGTTCAGATTCGTCAAGTCCCTCCCCGATGACGGTGTACGACTACCATAGTCGAGACCCAAGAACATCAAGTACCCCGTTGGGTTCGTCGAGACCGGCAAGCTCGAAGACCCCAAGTACCACGACATCGACAACCCGTCAAGTTCGACTATGCCAAGTTCAACGATGCGCCAAGTACCTCGACGCCCGAGTGACTACTTCATCTCCGATGTTGTGTACCACTACTTCCGTGATGAGATGAATACGACTACAAAATGAGAACAACTACTTCCCACTACGTGCATGTACCACTACCATCGCCCCGGGACGTTTGATTTGTCAAGTACCTCTCCAAAACGATACGTGAACACCTACTTCCACTCCGAACCCGAACCGCTCCGTAGGTATACCGCGAGACGACACCCGAGAACGTTTGCTTGCGATGTATGAGATGCACCCTTGGTTGCACTGTGTTCGAAGTACCCGTCGTTGCCTTGTCGCCAAACCGTGGGAACCCGGCAACGGTATCACCCCACCGTCTTTGCATGACACGCTTACGCTCTCCGTCATCTTTTGCACCGGACTCTCAACGAGTTGCCGGAACCGATATGTTGCGTGGCATCTTTTTCGGATTCGTTGTCGTGGCCCCTTTCTTTCCACCACGATGACAAATACTTCATATCTCTTCATGTTAAATTTTACTAAAAATTACATAAAACTTGATCATGTCATCCGCATCATGATAACAACCTTTGAATGTTAAATTGTTGTTGCTTTAATAATTGCTTAATTGGTCAAGGGGATTTTCCGGAATTGTTGTTGTTATTTCCGGCCTCATTTAAAATGACTAGATAGTGTAGTTTTACTTATGCTTCACCTCTTGCCATGTTTAATAAAAAACGTTTAATCTTGTCTTGTAATAAACGAGAGTCAACTAAATAATCTAATGTGGTGTTTCGTCAATATGCAACTCATTGCATATTGAGCTCCGCTTAACTTGTAGTTTTATTTGTGTACTCTGCCATGCCATGCATATCTAAACCGGACATGCATCATACTTGTTTGAGCATTATGCCATGGTTATGATATGTGTGTTCATCGTATTGTTTGCTTCTTTCCGATATTCTTCTTCTCGTTAGCTTCGGTTTCGTTCCGAAGTTGTGAGGTTTTGTTCGACTACTTCATGGACTTGTTCTTCTTCCTCACGGAATCCCAGGCAAGATGACCATCACCTTGGATACCTTTACTATCATTGCCATGCTTAGTGTCTTGATGCTATCGTTATATGTCGCGCTACCCATCATTTATTGTCAGCCCCTCTCCTTGTTGCCATGAAACCTCTAACCTTTGACACCTTCCTAGCAAACCTTTGTTTGGCTATATTACCCGCTTGCTCAGCCCCTCTCACAGCGTTGTTAGTTGCAGGTGAAGATGAAGATTGATCCATGTAGGATCTTGATGCTTTGGGAATATCACAATACGTCTTATATATATTAACACACCTATATACTGGGCATGGGTGGAAGGCTTGGCCTTTTGCTCGGTGTTTTGTTCCACTCATGCCACCTTAGGAGCCGATAAACCGGCATTATGTTCCTTGATTTTGCGTTCCTTACACGGTTGGGTATATGGGGACCCCTTGACAGTTGGTCTTTGAATAAAACTCCTCCAGCAAGGCCCAACATTGGTTTTAATTTGCAACATAATAATAACTTAATTAATTAATTAAATTTGCATAGGGGGTCACACCCTCATCGTTTCTTCTACATAGCAGGGGGGCCAGTGCTGATGTTGTTGGTCCCAAACTAGAGCCACTTGCGGTGCCACCCAGTTATCTAGGGTCTTCGGTTGATGTACGTAGTGCTCATCCGGACGTGGCCTGAGACGAGATATGCGCGGCTACTATCAGGGTGTCGGCACGCCGGGAGTTCTTGCTAGACTTGTTTTACCATTGTCGAAATGTCTTGTGCACCGGGAATTCCGAGTCTGATCGGGCCTTCCCTAAGATAAGGGGTAATATTATTATTACTTCTGCTGATTGTGAGAGCTTGTGATGGGCTAAGTTGGGACACCCCTGCAGGGTTATGATCTTTCGAAAGCCGTGCCTGTGATTATGTGGCAGATTGGAATTTGTTAATGTCCGGTTGTAGAAAACTTGACAGAGGATCCGAAATAAAACACACAACGGTGTGAGTAACCATGATTGTATCTTTTCACTTTGAGAAGAGAACACGGTGGGGTTATGTTTGACTCGTAGGTAGTTCAGGATCTTTAGAGATCATTACTAGCTTGCGACCGTTTGCGTAGATGCTCATCTTATTCTTGTACTCATAAGTTAGCCACCATACATATTGCTTAGCCGCTGCTGCAACCTCACCACTCAACCTCTTCCTACCCTTTGAGCTTTGCTAGTCTTGATACCCATAGTTATGGGATTGCTGAGTCCTCGTGGCTCACAGATACTACAACACCAGATGCAGGTACCGCTGAGAACAGCGTAGGAGTTGGTCGAAGAACTTCACTGGGAGCTCGATGAAGAGAGTGGCCGTATGTATGTGACGTTGTTCGACGATCAGTAGTGGTTCCTACTAGGGGCGATCCGGGCTTGTATTATTTATGGTATCTTTCATTTGGATCTTCGTCCGTTGTGGGACTGTGATATTATTTGAATGATGATTGCTTATGTAATTTATTGTGTGACGTGGCGAGTGTAAGCTGTAACACCCCAAAAATTTAGCAATGTTTTATTAATTAAAATGTTGCCAGTTAATTAAAATTTTGCCGTATGCTGAATGTTCTTTTGGATTCCAGGAGAATTCTTGCTCTGATTTTTGTTGGAATATTTGTCCCTAGTAAAAACATTCCTTTTAATGATAGATCCTCTTATGCATACTTTAAAACTTTGCTTATATCAGCAGGTTTAATTATATGTTGGTCTCCACAATTTACTTCTCTACATAAATGATTAAACCTAGTTTTAAGGCCTCCTTTGAACTGCAACTACTTGATAAATTTATTTATAATTTCAACCAAAAATTGGAGGTGTCAAGTGATGCTATTAGATCACTTTTATGCAATAATATAGTTATTTCATTTAATATTTTGGGCTCCACAGCCTGTTTGCCAATCTGATTCAGTAGGCCACATTGCACTACAACTCCTTTAAATATTCTTTTGATGCTTCCACCAAAATTATGGGATGTTCATAGCAGTATGTTATTCATCTTTATGGAAAAACCCATCTTGGTCCTTTGGGAGTTTTGAGTGAAACAACCTCTTTTCCATTCTGGTTCAGTTTGATGATTTGCACTGCAACCCTAGGATATTTTGCTCTAGTGCCTTTGAACTTCCTCATGATGGTAATACAACTTGCAAAACCCTTAAGTCCAGGAGAGTGGGCCAATTGGGATAGTTTTGGTTCATGGAACAGTGCTCTGCATTTTCTGTCCAGAACTGAAGTCTTGCAAGACTTGCACTAACAAGTTCCTGCTTTTGATGAACTAACCTCACTATCTTCCTACTCATCTAAGGAGACATCCACCTGGTAAGTTTGGCCACCCCAAGAGCTTGCTAGATGCCCCTGACATTTTGTCAAACACCCTGAGTGCATGACCATTTTTGGCTTAGCTTCTGGTTCATATTACGAACTTGATTCCCTGACTAGTCCAGCATGTCTCACGGCTTTGTCATTGCCTGTAACCCCGCCCTACTGACCCCCTTGCCATTTGGGGCCCTTCAGCATGCCGTGGCATTACGCCAAGCATGTTGCGTGCGTGCTCTGGGCGCGCCTAGAGCACGCGTTTTGCACGTGCGTGCGCCCGAGGCGCCGCGTCGCGCCCCTGGCCCCAACCCACTCCCAAAGCCACACCCAGCCTTATCCACGCTCGAGGAAACGCCAAACTGCGCCAGGGACTCCACAGCGCCGCCGTCAGGGCGCTCCAGGCGACACGCCGGTGAGCACAGCGGCTTTCTGCCACGGTCGGCGCCGCCCAAGCCACCCGCACTCGCCACCTGCCCCCTGGGACTGCTCCAGCGCGCCAGCGAGCTTGTCCGCTAGCTCCCATCGCCGCCACGTCCCCCTGCTGCAACAGAGCGACGGTCGCCGGCGAGCTTATCCACTGCCGCCGCTGAATCGCCTCGACTCGTCTATTTAAGGGCGCCCGAGCCCCTCCGCAGCATCATACTCTCCCTAGGCACCTCACAGAGCAGCCCCGTGGCAGCCAATCGCCCCCGGGAAGCTTCCTTCTCCATCTCCGGCGAACACTGCCGCCGCCTCTGCCTCGAGCAATCCGACGCCACCAGGGCCTCCCCCGCCCTTCCAGCACCACCGTCGCCTTCCCCTCGACCATGCGAAGCCACTCATCACCTCAAACAAGCTCGGGAGCCACCGTATAGCGATGCCCCATTTACGCCTGAAGCTCCCTCCGCCGCGAAGCTCGCCGCCGGCAACTCCCCTCGCCCCCTCCGACCAAACGACTACCGGAAGGACCGCGCCAACCCCGCGGATCCATTCCCGCACTCAGTGACCCCCGAAGAACCCTGGTTCGCCGGCGACGATCGCCGGAGCCCCACTGCCGTTCGGACAGAGGAAGAGGGAGGGGGGAGAGACTAGTCAAACCTGACTAGTGGACCCCCTGTGCCCCACTGTCAGTGACCCAGCGTCACCACCGCGCGTTTTAAGTGGAGGCGCATTCTCCGAAGTACGTATCCCCTAGCTCGAAGGCGTATTCTCAGCCGAATCGTTTTCTTTTTCTATTTTAGTTTAAAAACCAGTTTTGACCGAACTTTGACTGGCTTTAACTTTTTAACCACAACTCTAAATGATTTGATTCTTTTTCTGTTGTTTCCCAAATATTTTCTAGTTTATTTTCATATTTATATGAAAATTTTCCAGACAACTTTTGGGGGTGTTCTAAGTCTATGTATTGATTTCCTTTTAAACTCTTTTAGGTTTTTGAAGAGGGAGAAAGCTTCCAAACTTCTTGGAATGCTTTTCTCCTCCCCTCTACTTGAAGGCAAGCATCTTGAACCCTGTGATAATACCATTTGTGTGTTGTTTGCTTTGACCCAAGAACTCCACCGATATGACATAATGAAGCATCATTATTTCATGTGGCAAACATACTCTTGAATATCATCATGAGGGAATAATCCTTTTCAGTTTTTTATGTGACGTTGGTGACAGCCACTCCTCCTCATGCCACATTTGCCTGGTGATAGTTCGGATGGAATCCGAAGGAAGGTGGTGTTCCGATGAACCAACCACGCGACTGCCATCTCATTGTGACAAAGATGTGCAGTGAGACAACTTGTAGCATGAGGAGAGTAACCCTGTCAGGGAACTGTGAGATCATTGTGGCACTAACCGTGTAGAGAGTTTATAACCTCCTGAGTCGACCATAGATCGAGTCTTGCTCCGGTAACCCCCATACTTGTTACGTGCTACCACGTGTCCCAGCTACAGGTAGGGTACGGTTTAGTAAATTTGTCGATCCCTGTCCTATCACACACTGTACAGAGAGGCCACGGTGGAAGATACCGGCTGCATCCGATAGGCAGGCCACCTGGTCCGGGGGCATGGGTGTTTTGGTTGTAGCCGAAGGGGATAGCTTCCCCAGTTTTTCGCGCGCGTTATAAATTGTGGTGATCCCATGCTAGTCGACGTTGTGGCCTCCCCACTTAGAGTTTGGCTTAACTAGTGTCGTGGGTGATTCCAGACATCGGTAAGTTAAGCTGGTGTGTGCAGTCAGGTGCATCTTCAGATTAAATGACCGTAGGCGGAATTAGTCCAGAGTGGCTATAGAAAATCCGCTATCCGTGGGTAAAGAGTACACCCTCTGCAGAGATATAGAACCTATTCGAATAGCCGTGTCCATGGTTAAGGACTACAGTCTGGGATGGGTCAGGTGTCGGTCTTAGTGTCGGTCTTCGGAGGAGAAACATTTAAGCCAGAAATTTATTTATGACCCGTGACAGGTAACGATTGGGTTTTATCTCTATTGTGGACTAACCGTTCAAATTACTTGAGACAGCGAGTATCCGCAGGACGGTTCTACCTCTCGGATATTCCCTGTTATTTTTTATTTCCCTTTATTTATAAGCCCTTTCTGTGATGTCGCGCAGACGTCCGACTGTGGCATTTCTCTTCATTTATAAGCCCTTTTTGTGATGTCGCTCAGACGTCCGACTGTGGCATTTCTCTTTATTTATAAGCCCTTTCTGTGATGTCGCGCAGATGTCCGACTGTGGCATTTCTCTTTATTTATAAGCCCTTTGTGTGATGTCGCTCAGACGTCCGACTGTGGCATTTCTCATTATTTATAAGCCCTTTCCGTGGTGTCGCTCAGACGCCCGGCTGTGGCATGCCTGTTATTTATTTCATTACTACTTTCTGTTTGCATATGCCCCTTTTACTCGAACGTCATGTTTTTACTTATATCCTATCGCATCATTATTATCAAAATGATCCTAAATCATCCTCGATCATGTTTATGTCTCACCTATGTTCATAATGTTTGCGAGTACATTCAAAGTACTCACTGGCTTGTCCCTGGCTATTGTCTTGGCCAGATTCCTTGCGCGGGAAGGAACAACGTGACGCTACCCCAGAGCCTACCCTATTGGGATAGAAGCCCCGCGAAGATAGGAGTTATCTCGGTCAGCTGTTCCCGTGGGAAATGGAGTCCCACAGACGCCAACGTATCGTAACCGCTTCCGCTATCATCCACTAGAAAACCCCGTGTTGTACTTATAGACCAGAATGGTCTTGTACTACATATTTGTACCTTTGCTTGGAATTTTTGTATCAAGAGGTGACTCATCAGCTAACCGTAATCCTGGGGCTGATGAGCACAAGGTCCGCCTTTGGGAAAATTACATCCCGAAATGCCGGTCCTGACAACCTTGGTATCATAGCCAGGCTGACCGTTGGCTAATCCTATCTTAGCCAGTTCCAAAAACCCAGATTTACCACCCCACCAGACCATATTCCAACCCCAGCCAAGCTTCTCGCGTAAGATACCCATACAGTGGACCGACGCCTTTGGCAGTCGATGCCCAACCTACCAGCCTAGCTTATCAATCGCGCGCCAGTAACCGACTCCTAAACAGTCCCGCATCCACAAGCGTGCGAAGGAAGACTCCGCAAGCGTGCAGAGGAAGACTCCGTTCTTTACTATAAATAGGGCACGCTAGCCCCCAAACCCAACACCACACAATCTCCACCCCCATACCGAGCCGAATGCCAGGACCCATCGTCCACAATGAAACCACAGCAACCAACCTTGCAGGTTTTGTGACCATGCTCGCAAACCTCACCCGTCGTGCTTTTGCGATGGAAGAGCCCCCAGAATACGTGGTGTACCAAGACACCATGGGCGGTGAAAGCCGTCAATTCTGGGCCACTGTGCACATCTATGGTAGGGGTCCGACGCCAGAACGCCCCTACTGGTTCACAGGAAGGACAACTTCCTTTGAGCCGCAAGCCATCCAACTAGCCGCTCGGGAGGCTATAGTTCAACTCAGGCACCTGTCGCCCAGAGTTAACTGTCGCTCATTCTACTACTACCCCAGTCGTAATGGGTACGGTAGGCCTCCCCAAGTTACGAGCGGAGACCACAAGACGGATCCTGCATTATTGCATCTGGTACGCTATGTTAGCGTACTCGAGGAACTGTTCGATCAAATCACCCTGGATCTAATCGCAGCTCGTGGAGAACTGCTTCGCCGAGCCCCAGCTAGAGGACGAGGCGAGTCCGGCACCGACAACCCAGTCGTGTTATTCGGACAACCAATCGAGTCCCCAAGGCCTGCCGCAGTCATTGACCAGAATGCCTTGGTAACCCCAGAAGTGATGCGTCGCCTGTTTGGCGCGCGCTCCAACGGGATTGTGGCCAAAAATCCTCGCGAGGGTCATCATCCCTGCCCCGACCCTGCACCCCCTCAGCCACCGCCAGCCAACCCCAATGATGAAGCTCCCGGAGAAGCTTTAGCACCCACAAGGCAAGGCCGCTTGGATATAAACGAGGTTGATTAAATCACCCGAGTAGTACCAAGCTTTATTTTGCCTATGGTCATGTAACCTGTATGCCTATATGTATGTACAGCTTATTGTGCACCCTTTTAGCACTCGTGCGCCGTTGTGACAGTGTGCATATGCCTTTTGTTCCTTTTCTCAGGTGTGACTTCCAAAGCACCTTGCCGACAACCCCTACAGCGAACACGTCTTTTTACAAGACGTGAGTATCTGTAGCTTTGACCTCGACTCCCATAAAGCAAAACCGGCGATATAGATACCCTCTCCATAACCCTGCAAGCCAGCCAGGCCGCTATATATATAGGCCACACCGTGAACTTGCCAAGCATCCCTCACCCGGTGCTCTCCCCTCACAGCCATTGCCTTCGCCATGCCGATCCCTAGCATTTATCTGAGAACCCCTGAGGCATCCCCGGGTAGTTTCGTGAAGATATTGTGGGATTTTACCTGTAGTACCATGAGTGCTACCCGTCCACCCCAGTATGAACTGCTCAAAGCAAGGATCACACCATCCACCTCGAAATATTGGGCAGTGGTACACATCCCACCCTCCAACCCAAACCAAGACCCCACAGAGGTTTCCTTCATGGCGAAATCCATGCCAACTCCCCAGATGGCCATAGAGGTTGCCGCCTGCGAAGCGATTGCTCGCCTGCGATTCGCGGTGCCCTATGCCAGCGAGAGAGGATATTACTACTTTCCAAGCCGCGCGGCACCCGGAGAAGCAGCATCTTTTCCTGGTGGGCGTATTGAGAGAGATCCGGTTCTAGCCAACCTTACGCAGTATGTGATCGCGCAAGAACATCTGAACCAGTGGATAATGGGTTATCTCCAGAGCCTCGCCGATTTAAATCCTCGGATCGCCATCGGCAGACCATTGAGGCCCGCGCAGGAGAAGCACATTCACCAACTGGTCAACCCACTACCACCGATAGAAGAAGAGTGCCCCCCAGCACCAGAGACCTTTTCCCAGGACCCTGTTCATTTACCGTTTATATTTTAGACGTAACTACCCCGTGAGTGTATCCGTATTTTTTTTCTTTTATAATCTATGTAGCGCAGCGTGTGTTTAGTAAATACTTTCCTGTGTGATTGCATCTGGTCCATCTGCATAATATAGAATTTTTTCATCGCGCGGCATCACAACGACGTTAATACAACTCCATCCACACCACACAGTGCACTAAGTTGTTAATCCGCCTGCAATTGCTCCATCAAACACCTTCTTGCACACCACAGTTTCGTGAAAAGAAACTCGTGGGGATTTATTTGAGCACTGAGTACCTACCGCCCGCTAACCACCGTTAGCCCTGCCACCCTCACCTAATCCCCGTGATCGCCGCCGCCGCGGAGAGCTAGCACCCGAGCCGCCGCATCACGACAATCGTCGAGGATCATCGCACACAAGAGCACCGATACCCCCAGCAATGCTGCCAACCCTACGCTCATGAGGACCATGCACCAGTCCGGCATCACCTCCGCCATTCGAGCCTCGACCCGAGCTCCTGCAAACACAAATGGAGGAGAAGAAAGAAAGGAGAAGAAGGAGAGGCCAGGTGAGAGGAAGAAGAAGCAGCACCTCAGCCGTTTTATAGCTCGAGATCGGTGTACGGTGGGCGTTGTCCACCAGCACCGCTCGTCGCTCAACCACCGGTGTTCGGAGGCGAATCCTCGAGTAGTGCCGACAGTATGCTGGCCCGCGAGGTGAGTGCACGCTGCACCGGCAGCTAGCAGGCCGCGCACTACTGCAGTACGGCCTAGATGCCCTACGGGCTAGCCGTCGCCGGTGGAGAAAGTGCAGGAAAAGCGCGCGGGAGGAAGGAGAAGAGAGAGCCGAAGGAGGAAGAAGAGGCTGACAATGGGCCCAAGCCCCACCTGTCAGCCAGTGAGAGCACTGTGCTCTCGGGTGCAACCGGAGTATTTGAAAATTTAGGAAAATAATATTTCTAGAATTAATATATCATTTTCCACGACAGTAGATATTCTTTTCCCCGTGCCACACCAGTTGCATCACTGTTTGCTCATGCACTGTAGTAGCTGTTAATTGCATTATTAGAGCAGTAGAAATTTGATAGTATCCTTTTAAGCCGGCAGCAGACTTTATAGCTACCCTTAACAAATCTCGAGGACGAGATTTTTCTTAAGGGGGGTAGTCTTGTAACACCCCAAAAATTTAGCAATGTATTATTAATAAAATTTTGCCAGTTAATTAAAATTTTGCCGTATGCTGAATGTTCTTTTGGATTCCAAGAGAATTCTTGCTCTGATTTTTGTTGGAATATTTGTCCCTAGTAAAAACTTTCCTTTTAATGATAGATCCTCTTATGCATACTTTAAAACTTTGCTTATATCAGCAGGTTTAATTATATGTTGGTCTCCACAATTTACTTCACTACATAAATGATTAAACCTAGTTTTAAGGCCTCCTTTGAACTGCAACTACTTGAAAAATTTACTTATAATTTCAACCAAAAATTGGAGGTGTCAAGTGATGCTATTAGATCACTTTTATGCAATAATATAGTTATTTCATTTAATATTTTGGGCTCCACAGCCTGTTTGCCAATCTGATTCAGTAGGCCACATTGCACTACAACTCCTTTAAATATTCCTTTGATGCTTCCACCAAAATTATGGGATGTTCATAGCAGTATGTTATTCATCTTTATGCAAAAACCCATCTTGGTCCTTTGGGAGTTTTGAGTGAAACAACCTCTTTTCCATTCTGGTTCAGTTTGATGATTTGCACTGCAACCGTAGGATATTTTGCTCCAGTGCCTTTGAACTTCCTCATGCTGGTAATACAACTTGCAAAACCCTTAAGTCCAGGAGAGTGGGCCAATTGGGATAGTTTTGGTTCATGGAACAGTGCTCTGCATTTTCTGTCCAGAACTGAAGTCTTGCAAGACTTGCACTAACAAGTTCCTGCTTTTGATGAACTAACCTCACTATCTTCCTACACATCGAAGGAGACATCCACCTGGTAAGTTTGGCCACCCCAAGAGCTTGCTAGATGCCCCTGGCATTTTGTCAAACACCTTGAGTGCATGACCATTTTTGGCTTAGCTTCTGGTACATATTACGAACTTGATTCCCTGACTAGTCCAGCATGTCTCACGGCTTTGTCATTGCCTGTAACCCCGCCCTACTGACCCCCTTGCCATTTGGGGCCCTTCAGCATGCCGTGGCATAACGCCGAGCACGTTGCGTGCGTGCTCTGGGCGCGCCCAGAGCACGCGTTTTGCACGTGCGTGCGCCCGAGGCGCCGCGCCGCGCCCCTGGCCCCAACCCACTCCCAAAGCCACACCCAGCCTTATCCACGCTCGAGGAAACGCCAACCGCTCCAGGGACTCCACAGCGTCGCCGTCAGGGCACTCCAGGCGACACGCCAGCGAGCACAGCGGCTTTCTGCCACAGTCGGCGCCGCCCAAGCCACCCGCACTCGCCACCTGCCCCCTGGGACTGCTCCAGCGCGCCAGCGAGCTTGTCCGCTAGCTCCCATCGCCGCCACGTCCCCCTGCTGCAACAGAGCGACGGTCGCCGGCGAGCTTATCCACTGCCGCCGCTGAACCGCCTCGACTCGTCTATTTAAGGGCACCCGAGCCCCTCCGCAGCATCATACTCTCCCTAGGCACCTCACAGAGCAGCCCCGTGGCAGCCAATCGCCCCCGGGAAGCTCCCTTCTCCATCTCCGGCGAACACTGCCGCCGCCTCTGCCTCGAGCAATCCGACGCCACCAGGGCCTCCCCCGCCCTTCCAGCACCACTGTCGCCTTCCCCTCGACCCTGCGAAGCCACCCATCACCTCAAACAAGCTCGGGAGCCACCGTATAGCGATGCCCCATTTACGCCCGAAACTCCCTCCGCCGCGAAGCACGCCGCCGGCAACTCCCCTCGCCCCCTCCGACCAAACGACTACCGGAAGGACCGCGCCAACCCCGCGGATCCATTCCCGCACTCAGTGACCCCCAAGAACCTTGGTTCGCCGGCGACGATCGTCGGAGCCCCACTGCCGTTCGGACAGAGGAAGAGGAAGGGGGGAGAGACTAGTCAAACCTGACTAGTGGACCCCCTGGGCCCCACTGTCAGTGACCCAGCGCCACCACCGCGCGTTTTAAGTGGAGGCGCATTCTCCGAAGTACGTATCCCCTAGCTCGAAGGCGTATTCTCAGCCCAATCGTTTTCTTTTTCTATTTTAGTTTAAAAACCAGTTTTGACCGAACTTTGACTGGCTTTAACTTTTTAACCACAACTCCAAATGATTTGATTCTTTTTCTGTTGTTTCCCAAATATTGTCTAGTTTATTTTCATATTTATATGAAAAATTTCCAGACAACTTTTTGGGGGTGTTCTAAGTCTATGTATTTGTTTCCCAAGAACTCCACCGATATGACATAATGAAGCATCATTATTTCATGTGGCAAACATACTCTTGCATATCATCATAAGGGAATAATCCTTTTCAGTTTTGTATGTGACGTTGGTGACAGCCACTCCTCCTCATGCCACATTTGCCTGGTGATAATTCGGATGGAGTCCGAAGGAAGGTGGTGTTCCGATGAACTAACCACGCGACTGACATCTCGTTGTGACAAAGATTTGCAGTGAGACAACTTGTAGCATGAGGAGAGTAACCCTGTCAGGGAACTGTGAGATCATTGTGGCACTAACCGTGTAGAGAGTTTATAACCTCCTGAGTCGACCATAGATCGAGTATTGCTCCGGTAACCACCATACTTGTTTCGTGCTACCACGTGTCCCTGCTACAGGTAGGGTACGGTTTAGTAAATTTGTCGATCCCTGTCCTATCACACACCATACAGAGAGGCCACGGTGGAAGATACCGACTGCATCCGGTAGGCAGGCCACCTGGTCCGGGGGCATGGGTGTTTCGGTTGTAGCCGAAGGAGATAGCTTCCCAGTTTTTCGCGCGCATTATAAATTGTGGTGATCCCATGCTAGTCGAGGTTGTGGCCTCCCCACTTAGAGTTTGGCTTAACTAGTGTCATGGGTGATTCCAGAGATCGGTAAGTTAAGCTGGTGTGTGCAGTCAGGTGCATCTTCAGATTAAATGACCGTAGGCGGAATTAGTCCAGAGGGGCTATTGAAAATCCGCTATCCATGGGTAAAGAGATATAGAACCTATTCGAATAGCCGTGTCCATGGTTAAGGACTACAGTCTAGGATGGGTCAGGTGTCGGTCTTAGTGTCTGTCTTCGGAGGAGAAACATTTAAGCCAGAAATTTATTTATGACCCGTGACAGGTAATGATCGGGTTTTATCTCTATTGTGGACTAACCGTTCAAATTACTTGAGACAGCGAGTATCCGCAGGACGGTTCTACCTCCCGGATATTCCCTGTTATTTTTTATTTCCCTTTATTTATAAGCCCTTTCTGTGATGTCGCGCAGACGTCCGACTGTGGCATTTCTCTTCATTTATAAGCCCTTTTTGTGATGTCGCTCAGACGTCCGACTGTGGCATTTCTCTTTATTTATTAGCCCTTTCTGTGATGTCGCGCAGACGTTCGACTGTGGCATTTCTCTTTATTTATAAGCCCTTTGTGTGATGTCGCTCAGACGTCCGACTATGGCATTTCTCTTTATTTATAAGCCCTTTCTGTGGTGTCGCTCAGACGCCCGGCTGTGGCATGCCTGTTATTTATTTCATTACTACTTTCTGTTTGCATATGCCCCTTTTACTCGAATGTCATGTTTTTAGTTATATCCTATCGCATCATTATTATCAAAATGATCCTAAATCATCCTCGAGCATGTTTATGTCTCACCTATGTTCATAATGTTTGCGAGTACATTCAAAGTACTCACTGGCTTGTCCCTGGCTATTGTCTTGGCCAGATTCCTTGCGCGGGAAGGAACGACGTGACGCTACCCCAGAGCCTACCCTATTGGGATAGCAGCCCCACGAAGATAGGAGTTATCTCGGTCAGCTATTCCCGTGGGAAATGGAGTCCCACAGACGCCAACGTATCGTAACCGCTTCCGCCATCATGCACTAGAAAACCCCGTGTTGTACTTATAGACCAGAATGGTCTTGTACTACATCTTTGCACCTTTGCTTGGAATTTTTGTATCAAGAGGTGACTCATCAGCTAACAGTAATCCTGGGGCTGATGAGCACAAGGTCCGCCTTTGGGAAAATTACATCCCGAAATGCCGGTCCTGTCATAAGCCAACTACTCTTTTGCAATTTCATCCCTCTTTTACATGAGTCGTGCAAAGATACCATACTTGAGATCATTCTAGTATGAGCTTATACCTTTAAGTCGTGCCTCAACACGTAGGAGGTATAATCTCATAATGGGCATTATATATATGATGAACACGCATAACACAATTTCAGACAAAAAAATCTTGTCGTGTTTGTTATTTCTAGCAAGCTTCTATAAATAGCTGATGTGCACCCACAAAGTTTGACCTCACATTTTCAAGAAACAAGCACAAGGTCCCTTTGTACATCCAGTCAGGGTCTAATGATGTTCTTCTGAAACCCAAAAGAAAAGAAATTGTGTTCTTAATGAGATGATCTGTCCATGTTTGCAACCTATTGAGTTATAGTTTACATGGTCAAACAATACATCTAGTATACCAAGAGGAACACGTGGCCAAAATAGCATTTCTTCTTGGAGCACGTGTCTTTTTTAACAGAGTGAACAGTTAGCAGAAAATATTTGTAACTTGGAGAATTGTATAGAATCCTTGCGAACACCATATTTATGTTTAAAAAGAATCCTTGCGAACAATTAGCAGTTCTTCCATTTTTACTATGCAAAATGAGCCCCCGGTTTTAGGCTTTTAACATCAAGACAACACAAGTCCACATCAAAATACCTCCAGAAGACCATGATATAACTCAACGCAAGTTTCTTCATGAGCAAAAGCTATATGTGACAGTAGACCATCGATAAATACAATTTACATTAAAACTTGATCACTGCATCAGTTTTTTTTTTCAAAAAAATGGAAGAACTATATGATGCTAAGTTGCAATAGAGAATTAGAGATACTGCAACCAACTTAATTTATGAGAGATGACACATGCAATCATGTACACGGTTTGTGTTTGGAATAAGCCAGTTAGGCAGCAGAAAGTTCGGGAAATTGACAAGGGTCCAAAACACTTATATCATGCATTTAATAAAAGTTTGTGATTGTCCAAAGCATTTATGTAATTATTTCCCCCTAAAATAGCTAAGAAATTCAAGGGATATGGTGTCATGCAACTAACTATTCTGTAGAAGGCACAGTGGAGCATTTCAGATGTTCTACAAGCAGTCTTGCCTGGGAAAAAATGTGCATCATGGGCAACTTGAGAGTGGAGAAGAAAAACCCATGTATTTCACTTCCTTGACCAAAGCCCTCCAAGAACCATCAAAAAGAGAATGACTACGTCCTAAATAGATTCGTTTACATGCTAATTAAGTCGATACTGATTCATCAGTAGAGCCTGAATGTTAATTTTATTCTTTCAGTCATACATATTCAAATACTATACTGTTAAACCAAACAATCTTAGGGCTTTAAGATTAGCTACTAATCAGTGTGGAAGCAAACATAAAAAAAAACTACAATTCTCATTGCAAAATTGAACGGCACATGTAGCTCCTGGTCCGGCCAGTAGAGATTGGGGGTCGGGGCGGTGACTTACCTTGGCGGAGCGGTGGAGGAGCGAGGCGGGGTGGAGAGGATAAGGCTGCGGCCTCGGGGGGAGCCGCCGACGAGGTAGGGCTTGGGGGGAGGCCTCTTCCTCCTTCCTTGATGGGGCGGCGGCCTCTTCCTCCTTCCTTGATGAGTGATGGTCTTGTCGGAGGCGGCGGAGGGAGCCGGTGGCGGCGCTCGGGGGGGAGGCAGCACTAGAGGGGGGAGGGGAGATTGGGGAGAGGGGGTGGAGTCCGGCGGGGGTCGGGGCGGCGGCGTCGGGGCGGCGCGCGGGGGTCGGGGCGGCGGCGTCGGGGCAGCGCGAGGGAGAGGGACGATAGGGGATCTGGCGTGCGAGGGCGAGGGAGAGATGCCAGAGGAGAGAAGTGTATGGATGGGGGCAGAATACTAATGGCGCACCTCCCCCTGGTGCGCCATAAGTACATCTATTCTAATGGCGCACCTCCCCCGTGGTGCGCCATTAGTATTTTTTATTTATTTCTGCTTGAGCCCACATGTTATCTTCCACCAAACTCCATCTACATCAAACCCCATCTACTAGACCGATTGGTCAGCATGCAGCACACACACCAGGAGGTCCTGGGTTCGATTCCCCAGGCTCCCCAATTTTTGTTTTTATGCATTTTTTTCTTTGCACATATCTTTTTATCCATGCATCCAAATATAACATGTCACATATGCTAGATGCTGAGAATTTCATGTAGAAAAATAATATGCAGTTTGTTGCCATGTTAACAACATTTAAAATGTTGTTTGATATTTATTTGTGTTTAAATATGTTCAAACTTGTTTAAATCATAACTAAATATCCATAGCTCCAAATTTGACAAACATTATATGCTTTTGGGAGTAACATATAACCAAGCACAGCTAGTCTTTTTTTTGGATTTTTAGTTGCATTCATTTGTGAATTGGTAAAACATTTATGAATATGAAAAAATATCATCAAATTTGAAAAAATATTCATGAATTCAAAAGGTGCCCATGAAAAAATATTTATGAATATGTCGAAATACAATCGAGAAATGAAGGCTACAATTTAAATATAATCAATCTTAGCTAGCTATCTGTTCACAATCTTCTTGCCCTTGTTTTTCGCAAATGGAGTTCTTCTCTTGAACGGACGTCCTTTAGGTAGGGTGGTCCTACTTCTTCTTGTGGTGTATGGCACTTCATCGTCGTCGTCATGTTCCATCTTCGGGTCGCCGTACTTGTCAAAGTCTTGCTCATTGGCGACTCCATCCATTCCGATGATCTTCCTTTTGCCTCTCCTCACGACAACACGACTGGGCTTTGACGGGTCGGTAATGAAGAAGCATTGGTCCACTTGGGAAGCCAGTACCCATGGCTCATTTTTCACAGTGACGTTTGCGCCCGCGGTCTTGGATTTGGCTTCGAGTATAACCATGGTGGTGAAATACCGGTCTTCTTTTAGGGCGCTCTTGGCCCATCTGACATGCAACATCGGGACCTTCTCTCCAGCGTAGCTCAACTCCCGGATCTCCTCGATCCTTCCGTAGTATTTGTCCTTGTCGTTACCGGTGTAGGATTCCATCGTTACCCCGGAGTTCTGATAACCATCGCTCTTCATGTCCTTGTCCTCGGTGTAGAACGTGTACCCGTTGATATCGTACGCCTCATAGGTCATCAGGTTGTGCTCGGCGCCCTGTGACAAGGCGAATATGAGATTTTCTTCTGCGGAAGAATCCTCATGTAAAGGGTATAACAGAAGCTTCTCCTTGAACCAACGCGTGAAACATGAGTTGTGCTCTTTGATTATATCTCCGTCCGTCTTCTGTTGGCCTCGGTCATTGTACGTCTTCTCAATAAAGGTTTTGTGCTCTACCACCCAAGGATCGACCACGTCTATGTGTTGTAGCGCAACTAGGTTTGCTCTTTCAAAGTCGGCGAGTCGACCCTCGAAGTCGACATGCATTTCGCGGCGACCCTCGCCGTGACCCCATCCAGCGAGCCTGCCGAGGTGCCTGTTGACGGGCAGACCAATGGGGTTCTCGATGCCTAGATAATTCGTGCAATAGGAGATGCACTCTTCGGTCAGAAAGCCCCTGGCTATGCTTCCCTCTGGACGTGACATGTTGCGAACGTATCCTTTGATGACACCATTCATCCTTTCGAACGGCATCATGCTGTGCAGGAACGTCGGCCCGAGTTGGATGATATCCTCCACGATATAGACCAGCAGATGCACCATAATGTCGAAGAATGTGGGCGGGAAATACATCTCAAGCTCGCATAGTATCACCACGATCTCTTCCTGTAGCCTTTTGAGTTGCCTCAAGCCAACTGACTTCCGAGAGATGATGTCGAAAAAGTTGCATAGGCAAGCGTTTCACGGACGTGCGCGTCCATGATTCCACGGATTGCAACTAGAAGTATCTGCGTGATCAGCATGTGACAGTTGTGAGACTTCATCCCGCTGAACTTCTGCTTCGCTGGGTCTAGGTATCTGCTTATCTTCCCCGCGTAACCATAAGGAAGCTTTACTCCTATGAGGTAGGTGAAAAACTGCTTGATCTCCTCCTGACTTAGAGTGAAGCACGCGGGAGGGTAGTCATTTCCGGTCTTCTTGGCCTTTTTGCCTATGCGACGACTTTCCATGTCCTGCTTCGCCTCATCATCATCATCATTAGCGTGAAGCTCCTGCCTGATGCCCATTGATTTCAAGTCTGCCCTTGCTTTCGGCCCATCTTTGGTCCTCTCTGGCATGTTGAGCAGGGTACCAAGCAGACTCTCGCACACGTTCTTCGTGATATGCATGACATCAAGGCTGTGAGGCACACGGTGGATCTTCTAGTATGGCAAGTCCCAGAAAACAGACCTCGTTTTCCATACCTTCAGTAGCGGCTCTGGCGCCTTTCGCTTCTTTCCCGGCTCTGGCGCCTGTTGCTTCTTTCCCGGTAGTGGGCAATCTTTCCAATTTTTCAGCAGCTCGTCTATTTCCTCTCCGCTCCTTGTACGCGGGCATCTTCGGGGTTCGGTTTCATGAACACGGTTTTCAAAGACCCGGGATCTCTATCTAGCTGGCGATACGTTGTGTCATCCATGCACCTGACGCATCCAGAAAATCCGTGGACCACCTGCCCCGAGACATATCCGTAACCGAGATAGTCGTGCACCGTCGTGAGCAGTGCGGCTCTCATAGGGAAATATTCTTTCTCGGCGGCGGCCCACGTATTGGCTGGTGTTTTCCACAGCATGTCTAGCTCCTCTTTCAGCAGCCCCAGATACAGATTGATGTCGTTCCCTGGTTGTTTCGGCCCTTCAATTAGCATACTCATGTGAATGTACTTCGTCTTCATGCACAACCAGGGGGGAAGGTTGTACATCCACACAAACACAGGCCAGGTGCTATGTGTGCTTCTCTGGCTGCCAAACGGATTGACTCCATCGATGCTCGCGCCCAACATAATGTTCCTTGGATCGTTCCCAAATTCTAGGTCTTTGAAGTTTAACGCTTGCCACTGGCTCGCATGCTTAGGTTGACTCAGCATCTTGTCTTTTTTATTTATCTCCGGATCATTTCCGTCATCTTCTCGCTTCTTCTCCTACCTATCCGTGTGCCAACGCAGGAGCTTTGCTACCTTAGGGTCCGCGAAATACCGCTGCAGACGAGGAGTGATCGGAAAGTACCACACCACTTTTCGAGGAGCTTTCTTCCGCTTCTTGTATCGAGTGACGCCGCACACCGGACATATGGTAGACTCCGCGTGCTCGTCCCGATAAATGATGCAATTGTTCATGCACACATGGTATTTCACGTGCGATAAATCCAGAGGACACACGATTTTCTTCGCCTCCTCGAAACTGGTCGGGCACTTGTTCCCCTTGGGAAGACGTTCGTGCCAGAATGACATGTTTTCGTCGAAGCATGCGTCGGTCATTTTGTGTTTTACCTTCATCTCTAGAGCCATGAGCGTTACTTTCAGGCGGGTATCCTCAGGCATGCATACTTCATACAATGGAGTAACCACGTCTATCTCCAGTTGATACAGCTTGGCTTTCTCTCGGGCGGCAGCTCTTGCGTTATCCGTCTGCTTGAGAAGCAGCTCTTGAATATGAGGGTCCTGCACCCAGCCTCCATCGTCGTCTGCTCCGGCATCTTCATCTAGATCATGATCATGCCCTTCGTCTTAATCTTCCTCATCATAATGTCCGGCATCTTCTACATGATTACTGTGTACAGCATCACCGTAGTGATCATGTCCTGGAGATTCTTCGTCTTCTCGCCCGCCCTCGCCGCGGTGGTTGTCTTGCTGCCCTTCCTCATTCCTTGCCCGGCCATGGATGACTTCATAGTCATCTTCATAACCTTGCCACCGATAGCCATCCATGAAACCACGCAAGAGCAGGTGGTCCCGCACCTGCCCGGAATTCGAGTCCGCAATAAGGCTCTTCAGCTTGCATATTCGACACGGACATCTTATCTCCGTCTCGTTCTTTTGAAGCATCTCGGCCTTCGCGGAGCTCAAAAACCTATTCGCGATGCCTTCGGTCATCGTGAGGACCATGGTCGCCTGCGGGGTAGAGCAAAACGATATTTTAGAATGAAGAAAAAATTTGGCATGACTTTCCCTAAAAATAGGACCAAAAAGAATGCATAGTGCCAAAATTCTCGCCGAAACGGAAATGAATAAACATTCCGGCAAAATATTGGCAACTATCGCATTTCAAATACCGGTACCTGCAAACACAAACATATATGCAACACCACAAACATATGCAACACCACAAACATACATAGATCTAGCTAGGCCATAAAAAGTGCATGTGCACGGTTGTTGGAGCTCGAGGGAGAAAAAATGATCTACAACATAAAGATAGATTTCCCCCCTTACTTACCTATGAAAAAGGTAATTTAACCACTTAATTTTGATGAATCTATGGTGCAAATGAGGTGAGGAGGAGGAGGCAGCCGAGACAAGCTTGGAGGAGGAGGTGGAGAGAATGAAGTGGGGAAAGTGAGTGTGTAGGTGTGGATGTCCAAAATATCTACCTGGTCCCACTTTACTAATGGCGCACCACTCATCAATGCGCCATTAGTAACCAGTGTTACTAATGGCGCATTAGTGAGAGGTGCACCATTAGTAGTTTTGCAAAAAAAAAATAGTACTGGCGCACTGAGTTGGAGGTGCGCCATTACTAGTTAAACTAGTAATGGGGCACTGTGCCACCGTGCGCCATTAGTATGTCTGTAAAAAAAGAAGTTGTTACTAATGGCGCACCGAATGTTTGGTGCGCCATTAGTATTTGGACACTAATGGCGCACCAACACATGGTGCGCCATTAGAATATACTAATGGCGCACCACATGTCTCGTGCGCCATTAGTGGCCATATCATCTATAGCCCTTTTCCTAGTAGTGTTAGGTCCCATGCAAGAAATAGGAATGAATTTCAAACACAGTGCCACCGTCACTAGGCCGGAAACATTGAGATACCTGGTTTTTAAATTCTAGTAAATCCAAAACTTGTCTGAAATTCATGGAACTTGGCATCCTATCATAGAGGGGCATCAACATGTCGTGGTAAAAAATTTGTCCCATTTGGGGCAGGTTTGGGTATAAGCATCTCACAAACCAGAGCTTCTCACAACAAGCGTGATGGTTTCGGTAGGGAACGTGCCACCTTTGGGGACGAAACGATATATGTTGCCTCTTATTGCTTTCAAAAAATTTATAGTGTCAACATAGAACAACAAGAGTGTAGTGTTTAATTTTGGAATTTTTCGGGGTTTGTTTGGACATTTTCATACATTAACTCGGGTTTCTAGGCATTTTATGCGCATAATTCAAATTTGAACTACATGCACTTGCTCCAGTGCATATAAAAGGGTTGAAAAATAAAATCTTTGTCCTTCGGTGCATGCTTAGGTCCCATGCAAGAAATGGAATGAATTTCAAACAATTGCCATCGTCACTTGGCCAGAAACATTGAGATACCTGGTTTTTAAATTCTAGTAAATCCAAAACTCGTCTGAAATTCATGGAACTTGGCATGCTATAATGGAGTGGCATCAACATGTCGTGGTAAAATTCTTGTCCCATCTGGGGCAGGTTTGGGTATATATAAGCTTCTCACATACCCGAGCTTATCACAGCAAGCGTGATGGTTTCGGTAGGGAATGTGCCACCTCTGGGGACGAAACGATAGCCGTTGCCTCTTCTTGTTTTCAAAAAATTTCTAGTGTCAACATAGAACAACAGGAGTGTTGTGTCTAATTTTGGAATTTTTCGGGATTCGTTTAGACATTTTTATACATTAACTGGGTTTTCTAGGCATTTTAATTCAAATTTGATCTACATGCACTTGCTCTAGTGCATATAAACGGGTCGAAAATCCAATTTTGTGTCCTATGGTGCATGCTTAGGTCCCATGCAAGAAATGGGAATGAATTTCAAACACCCTGCCGCCGTCACTCGGCCGGAAACACTGAGATGCTTGGTTTTTAAATTCTAGTAAATCCAAAACTCGTCTGAAATTCATGGAACTTGGCATGCTATCATAGAGGGGCATCAACATGTCATGGTAAAAAAATTGTCCCATTTGGGGCAGGTTTGGGTATAAGCATCTCACAAACCAGAGCTTCTCACAACAAGCGTGATGGTTTCGGTAGGGAACGTGCCACCTTTGGGGACGAAACGATATCTGTTGCCTCTTATTGCTTTCAAAAAATTTATAGTGTCAACATAGAACAACAAGAGTGTTGTGTCTAATTTTGGAATTTTTCGCGGTTCGTTTGGACATTTTTATACATTAAGTGGGGTTTCTAGGCATTTTATGCGCATAATTCAAATTTGAACTACATGCACTTGCTCGAGTGCATATAAAAGGGTTGAAAAATCAAATCATTGTCCTTCGGTGCATGCTTAGGTCCCATGCAAGAAATGGGAATGATTTTCAAACAATTACCATCGTCACTTGGCCAGAAACATTGAGATACCTGGTTTTTAAATTCTAGTAAATCCAAAACTTGTCTAAAATTCATGGAACTTGGCATGCTATCATAGAGTGGCATCAACATGCCGTGGTAAAATTCTTGTCCCATCTGGGGCAGGTTTGGGTATCTATAAGCTTCTCACACACCAGAGCTTATCACAACAAGTGTTATGGTTTCGTTTGGGAATGTGCCACCTCTGGCGACGAAACGATAGCTGTTGCCTCTTCTTGTTTTCAAAAAATTTCTAGTGTCAACATAGAACAACAGGAGTGTTGTGTCTAATTTTGGAATTTTTCGGGGTTCGTATGGACATTTTTATACATTAACTGGGTTTTCTAGGCATTTTATGCGCATAATTAAAATTTGAACTACATGCACTTGCTCTAGTGCATATAAACGGGTCGAAAATTTAATTATGTGTCCTTTGGTGCATGCTTAGGTCCCATGCAAGAAATGTGAATGAATTTCAAACACCCTGCCACCGTCACTCGGCCGTTAACACTGAGATACTTGGTTTTTAAATTCTAGTAAATCCAAAACTTGTCTGAAATTCACGGAACTTGGCATGCTATCATGGAGTGCATCAACATGCTGTGGTAAAATTCTTGTCCCATCTGGGGCAGGTTTGGATATATAAGCTTCTCACAAACCAGAGCTTCTCACAACAAGCGTGATGGTTTCGGTAGGGAACGTGCCACCTTTGGGGACGAAACGATATCCGTTGCCTCTTATTGCTTTCAAAAAATTTCCAGTATCACCATAGAACAACATGAGTGTTGTGTCTAATTTTTAAATTTTTCGGGGTTCGTTTGGACATTTTTATACATTAACTAGGTTTTCTAGGCATTTTATACGCATAATCCAAATTTGAACTACATGCACTTGCTCTCGTGCATATAAACGGGTTGAAAAATCAAATATGTGTCCTTCGGTGCATGCTTAGGTCCCATGCAAGAAATGGGAATTAATTTCAAACACCGTGCCACCGTCACTCGACCGGAAACATTAAGATACATGGTTTTTAAATTCTAGTAAATCCAAAAATCGTCTGAAATTCATGGAACTTGGCATGCTATGATGGAGCGGCATAAACATGCCGTGGTAAAATTCTTGTCCCATCTAGGGCAGGTTTGGGTATAAGCTTCTCACAAACCAGAGCTTCTCACAACAAGCGTGATGGTTTCGGTAGGGAACGTTCCACCTTTTGGGACGAAATGATATCCGTTGCCTCTTATTGCTTTCAAAAAATTTCTAGTGTCAACATAGAACAACATGAGTGTTGTGTCTAATTTTCGAATTTTTGTTTGGATATTTGTATACATTAACTGGGTTTTCTAGGCATTTTATGCACATAATTCAAATTTGAACTACATGCACTTGCTCTAGTGCATATAAACGGGTTGAAAAATCACATATGTGTCTTTTGGTGCATGCTTAGGTCCCATGCAAGAAATGAGAATGAATTTCAAACACCCTGCCACCGTCACTTGGCCGGAAACATTGAGATACCTGGTTTTCAAATTCTAGTAAATCCAAAACTCGTCTGAAATTCATTGAACTTCGCATGCTATTACGTAGCGGCATCACCATGCCGTGGTAAAATTCTTGTCCCATCTGGGCAGGTTTGGGTATAAGCTTCTCACAATCCAGAGCTTCTCACAACAAGCGTGATGGTTTCGGTAGGGAACATGCCACCTTAGGGGACGAAATGATATCCATTGCCTCTTATTGCTTTCAAAAAAATTCTAGTGTCAACATAGAACAACATGAGTGTGGTGTCTAATTTTGGAATTTTCCGGGGTTCGTTTGGATATTTTTATACATTAACTGAGTTCCCTATGCATTTTATGTGCATAATTCAAATTCGAACTACATGCACTTGCTCCAGTGCATATAAATGGGTTGAAAAATCAAATCGGTGTCCTTCGGTGCATGCTTAGGTCACATGCAAGAAATGGGAATGAATTTCAAACACCCTGCCACCGTCACTCGGCCAAAAAAATTGAGACACCTGGTTTTTAAATTCTAGTAAATCCAAAACTCGTCTGAAATTCATTGAACTTGGCATGCTATTATGGAGCGGCATCAACATGTCGTGGTAAAATTATTGTCCCATCTGGGGCAGGTTTGGGTATAAGCTTCTCACAAACCAGAGCTTCTCACAACAAGCGTGATGGTTTCGATATGGAACGTGCCACCTTTGGGGACGAAACGTTATCCGTTACCTCTTATTGCTTTCAAAAAAATTCTAGTGTCAACATAGAACAACATGAGTGTTGTGTCTAATTTAGGAATTTTTCGGGGTTCGTTTGGACATTTTTATACATTAATTGGGTTTTCTAGGCATTTTATGCGCATAATTCAAATTTGGACTACATGCACTTGCTCCAGTGCATATGAACGGGTTGAGAAATCAAATCTGTGTCCTTTGCTGCATGCTTAGGTCCCATGCAAGAAATGGGAATGAATTTCAAACACCAGGGCACTGTTGATTGCCGGCAAAACTTTGAGATACTTTGTTTTTAAATTCTAGCAAATCCAGAACTCGTCTCCAATGCAGGATTTGTGCAGCTCTTGATCGCAAACGTTCTTGTTAGAACACCCGTTTGCAAACCGACAGCTTCCTCAGGAAGCCAAGAGAAAATGTGTCGAGCAGAATTTGTGCAGCTTGATCGCAAGCGTTTTAGGTAGAACACCCGTATGCAAAGTGAGAGCTAAGGTCTTCCCCCTTATGTGGAGGGAAAATTCGCAGCGCATGATTTGTGCATCCCTTCAACGCAAACGGTTGTTTTGGATGAGCCGTGTGCAACCACATACAAACAATTTGTCAATCCTTGTAACACTGTGATTTGTCAAAATATGCAACTAAAAATCACTGGCACTATCTAATTTTGCAACTAAAATTCAGTAATTAAGCATAGATTTCATTCATAGATTAAGCAGTCGTTCGAAATTTACACAAACAGTTCAACTCAACAGCTGAACCGACCAAACTTTTCCCCAATTGTTGCCAACCACGTACTAAAATAGCTAGTTCAACTATATATACTAGCTAATTTTAAGTACGTTGTACAGTTCCACTACATCTATAGTCAGATGAACTAAACAAAATTGCCCCTAAATACTACTACTACTATGAAGGGGCTTTGTGCCACTTCCGGCAGCCGATCTCCTTTGCTGAGCGTGCTCAGTAAGAGGCAGAGGAGGAGGAGGAACCTACCGACGAGCTGGACAAGTGCAATACGGTGCCTGTCGCTATTGCACGTTCAGCGACGCTAGCTAGCTCGAATGCCCACTGCCGGTCCAGACGACCCCTCTCGAAGTGGCCTGACTGCTCGTAGATCTCCTGATTCCTCGTCTCTGCGTCGGCGTGTGTTGCGGCCACGGCTACGGTAAGGCTCTTTGCATGCTCGACAAGGCGCTCCTCCTCCTTCCGCAGGAACTCGATGTAGCGCGCAAGGTCACTGACGCATGTGCGGGCCTCCACCTTCGCATCCCTCCTTCGCGCGGCGGTGGCGGAGCGGGTGATGATCCCAGCGGCGGACGGTGGGCCAGCGGCCATGGCAGCTGATGATGGGGTGGCGGCCATGACGGCCACCTCCTGCCTTCGGGCCATAGTGGCGGAGCGGGTGATGGTCGGTAGTGGGGTGGCGGCCACGACGGCCACCCTCCGCCTTCGGGCTGCGGCGGTCGATGGTGGTGTGGCGGCAACGGCGGCCGGCAACAGCTGCCGACGGGCAGCGGCGGCGGAGCGTGTGGTGGGTGTACTGCGCACACCCAACAAGAACACCACATGCACTACACTACACAGGGGACTGCGCCGCCGCTGCAGTGTAGCCTCCCAGCTGGAGCTGTCCTCTGATGACGGCGGAGTGGCTGAGCGACACGACGGACCGGTGCCATTGGTGATTGTGCGAGAACAGACAAGGTAAGCTACAGGGAGGGAGGGGAAAATGCGATGTAGGACTCACCGGCCGTGAGGGTTTATATAGCAGGCCGGTAAGCATTGGGATTTGGGGGATTTTAGGGGAGTCCACCGAGTCGGGCGAGAAGCTTGCGCGGGAACCTGTGAGGTTGCGAGGGAACGGGCTCACCGATGATTCATTGGCGCCACCGTTTGGCCAAAAGAACGCCCCCGCGCGCTGCGCAAGCTTGCGTTGTAAGCTGTCCGCGGTAGCGGGGTGACAAGACGTGCGAGAGGAGGACGAAAGGACACATACGCATACGGTTAAAACATAAAAAACGTTTCCGATTTAATTACCTACTGTAACCCCGACTTATTTGCACATAGGGTTTATAAGTAGGATTTAACTAATAAAATATGAATGCACATCGCTTGTCTTATTCGCCATTTATCACTGTGCCGGCCTCTGCTCGCGTCCCTCGGCAAACTCTGCTCACCGTTAGGCGCCGCAGCGCGCTGTTAGGCGTCGTGGCGAGCTCTGCTCGCGTCCGTTGGCACGCTCGGCTTGTGGAAAGCTTTACCTTGTGTGTTTACCTTGCGAGACGGTCTATTATGCTAATATTAGCAGAATATTTATTCTGCTAACACTTACGAACTGCATGCTCAACGCGAGGGCACTGCATCCCTATCAAACGAGCACTGCAATGTCACGAGAAAAAACTGCATGCATTTTTTTGGCACTATTTTAGGTCCAGTTTTCTAAACCGTTTGTCAAAATGTAGTGTATAATATATCGTTGGATAGCTATGGAAAATGCGCCACCTCGTCAAGTTGAACACTTTTCAAGATTCGTCGCGGTTTAAGAGCAGTTTCAAAAACAGTGCGCGCATGACGGGTTGCAGCGAGCGTATTTTCGTGATTTTTTCTAAACCGCGCATCGGAATGAAGCAAACGTTACGGCGTTGGAAAGATATCATCGAGACACAACTTTTTCATGTAGATTATACTCTCTAATTCCTCACGGATTAAGAACAGTTTCAAATTTACTAAAAACGGAATCCAGTTTTTCAATTTTTTTTATTTTTTGGGTATTGTTTTCGCTGCAGTTTTTTAACCGTTTGTCGGAATGAGGCGTGTGATACGCCGTTGGAAAGATGTGGAATAGGCACAGCTTTCATACGTTGGTCATTTAGTGCGATTCCTCATGGTTAAGTGAATTTTGAAAACGGTCCGGCTAACTACGAGAGGCAGCGGCCGTCTTTTGCAAAAAAAAAATTACAAATAGCTGGTCGAAATGATTCAAATCATACGCTGTTGGAAAGATATCGACGAGACGCAACTTTTTCATGTAGAACACTCTCTCTTGTTCCTTACGGTTTAAGAGCAGTTTTGTTTTTACCGAAAAACGGACACTCTGTTTTTCGCGACACCAAAATCGTCGTATGTACTGCATCAGACCGAAGCCGCACTACTTTAGAATGAAAACGGCACTGCATCAGACGGTCAAGTGAACTTCATGATTTCTTTTGTCGTACGTAAAAATTTTCTCAGACGAGTTTTTGTTGTCTTTTTTTCAACATTTTTTATTAACGAGAGTGGACCGCGAAGACTAGGGCAAGCGAACCACGTCATATATCGAAGTGAACCATATTACCATCTTGTTGTTTCATTAAAATTTTCACACTTTCATGTTAGGTGCAAGTGAGCAACATCAATCTCAAAAATGAACCACATTTGAGGACCAAATGCACTTCACATGTTGATGTAGTCGACTGATTTTGAGACACATGAAACAAATTGCACTTCATACAAAGGGGTAATGAGCAGCTAAACAAGTGGAGTGAACTTCTTTTTTCGGTCATCCCACAAACAAAACAAATTGCATTAGGAAAAGAAGTGAACCTCCCATGGGGATTTCTTTCTCTTTTTTCTACAAAGGGGCTGCAACATTTTTACAAAGGGAACCACTATTTGTTTTTACAAGTGAACAACACAGAGTTTCACAGTGCACTACATGATGTTTCAATAAATACAAATAAGTGAACTCCCGCAATTAAGAAATAGGCAGGCATCACATAAAAAAGGTATCATGTGAACTACACAAAATAGGTAGCCGAGCCACAGATGCGCGCAAACGGAGCTTCATGCTGCTTGGGCGGAACGAAGTGCACATCCACAAAGAACGTACTGCCCCCCAAAACGAAGTGCACGTCGATGGCCAGCCAACCACACCGCAATGTTTTGCAATCTGGGTATCAAGAGCAGCACTTGCAGGCAATATGCTCACATACACTGCAACAAGATGGGCTTCTACATGTTCAATGGAAAACTACGAGGACAGGGAACTGCACGCCCGTGTGTCCTCTCCACTGCTCGCCCCGGAGCCAATGGACTGCAAGGCTCCAGCGTCGCCGACAAACTGCACAAAAACAAAAATTGAAACACATGAGCACTGTCACTGGGCATCCGGTGGAGTGCACATCCGCACCACGAGCCTCTACCCAATGGACTGCAGCATGGGGCTCATGCAGAAGGGTAAACTGCGGGATGGAGGCAAGATAACTTCATGCACGTGTGGGCCAAACTACACGGCCGCATCAACGGAGCCCCTGCAAAGCGAACTGCAATGCCACTGCGCCGTCGTCATCCGTGCGCGAGTAGCGGAGTTCATCGAAGTTGTACGACCACCGGCAAGGGGAGGTAGAAGGAGTATTGGGCCAGCGAAACAACCTGATGCCCCAACGGATCTGGGGACTTGGCAAGATGAGGTGGACGTCGGGGCCTGGAACCAGCGTGAATCCAGCGCGGCTTGTGCGCAGATGAGTCCACGGGAGGCACGGGCACGAGATCTGAAGTAGAGTAGGGGCGGGGCGAGCTCCATTCTCCTCCGGCCATCAGATGCGGGCGTCAGATGCAGCCCGTGCCCCCATAGTATTCTTTTTGCCGCCCACCAACAGACATAGGAGAAGGCCGAGGAGATCCAGAGGGAAGCCATGCAGGCTAACGGCTGTGCGGCGATCGTGGAACTCATCGGGGGTCGGAGAAGATGCCCCCCTGGAGTAGCGTGATGGGTCGGATCCATCGTCGGGTGGCTGGGACGGGCCGGATCCCGTCGCCGGCCCGTTGCAGGGGAGCGGCCTACGGCTGGACCAGAGGCGCGGCTAATGGGGGAGGAGGGTGTCGGCGGTGACCGGCGGTGGTAGGGGCCATGGCGCGCGGCGCATGATGGTCGGGAGTTTGGGCGGTGGTGCAGTGGCGGCGCGGCAGAAGGTGGACGAGAGCAGGGCAAGACGACGGCGACACGGCAGAAGGTGGACGGGGGGGGGAGGCGGAGGCGGCGCAGCAAAAGG
>LR738715.1:651412104-651426251 GCA_902687465.1 Secale cereale | reverse complement strand
GGTGGAAGGGGGCGGCGCGGCAGAACGTGGACAGGGGTGGGGTGATGTTGGCGCGACAGAAGGTGGAGGGGAGGTGGGGATTTAGAACGGGGGGAGGAAGTGGGGGCGTTGTGCGGGAGGTGGGGTTGGGGGTGGTTTCTTTTGCTGTGGTTTGTTTTGTCGGGCTAGGTGGTTCAATTCGCGGGCCTGAGACGGTACCGAGGTATTAGCAGAATAAGAAAGTGTTATGAGAATAAGACTCTTAAGGGGTGTCATCAGAATTGCATCCCCCTATCACCCATAGACTAGTGATCAAGTAGAACTAAGTAATATTGAGTTGAAATTAATTTTGCAAAAGACAGTTAATAGGTCTAGGAAGAATTGGTCCAAGAAACTAGATGATGCATTATGGGCCTATAGAACTGCATACAAAAACCCTATGGGTATGTTCCCATATAAGATGGTATATGGAAAAGCTTGTCACTTACCTCTTGAGCTAGAACATAAGGCATATTGGGCTATTAAAGAGCTCAATTATGATTTCAAACTTGCCGGTGAGAAGAGGTTATTTGACATTAGCTTTCTCGATGAATGGAGAACCCAGGCCTATGAGAATGCCAAACTGTTTAAAGAAAAAGTTAAAATATGGCATGACAAAAGGATACAAAAGCGTGAGTTTAACGTAGGTGATTATGTCTTGCTATTCAACTCTCGTTTAAGATTTTTTGCAGGAAAACTTCACTCCAAGCGGGAAGGACCTTACGTTATCGAGGAGGTCTATCATTCCGGTGCTATAAAAATCAACAACTTTGAAGGCACAAACCCGAAGGTGGTGAATGGTCAACGAATCAAACATCATATCTCAGGTAATCCTATAAATGTTGAAACCAATATTTTTGAAACCGTAACCCCGGAGGAATACATAAGGGACACTTTCCAGAACGATTCAGCCTCCGAAAAGGAAGAGGTATGTCATACAGTAAGTAAACCGACTCCAAAACAGTTCTAAAGGCAATTTTTCTCCGTTTTGGAATATTTAGAAAAATAGAAAAATAAACAACAGTCCGGAAGAGACACGAGGCGTCCACGAGGGTGGAGGGCGCGCCCCCCTTCCCAGGGCGCGCCCCCTGCCTCGTGGGCACCCCGTGTGTCCCCTGGACTCTGTTTTCTTGTGGGTTACTCCTTTTTGTCGGTAAAAATTCATTATATATACTCCCGAAGGTTTTGACCTCTATACCATGCAAAAATCCTCTGTTCTTGTTTAGAGCTGTTTTCTGTCAGGTTTTGCGGAGTCAGGCATCATGTCGTCTCCCTCCTCCAATAACGAAGGCAACGATGCTTGGCTAATGAATATAGATCTAAATAGGGAAGGACCCGAGGATATCCACAAGGAGAAGAAGATCAAGATGGAGGTGGAAGATCCGGCTCCGGCGGCGGGAGAAGAAGACACCTCTAAATCCCTTCCTAATCTCTTTACCTCAACTGAGCTAGAAGCTTTCTGGATGATTGAGTTAGCTCAGATTCGAAACAAGCATCTCACAAGTGAAAATATTTTGTTGAAGGATTACATAGCTGCACTCAAAGGTATTATCCGCAAGCTGGAGGATCTCCTACACTCGATATATGAGGATCCGCCGTCACTACTTTCAACAACTCCATCATCATCACCCCCGAAGAAGGAGACATAATCATATGGGTATAGGCACTCCCCTTGGTAGCTGCCAAGCTTGGGGGAGTGACCCCGGTATCGTATCACCATCACTCCTATCTTTACCATTTTACTTAGTTCGATCCTTTTGGTAGTATCTTAATCTAGTAGAATAAAGTTAGCATGATCTAGTTGTGAGCTTTTGCTTTGTGAGCTTTATCCCTTGTAATCGAGTCCGTGAGCTATATAATAAAGATTAGTGTTGAGTCAAGGGCTTGATTTCCTCACTTGGGTCATGATAAAAAGAAAGAAAACATAAAGAGTATCAAAGAGATCATATCGATCTTATGGGAAGTAATGACTTCACATATAAGAGTATGCTAAATAAAAGTTGTTGGGAGTTGACAAACATAGTTTTGGTCATCGTTGCAATTAATAGGAAGTAATAAAAGAAGAGAGGCTTCACATACAAATATACTATCTTGGACATCTTTTATGATCGTGAGCACTCATTAAAATATGACATGCTAAAGAGTTGATGTTGGACAAGGAAGACAACATAATGGGTTAGGTCTTCTTATATCTGAAATAAAGTATATTGTCATGGATCATCCAACATGTTGAGCTTGCCTTTCCCCCTCATGCTAGCCAAAACTCCTAGCACTAAGTAGAGATACTACTTGTGCCTCCATATATCCTTAAACCCAGTTTTTCCATGAGAGTCCACCATACCTACCCATGGATTGAGAAAGATCCTTCCAAGTAAGTTGTCATGTTGCAAATTCACTAAAAATATGTACGATTTATTAGTGTGGGAGAAATTAGCTTTATACGATCTTGTGATATGGAAGTAATAAAAGCGATGGACTGCATAATAAAGGTCCTTATCACAAGTGGCAATATAAAGTGAAGTTCTTCTATGCTAAGACTTTGTGAATCCAACCATAAAAACACATGACAACCTCTGCTTCCCTCTGCGAAGGGCCTATCTATTACTCATGTCTTATAAGTGTCAAGGTGAAATCCACCTTTCCTTTTTACATTTTATCCTTTGGCAAGCACATTGTGTTGGAAAGATCCTGACATATATACCCACTTGGATGTAAGTTTTCATGATTTATTACTGTTGACATTACCCTTGAGGTAAAAAGTTGGGAGGCAACACCATAAGCCCCTATCTTTCTCTGTGTCCGATTAAAACTCCATAAACATAATTATTGCGTGAGTGTGAGCAATTGTGAAAGACTATATGATGGTTGAGTATGTAAGCTTGCTGAAAAGCTCTTATATTGACTCTTTCCGATGTTACGATAAATTGCAATTGCTTCAATGACCGAGATCAAAGTTTGTTAGTTTCCAATGAAGTTTATGATTCATACTTGATATTGTGGATGAATTGTTACTTTAGCATAAGAATCATATGACTATATTTATATAAGTTGATGTTATGAGAATAATTATGATGCCCTCATGTCCGTATTTTGTTTTTATCGACACCTCTATCTCTAAACATGTGGACATATTTTTCGTTATCGGCTTTCGCTTGAGGACAAGCGAGGTCTAAACTTGGGGGAGTTGATACGTCCATTTTGCATCATGCTTATATGTTGATATTTATCGCATTATGGGCTGTTCTTACATGCTTTGTCACAATACTTATGCCTTTTCTCTCTTATTTTACAAGGTTTACATGAAGAGGGAGAATGCCGGCAGCTAGAATTCTGGGCTGGAAAAGGAGCAAACTCTGGAAACCTATTCTGCACAACTCCAAAAGCCCTGAAACTCAACATGTCATTTCAGAAAATATAAAAATTATCTGGCGAAAGAAGTCCACTAGGGGGCCACCGGCTGCCCACAAGGGTGGGGGGCGCCCCCCCCCCTTCCCAGGGCGCGCCCCCCTGCCTCGTGGGCCAGCCGGAAGGCCCCCGGTGCCCATATTCTCCTATATGAAGTGTTTTGACCTGGAAAAAATCATAAGAAGGATTTCGGGACTAGACGCCACCGTCTCGAGGCGGAACCGAGACAGAAACCAATCTAGGGCTCCGGCAGAGCTGTTCTGCCGGGGATACTTCCCACCGGGAGGGGGAAATCGTCACCGCCGTCATCACCAACAACTCTCCCATCTTGGGGAGGGATATCTTCATCAACATCTTCACCAGCACCATCTCCTCTCAAACCCTAGTTCATCTCTTGTATCCAATCTTTGTACCCAAACCTCATATTGGTACATGTGGGTTGCTAGTAGTGTTGATTACTCCTTGTAGTTGATGCTAGTTGGTTTATTTGGTGGAAGATCATATGTTCAGATCCATTATGCATATTAATACCCCTCTGATCATGAGTAGTTACTTTTGTTCCTGAGGACATGGGAGAAGTCTTGCTATTAGTAGTCATGTGAATTTGGTCTTCGTTCGATATTTTGATGAGATGTATGTTGTGTCTCCTCTAGTGGTGTCATGTGAATGTCGACTACATGACACTTCACCATTATTTGGGACTAGAGGAAGGCATTGGGAAGTAATAAGTAGATGATGGGTTGCTAGAGTGACAAAAGCTTAAACCCTAGTTTATGCGTTGCTTCGTAAGGGGCTGATTTGGATCCATATGTTTCAGGCTATGGTTAGGTTTACTTAATACTTCTTTTGTAGTTGCGGATGCTTGCATTAGAGGTTAATCATAAGTGGGAGGATTGTCCAAGTAAGGGCAGCACCCAAGCACCGGTCCACTCACATACCAAATTATCAAAGTACCGAACGCGAATCAGATGATCGTGATGAAAACTAGCTTGATGATAATTCCCATGTGTCCTCGGGAGCGCTTTCCTTTATATAAGAGTTTGTCCAGGCTTGTCCTTTGCTACAAAAAGGATTGGGCCACCTTGCTGCACCTTATTTACTTTTACCTTTTGTCACTTGCTACCAATTATCTTATCACAAAACTATATGTTACATATAATTTCAGTGCTTCCAGAAAATACCTTCCTGAAAACTGCCTATCATTTCCTTCTGCTCCTCGTTGGGTTCGACACTCTTACTTATCGAAAGGACTACGATAGATCCCCTACACTTGTGGGTCATCAACTCGCACGACCGAATGGTGTGGATAATAATAATAGTGCACGTGCATTGGACTAAGCTAGAATCTGCAGGCATTTAATACAAGAGAGAAGACAAGGTAATATGGCTCAAGGTTAAATCAACAACAAAGCATATGAGAGCCACTAAGCATTTTCAATCATGGTCTTCTACACTTAACCCCCAAAGAAAAGAAAAGAAACTATTTACCCGGGAAAGCTCCCAACAAGCAAAAGAAGAACGAGAAATCTTTTTGGGTTTTCATTTTAATTACTACTACAAGCAAAGAAAGTAAACTAGCTAGAAGCTATAACTAATATTTTTTTGTTTTTCTGGGTTTTTCTAGCACACAAGAAAAAGACTAAGAAAAAGAAATGAAACTAAACATGGATGGTATAGTGAAAGAGTGTGAGCACCGACAACTAGAATAAGTGTGTGAACATGACTGTAAAATCGGCGAGAAACATGTACTCCCCCAAGCTTAGGCATTTGGCTTAAGTTGGTCTATGGCCACGGATCGAAGCTACTCCCTCCAGTGTACTGAGATGTGTCCTCTGGGTGCCACTGGTTGGCGAGCTCATCCAGCTCCCACCCATAAACAAACTGACGGTAAGGATCAAGTGGTGGCTCAGGCTCAGGCTCTGAAGCTTGTCCCTGGCCTTCGTACTTATAGAAGGCATCTGACGTGATGAGGTATACGCATGTAGATAGATCAAACAAAGATGGTGCAGGCAAGGTAACAATTTCACAGTATATTTCATCAAACCTTAATTTATAATAAAGCTGCCTATTCTTATCTTTAACAATAAAGTCATGAGCTACCATGCTCTTGTAGTCTAGATAAACAGGGGCAAGCAATTTTTCTTCCTTCTCATGATGCCTAATAGGTATTCTAAAATGTTCAGCAAGGCGAGAAGCAAAGATGCCTCCAAAGACGGGCCCCTTTGAGTGGTTCAGACTCAGTCGTTTAGCAACGATGGCACCCAAGCTAAAAGTTGTGTCTTGAAACAAAGCATGGCGTAAAATGACAATGTCAGGGGCACTAAGATTCCCGCTATTCCCACGACCAATTAAACATCTACTAGCAAATAAAGCAAAGTAGCGCAGAACAGGGAAGTGTATACTAGTGATTCTTGCCCCTAAAACTTGTCTAGTTTCCCCTACAGCTATCATGTCAATAAACCCTTCAACGTCTTCACGACGTGGTTCATCAAGTCTACCTCCATAGGGTACTTTGCATATCTCACAAAAATCTAAGAGTGATATCTCCTTAATCACATCATATAAACGAAACTCCACCGTAGGTGGTGTTTTCTTAGCATGAAAATGAAAACTTTGCGTGAAAAAATTGGTGAGTAAGAGATACTGTTTTTTCTGGTCGTGGATGAAGTCGGTGAGGCCTGCATTATTTGCCAACCAATAAAAGTCTTCGTAAATCCCGGCGGACATCATGAAATCATTACAAGGCCATTCGCACGGTCGAACTTCCGCCATGCGAGGAAGATTATACTTGGGCTTCTTATTTTCCTCTTTCTTCTTCTCCTCTGAGCTCTTGCTGGAGGAGCCCCTCAACAATATTTTTATCATTTTCCTTTTATAAAAAAATATTAAACTTTTAGTAACTCACAATAAAAGTTAACCAAACTCAATAAGATTGATAGCAACAACTCCTATAAGTGCCTAGAGACTATATCATGCATTAGAACTACTTGGAACCAAGAAAATTTGACATGCAAGCTCAAGAACAAGGTCACCATAGCAGCATAAATTTGCAATAAATAGAGCACTAGAACAAAAACTAATTGGACCAATGGAGGAGTCACATACCAAGGAACAATCTCCCCAAACAGTTTGGTGAATGGTGCTTAGAGTAAGGAGGTCGAAAATGGCAGCAAGATGAGCTAGAACTCGGGTTTGAGCTGGTTGGTGATTTTTTTGGGAGGAAGAAGAAGAGCATGGGTGCAGGAATAAGTGGAGGGGGGGCACGTGGGGCCCACGAGGCAGGGGGCGCGCCCTGGGCAGGGGGGCACGCCCGGGACCCTCGTGGTCAGGTGCTGGCTCCCCTCGCTGTGTGTTCCGTGCCATATTTCCTCAATTATTCTAGAAAAAATCATATTTCATTTTCATGGCATTTGGAGAACTTTTATTTTCGGGATATTTTTTTATTGCACGGATAAGTCTGGAAATAGACAGAAAATACTTTTTTGTTTTATTTATCCTAATTAACAGAAAGTAAAAAGGAGGGTACAGAAGGTTGTGCTATCTAGATTCACCTATCCCATGCTCATCAAAAGGAATCCATTAACAAGGTTGATCAGGTCTTGTTAATAAACTCTTCCCGAGTAACATGAAACCGGAAAATTTTCGAATAACAGTAGGTTACCTCAATGGGGATATGTATGTCCCCAACAATAAGGATGTCATATGTCTTCTTGATAGTAGGAAGAGAAAATTCAAAACCTCCAATAGTAATATTTGAAAATTTTCCAATATAATTGATACTGTGGACCTGAGGTTGTTTCCTTGGAAAGTGTACCGTATGCTCATTACCATTGACATGAAAAGTGACATTGCCTTAGTTGCAATCAATAACAGCCCGTGCAGTATTCAAAAAGGATCTTCCGAGAATAATAGACATACTATCGTCCTCGGGAATATCAAGTATAACAAAGTCCATTAGAATAGTAACATTTGGAACTACAACAGGCACATCCTCACAAATACCGACAGGTATAGCAGTTGATTTATCAGCCATTTGCAAAGATATTTCAGTGGGTGTCAGCTTACTCAAGTCAAGTCTATGATATAAAGAGAGAGGCATAACACTAACACCGGCTCCAAGATCACACAAAGCAGTTTTAACATAGTTTTTCTTAATGGATCAAGGTATAGTAGGTACTCCTGGATCTCCTAATTTCTTAGGCAGTCCACCCTTAAAAGTGTAATTGGCAAGCATGGTGGAAATTTCTACTTTAGGTTTCTTTCTTTTGTTAGTAATAATATCTTTCATATACTTAGCATAAGGATTCGTTTTAAGCACATCTGTCAAACGCATACGCAAAAAGATAGGTCTAATCATTTCAGCAAAGCGCTCAAAATCCTCATCATCCTTTTTCTTGGATGGTTTCGGAGGAAAAGGCATGGGTTTCTGAACCCATGGTTCTCTTTCCCTACCGTGCTTCCTAGCAACAAAGTCTCTCTTATCATAACGTTGATTCTTTGATTGTGGGTTATAAAGATCAACATCCGGTTCAATCTCTACATCATTATCATTGCTAGGTTGAGCATCATCATGAACATCATCATTAATATTATCACTAGGTTCATATTCATTACCAGATTGTGTCTCAGCATCAAAAATAGATATATCATTAGGATTCTCAGGTGTGTCAGCTACAGGTTCACTAGAAGCATGCAAAGTCCTATCATTTTTCTTTTTCTTCTTCTTAGAAGAACTAGGTGCATCTAAATTAGCTCTCTGAGAATCTTGCTCAATTCTCTTAGGATGGCCTTCAGGATACAGAGGTTCCTGAGTCATTTTACCACCTCTAGTAGCAACTCTAATAGCATAGTCATTATTCTCACTATTTAATTCATTGAGCAAATCATTCTGAGCCTTAAGTACTTGTTCTACTTGAGTGGTGACCATAGAAGCATGTATACTAATGAGTTTCAGTTCACCATTAGCTCTAGACAGATAATCGCTCAAGCGTTCAATCATATAAGCATTGTGTTGTAATTGTCTATCAACATAAGCATTGAAGTTTTCTTGTTTCACAATAAAATTGCCAAACTCATCTAAGCATTGGCTAGCAGACTTATAGCGAGGAATAACACCTTCATCAAATATATAAAGAAAATTTACCTTTACTACCTGTGTCAGGTTATCAAGACCATGTATTTCTTCAATAGGTGGTAAATTCTTAACATCTCCAGCTTTAATACCTTTTTTTCATAGATTTCTTTGCCTCTTGCATATCTTCAGGACTGAGAAATAGGACACCTCTTTTCTTTGGAGTTGGCTTAGGGGCTGGTTCAGGAAGTGTCCAATTATTTTCATTGGCCAGCATATTATTCAATAGTAGTTCAACTTGTTCAACTGTTCTTTCCCTGAAAACACAACCATCACAACTATCCAGGTGGTCTATGGAAGCATCGGTTAGTCCATTATAAAATACATCAAGTATATCATGCATCTCAAGAGGGTGATCAGGCAAAGCATTAAGTAACTGGAGAAGCTTCCCCCAAGCTTGTGGGAGACTCTCTTCTTCAATTTGCACAAAGTTATATATTTCCCGTAAGGCAGCTTGTTTCTTATGAGCGAGAAAATATTTAGCAGAGAAGTAATACATCATATCCTGGGGACTGCGCACACAACCAGGATCAAGGGAATTAAACCAGGTCTTAGCATCAACCTTTAACGAGAAAGGAAACAACTGAAGGATATAGTAGTAACGAATCTTTTCATCGTTGGTAAACAGGGTGGCTATATCATTCAACTTAGTAAGATGTGCCACAACAGTTTCAGACTCATAGCCATGGAAAGGATCAGATTCAACCAAAGTAATTAACTCAGGATCAATAGAGAATTCATAATCCTTATGAGTAACACAGATAGGTGAAGTAGCAAAAGCAGGGTCATGTTTCATTCTAGCATTCAAGGACTTTTCTTTCAGCTTAGCTAATAACCTCTTAAGATCATATCTATCATTGCAAGCAAGAAAGTCTCTAGCAGTTTCTTCATCCATAACTTAACCCTCAGGCACAACAGGCAATTCATATCTACTGTGAGTAGCTTCATCATCACTTCCATAAATATCATCTGTTTCAATATTTGCATTCTCCCTAACCTTAGCAATGTGTTCATCTAGAAATTCACCTAGTGGCACAGTATCAGGCATAGAGGTGGTTTCATCATACACAGCAGAAGTAGCATCATCAAGAACATACGACATATCATATTCAATAGCAGGAGTAGGTGTCGCAAGTTTACTCATAACAGAAGGAGAATCAAGTGCATAGCTAGATGGCAGTTCATTACCTCCCCTCGTAGTTGAGGGTAAGATCTTGGTTTTTGAGTCCTTCAAATTCTTCATAGTGATCAACAGATATAAATTCCAAGTGACCTAAAGAATAGAGCTACGCTTTCCAGCAACGGCGCCAAAAAATAGTCTTGATAACCCACAAGTGTAGGGGATCGCAACAGTTTTCGAGGGTAAAGTATTCAACCCAAATTTGTTGATTCGACACAAGGGGATCCAAAGAATACTCTTAAGTATTAGCAGTGGAGTTGTCATTTAACCACACCTGGAAACTTAGTATCTGCAGCAAGATAGTTTAGTAACAAAGTAATATGATAGTGGCGGTAGCAGCAATAAAAGTAATGGTAGTGTTTTTGTATTTTTTGTAATAGTAGCAACGGAAAAGTAAATAAGCAACAAGCAATATAGGAAAAGCTTGTAGGCATTGGATCGGTGATGGGAAATTATGTCGGATGCAATTCATCATGTAGAAGTTATAACCTAGGGTGACACAGAACTAGCTCCAGTTCATCAATGCAATGTAGGCATGTATTCCGAATATAGTCATACGTGCTTATGGAAAAGAACTTGCATGACATCTTTTGTCCTACCCTCCCGTGGCAGCGGGGTCCTATTGAAAACTAAGGGATATTAAGGCCTCCTTTTAATAGAGTACCGGATCAAATCATTAACACATAGTGAATACATGAACTCCTCAAACTATGGTCATCACCGGGAGTTGTCCCGATTATTGTCACTTCGGGGTTGCCGGATCATAACACATAGTAGGTGACTATAGACTTGCAAGATAGGATCAAGAACACACATATATTCATGAAAACATAATAGGTTCAGATCTGAAATCATGGCACTCGGGCCCTAGTGACAAGCATTAAGCATAGCAAAGTCATAGCAACGTCAATCTCAGAACATAGTGGATACTAGGGATCAAACCCTAACAAAACTAACTCGCTTACATGATAGATCCCATCCAACCCATCACCGTCCAGCAAGCCTACGATGGAATTACTCACGCACGGCAGTGAGCATCATGGAATTGGTGATGGAGGAAGGTTGATGATGGCGATGGCGACGATCTCCACTCTCTAGAGCCCCGAACGGACTCCAGATCAGCCCTCCCGAGAGAGATTAGGGCTTGGCGGCGTCTTCGTCTCGTGAAACGCGATAATTCTTTCTCCCTGATTTTTTCCCCGAAAGTGAACTTATAGGATCTGGGGATACGTCGGTGGAGCACCAGGGGGCCCACGAGGCAGGGGGCGCGCCCTGGGCAGGGGGCACGCCCCCCACCCTCGTGGACAGGGTGTGGGCCCCTGGTATGGATCTTCTTGCAGATATTTTTTATATTTTCCAAAATAAATCTCCGTGGAGTTTCAGGTCATTCCGAGAACTTTTTAATTCTGTACAAAAACAACATCATGGAAATTCTACTGAGAACAGCGTCAGTCCGGGTTAGTTCCATTCATATCATGCAAGTTAGAATCCATAACAAGGGCAAAAGTGTTTGGAAAAGTAGATACATTGGAGATGTATCACTGCGCACTTCGCGGGCAGTGCCGGCGGCGCGGCGCTGTCCTTCCTGTGCGGCCGGGTCGTCGCCGGCACCGTCCGAGACGACCCGGCTCCAGTCGCGCCGCTGCCTCGTCCTCCCGCCGCCGTTGACAACGCCCGGGACAACCCGGCTCCCGCCGCGCCGCCGCCTCGTCCACCAGGCGCAGCTACACCAACGACCCACGTCAGCACCTCCAATGTCGTCCTGTAACTGACAACACAAGGAAGGAAAGATGGGCACACCTGCTCGGCGCCCCGTGCCTGCCTCGGCAGCCGCTCCCTCCCCTCCGCCTTGGGCCTCGGGCTCCTCCGAGACGGCGCGCACCACCTGCGTCCCCGTCCGGTCGTAAGGGTGCGAAATGGCATTCAGAAGCACCTCCCACGTGCGTCCGGACGGATAAGGAGATGTGCGGCAGCAAAATATGGAGACCTGGGACTCGCCATCGGTGCCGGGTTCGCGCGGCTGTACAGGGCCTTCTCGTATTGCCAGTCGTCCGACAGGTTGGCCCCGGCGCGCGACCTGGTCCGCCCTCAGCCGCAGATTCGACATGCGGTCGGGGTCCTCAAGGCCGGTCATCTTGCCGATGAGATGGATGCGCCACTGCAGCGGCAGCACCCGCCGGGCGATGAAGGCCGTGATGAGGTCGTTGCCATCGATCCTTCCCGCTCCTTCATCACCACCACCCTCTCACACAGGTTGAGCACTGCCTGCGACGACCGCTTGGGGTAGTACGACCAATTCTGCTTCGCCCGCGGCGGCGAGTTGACGAACGGCGGCATATTGATTTAGTCCACGCCCAGATTGTGGATGTAGAAGGAGTGCTACCACTTCTTGGTGGAGTCCTCCAGCGGCACCTTGGGGCGCTTGTCCCCCGGCCGCCTGCAGATGACGGCGGCCCCGCACTCCGACATCTCCCTGGCCTTCTGCCCCTGCTGCTTTAGGGTGAAGAGGCGCGCGAAGAGGTCGAGGGAGGGCTCGACACCGAGATACGCCTCGTAGAGCGTGACGAAGCTCGGGAGCTGCACAATGGCGCCGGCTCCAAGATGATGGGGTTGGAGCCCAAAGAACTTCAGAAACTCACGAAAGAAGTCGCTCGTGGGCAGCCCGAACCCACGCTTGAAATGCGTGAAGAACACCACGCGCTCCGCGCCCTCGGGGCACGGCTCCCGCTCGTCCCCCGGCAAGCGCACGTCGACCTCTGTCTCCGGCGGCAGGTGCTTGGTGGTACGGAGGTAGGAGATACCATCCTCGGTGACGGTCGAGCCCATCCATGAACCCGACGGCAACGCCATCGACGAGAAGCTGGAAAGAGAGAGGAGAAGTGGCTGGCCTCTGCTCGGAACGATGGGCATCACGATGCGCGGTGGTCGCAAGAAGCAGAGAGATGAGAAAAGGCAAGAGGGTGCGAGCAAGAACAATTTCCGTCGCCCCCTCAGCCCAATTTATAGCCACGGTTCAAACGTGGGGGAGTGGGATCGATTGCGCTCGCCTCTCCCACTTCCCCACAATAAATGCGCAGGCACGTGCGTGATAACTGCCCCCAAAAGGGCAACCGGTTTAGGGACGCCGCAATAAATCCGCGTGCATGGGCCGAGGCCACCTGGCCGCACGATCGCGGGCCCTAGCGCATCGCCCCGTCCCATCGTGCGCGTGGCCTGCCAAGCCTCTCCGGCTTCCGGGCTCCACACGGCGCCCGCGGGGAACCCAAAAGATCGCTCCAGATTTGGGGGACTCCTCGGTTTCCCGCCGTTACCAAAACGCCACAATCCGGCTTCCGGAAGCCGGCACACAGCGGGTGTTGCCGGGTCCGGCGACCCTCAAGTTCGCCTCCAAGGAAAGGAAACTGCGAAGGCCCTTTTATCCGAAGACGGAAGACCTTCACAGCTTCGGGGACTACTATCGGGGGGATGAACCCCAGGCAGGCAATGAAAGGCGGATACTTTCCAAAACAACGGGGCCAGCATCGCCCCGCAATCCAGCTCTCACTTGGTCGGGTCGCTCGACCTTGCCAGGACCCACAATCGGACAAGATGCTCCAGTCCGGCCAGGACCCACGATCCAGCAAGACTCTCCAGTCCGGCCGGCTCCCACGATCTGGCCCCAACGGCCTGCTCGAGGGATCCGGACCCGGTGCGCCAAGGCTTCTCCGACAAGCCAGACCGACCCGTGGCGTGCTCCTCAATCCAGCCGTGGGTCAGCTCCCGTCCCATCCCGGCCGTACGATGGGACGAGACGCACCTACTGATGGCCAAGGCCATAGTGCCCCACCCATGCCCCTAGTCAGCTGGGGCGTGGCAACAGTGTAATCATCACAACGCATGACGCCGGCAGACGGTGACATGATGGAGCACGCTGTACCCGACTCAACCCGTCAAGACGGCACACAGTGCCCTCGTACCTAGCGGGCCCCACATTCGAAGAACCCGGCAAGCCCTGTACCCGGCGGGTCCCAGCGCCGTCTTCCCAGACGATGACAATCCGGCCCCACGGCCGTGTAACGTTACCATTGTACCCCTAGGGGTTGGCCTATAAAACCCCCTAGAGCCCTCATGCATACGGGCGACCCCTAGTAGAGAACATGATAGACACACCTCGGGAGAAGTAGCCTAATCCCTGGCTCGTCTTCCTCCTTCCTCCATACAGCACAAGGAGCAACTCAATACTGGTAAACATCAACCATGCTCGGCGGGATTAGGGGTGTTATCTCTCCGGAGAGCCTCGAACCTAGGTATGTCTTGCGTCCCGCGCTCGCTCATACCAACCCCGCTTCTGGAGCCCACCAGTGCCCTCGAGCCGCCTCCTATCTTTAGCCATCCCTTGGCATCTGTCGTGCACCCACCACGACACCCCCCCCC
>LR738715.1:651352768-651412055 GCA_902687465.1 Secale cereale | reverse complement strand
CCCCTTTCCTTCTCCCTCTCCCACTCCCTTCCTTCCTTCCTTCTCCACTAAAGGAAAAAAGGGGAATCCTAGTCCTACTAGGATTGCAATCCTAGTAGGACTCCTCCCCACTTGGCGCACCCCTAGGGCCAGCCGGCCTCCCCTCTCCTCCTTTATATATAGGGGCAGGGGGCACCCTAGAAGACACAAGTTATTCTCTTAGCCATGTGCGGTGCCCCCCTCCACAGTTTACACCTCAGGTCATATTGTCGTAGTGCTTAGGTGAAGCCCTACACGATCTAGTTCACCATCACCGTAAACACACCGTCGTGCTGCCGGAACTCTCCCTTGACCCTCTACTGGATCAAGAGCTCGAGGGTCGTCATCAAGCTGAACGTGTGCTGAACTCGGAGGTGTCGTATGTTCGGTGCTTGATCGGTTGAATTGCAAAGACGTTCGACAACATCAACCGCATTATTCTAACGCTTCCACTTTCAGTCTATGAGGGTACATATTCACACTCTTCCCGTCTCATTGCTTTGCATCTCCTAGATAGATCTTGCGTGATCGTAGGATTTTTTTTTTGAAATTGCATGCTACGTTACCAACATCTTCACCCGGCTGCAACTATTCATCGATCCGACCCGTTGCGCCTCTCGTCCGAGTGATGTAGCCCAATTCGTTCTCCAAGTGGTATTCAAGCTGGGGGATAGCAAGGGCCGCTTTATCGGCGACGAGGGACCGAGTGGGGTTCAGATCCTTCTAAAGTCGCTCCAACTCCGGCTCCCTGTTGTAGCAATGCTCTGGTCTAAAGAAGATGGTCCATGAGTGAATAATTGAAGAAGATTTAGCAGCATGTGTACTTCACTCGGCCAAGGAAAAACTTATCGTGAAGCTTCTCGCTGAACTCCTCACAAAATTCTTCAATGTGCTTCTCCAGGGCATCCTTCTTGTCAGTCAGTTGTGTGACCTTGTCCTCTAGCTTGGCCTTCTCTTGAGTGGAGGAGTCGATGATAGCCTTGAGGTTCTTGATCTCGTCCTCCATCTTGTCGGCTGAAGCCAGCTTCTCGTCAGCGAGTTTGGCCTTGGTCCTTGCTTCCTTCTGGGCCAGCGCTAGGTCCTTGTCCTTGTTTTCCAACACCTGCTTCATGGTTTCTAAAGAAATAGAAGTCCTGTGCCTCATTATGAGTTGGCATTCTCACTACGAACATCTATCGGAGCAAAATGATTCGGATCAAGAGGGGAGAACTGTATTTAGCTACCAGTCGGACGAAATAGCTTACCTCACAGGGCCTCCTTCTCCTACTCCAGTCGGGTGCTCTTGAGCCTCTCGGTCTCCAGATCGAGTCGAAGGGGCGCCACCTCCTTCTCCATCGTAGCATAGTGGTATCCCATCTCACATGTCCTCTATGACATACAGAAAATAGTCGGCCGAAAGATCATGAAGGGGAACCAAAATCAGCGACTCACAAACATCCGGGCAAGCACCTCTAGAAGGAACAAGCTCGACCAATACCAAACTCTCAAGTATGTTTTGGCTATCGAGTCGACCGTGCACCTCTCGAAGGAACAAGCTCGACCAATACCAAACCTCGAAGTATTCTCTAACCCATCGTCACTATGTTGGCCCTTGAGTCGACAATGAAGAAGATAGGGGACAACAACACAAGATGACATGTTACACTCGGCCGAGTTCCGAGTCAGTAATAAGTTGGTCTGCTTATTACCTCATCAACACATGAGTATCGACGGGCGTCCCGAATGCCTAACGACAGTTCCGAAGACCGGCGTTGATTGCACACAATCAGCAGCAGTCTCAGGGACTATACCCACTGGGTGCACTCAGCGTGTCCCCACTCGAAATGACTCATTGACGTAGGGTCCGCACGCTTAACGTACGATGACGATATTGTATTATATGAGTTATGTTATTTGGTGACCGAATGTTGTTCGGAGTCCCGGATGAGATCGCGGACATGGCGAGGAGTCTCGAAATGGTGGAGAGGTAAAGATTGATATATATAGGAAGATAGTATTCAGACACCGGAAGTGTCCCAAAGTGTATCAGGTAATTATCGGAGTACCAGGGGGTTACCGGAACCCCCGGGGAAATATATGGGCCATATGGGCCATGAGAGGGGAGCACACCAGCCGACAAGGGGTGGCGCGCACCCCTAAGGAAGGAGATCGAATAGGAGAAGGAGAAGAGGGGGTTCACCCTCCCTCCTTCCTTCTCTCTTCCCTCTTCCCTTTTTCCCTCCGATGATCTATGGAAGGAGGGGGCGCCACTTGGGAAACCCCAAGTAGAGTTTGGATCATACTTCGGGCGCACCCTAGCTGCCTCCCTCGCCCTCCCACCTATATATATATATATATGTGTGTGTGTGGGGGGGGGCGCCCTAGAACATACACCATCAATTGTTAGACGCGTGCGGCACCCCCCTCCACAGATTACACCACCGGTCATATTCTTGCGGTGCTTAGGCAAAGCCCTGCGCGGATCACTTCACCATCACCATCACCATCACCATGCCATCATGCTGACGGAACTCATCTACTTCCTAGACATCTTGCTGGATCAAGAGGACGAGGGACGTTATCGAGCTGAACGTGTGCAGAACTCGGAGGTGCGTACGTTCGGTGCTTGATTGGTCGGAGCTAGAAGAAGTTCGACTACATCAACCGCGTTGTCAAACGCTTCTCCTTTCGGTCTACGAGGGTACATAGACACACTATCCCCCTCTAGTTGCTATGCATCTCCTAGATAGATCTTGTGTGAGCGTAGGATTTTTTTTGAAATTGCATGCTACGTTTGCCAACACTACAATCACTAGAAACATTGAATACCTCTGAAAGAAAAAGAAACATTAAAAAACACTATTTCAACATAATAAACAATATAAGGCTTTTTATGGCGTATGTTGTTGCCAGATTAGTGTTTTCTTTTGGCCTTTTTGGCCAAATGTCAGAACGTGTAAAAATTGAAGGAAAGATGTCCTAGAGGCAATAATAAAGATGTTATTTGTATTTCCTTGTATCAGGATAAATGACTTTTATTCCTGCTAGAATTGTATTAACCGGAAACTTAGTACATGTGTGAATACATAGACAAAACAGTATGTCCCTAGTATGCCTCTACTAGACTAGCTCATTGATCAAAGATGTTTAAGTTTCCTAGCCATAGACATGAGTTGTCATTTGATCAAAGAGATCACATCATTGGGAGAATGATGTGATGGACAAGACCCATCCGTTAGCTTAGCACCATGATCGTTTAGTTTTACTGCTATTGCTTTCTTTAAGACTTATACATGTTCCTATGACTATGAGATGATGCAACTGCCGAATACCGGAGGAACACCTTGTGTGCTATCAAACATCACAATGTAACTGGAAGACTATAAAGATGCTCTACAGGTGTCTCCAAAAGTGTTCGTAGTGTTGGCATAGATCAAGAATAGGATTTGTCACTCCAAGTGTCGGAGAGGTATCTCTGGCCCTCTCGGTAATGCACATCATAATAAGCCTTGCAAGCAAATGACTAATGAGTTAGTCACGAGATGATGTATTACGGAACGAGTAAAGAGACTTGCCGGCAACGAGATTGAACTAGGTATAGAGATACCGACGATCGAGTCTCGGGCAAGTAAACTACCGATGACAAAAGGAACAATGTATGTTGTTATGCGGTTTGACCGATAAAGATCTTCGTAGAATATGTAGGAGCCAATATGAGCATCCAGGTTCCGCTATTGTTTATTGACCGGAGATGAGTCTCGGTCATGTCTACATAGTTCTCGAACCCGTAGGATCCGCACGCTTAACGTTTGATGACGATTGGTATTATGAGTTTATGAGTTTTGATGTACCGAAGGTAGTTCGGAGTCCCGGATGAGATCAGGTACATGACGAGGAGTCTCGGAATGACCGAGACATAAAGATTGATATATTGGACGACTATATTTGGACACCGGAAGTGTTCCGGAAAAGTTTCGGATTAAACCGGAGTGCCGGAGGGGTATCGGTACCCCCCGGGGGATATAATGGGCCACTTGGGCCCTTAGTGGAGAGAAAAAGGGCCGGCCAGGACTGGGTCGCGCACCCCTCCCCCTTGGTCCAAATTGGACAAGGAAAGGAGGGGGTGGTGCCCCTTTCCTTCTCCCTCTCCCTCTCCTTCCTTCCCCCTTTCCCTCTTGGTGGACTCCTACTAGGAATAGGATTGGAATCCTATTCCTAGTAGGATTGGCCCTCCTAGGGCGCTCCATAGGGGCCGGCCGGCCTCCCCCCTTGCTTCTTTACATACGGGGGCGGGGGGAACCTCTAGACACACAAGTTGATCAAGTTGATCTCTCACAATCGTGTGTGGTGCCCCCCTCCACAGAAACACACCTCGGTCATATCATTGTAGTGCTTAGGCGAAGCCCTGCGCCGGTAGCTTCATCATCTCTGTCACCACGCCGTCGTGCTGACGAAACTCTCCCGCGAAGTTCTACTGGATCAAGAGCTCGTGGGAAGTCATCAAGTTGAACGTGTGCTGAACGCGGAGGCTCCGTATGTTCGGTGCTTGATCGGTTGGATCACGAAGAAAGTTCGACTACATCAACCGCGACACTAGACGCTTCCGCTCCCGGTCTACGAGGGTATGTGGACACACTCTCCCCTCTCGTTTCTATGCTTCTATTAGATAGATCTTGCGTGATCGTAGGAATTTTTTGAAATACTACATTCCCCAACGGTGGCATCATGAGCCAGGTCTATGCGTAGATGATATGCACGAGTAGAACACAATGTGTTGTGGGCGATAATAGTCATACTACTTACCAGCATGTCATACTTTGGTTCGGCGGTATTGTGAGATGATGTGGCCCGGACCGACATTATGCGTACGCTTACGCGAGACTAGTTTCACCGTTATGAGCACTCGTTGCTTAAAGGTGACTGGCGGGTGTCTGTCTCTCTCACTTTAGCTGAATCGAGTGTGGGTAGGCCCGGTCCTTGTGAAGGTTAAAACAACACATACTTGACGAAAAATCATTGTGGTTTTTGTATGCGTAGGTAAGATAGGTTCTTGCTAAGCCCGTAGCAGCCACGTAAAATTTGCAACAACAAAGTAGAGGACGTCTAACTTGTTTTTGCAGGGCATGTTGTGATGTGATATGGTCAAGACATGATGAGTTATACGTTATTGTATGAGATGTTCATGTTTTGTAAAGTTATCGGCAACTGGAAGGAGCCATATAGTTGTCGCTTTATTGTATGAAATATAGTCGCCATGTAATTGCTTTACTTTATCACTAAGCGGTAGCGATAGTCGTGGAAGCAATAGTTGGCGAGACGACAACGATGCTACGATGGAGAGCAAGGTGTCGCGCCGGTGATGATGGTGATCATGACGGTGCCGTGGAGATGGAGATCAAAAGCACAAGATGATGATGGCCATATCATGTCACATATTTTGATTGCATGTGATGTTTATCTTATTATGCTTCTTATTTTGCTTAGTACGACGGTAGCATTATAACATGATCTCTCACTAAATTTCAAGGTATAAGTGTTCTCCCTGAGTATGCACCGTTGCGAAAGTTTGTCGTGCCGAGACACCACGTAATGATCGGGTGTGATAAGCTCTACGTTCACATACAACGGGTGTAAGCCAGTTTTGCACACGCAGAATACTCAGGTTAAACTTGACGAGCCTAGCATATGCAGATATGGCCTCGGAACACTGGAGACCGAAAGGTTGAGCGTGAATCATATAGTAGATATGATCAACATAAGATGTTCACCAATGAAACCTACTCCATCTCACGTGATGATCGGACATGGTTTAGTTGATTTGGATCACGTGATCATTTAGATGACCAGAGGGATGTCTATCTAAGTGGGAGTTCTTTAGAAATATGATTAATTGAACTTTAATTTATCATGAACTTAGCCCTGATAGTTTTTTTTGCATATCTATGTTGTTGTAGATCTATGGCCCGTGCTACCGTTCCTTTGAATTTTAATGCATTCCTAGAGAAAGCTAAGTTGAAAGATGATGGTAGCAATTACACGGACTGGGTCCTTAACTTGAGGATTATCCTCATTGCTGCACAGAAGAATTATGTCCTTGAAGAACCGCTGGGTGACAAGCCTGCTGCAGGAGCAACCCCGGACGTTATGAACGTTTGGCAAGTTCGTTCTGATGACTACACGATATTTCAGTGTGCCATGCTTTACGGCTTAGAACCGGGACTTCAATGACGTTTTGAACGTCATGGAGCATATGAGATGTTCCAGGAGTTGAAGTTGATATTTCAAGCAAATGCCAGGATTGAGAAATATGAGATTTCCAATAAGTTACATAGCTGTAAGATGGAGGAGAACAGTTCTATCAGTGAACACTTGCTCAGAATGTCTGGGGTACTACAATCATATGACTCAACTTGGTTGCAAAGTTGTTGAAGATAGTGTTATTGATAGAGTTCTTCAATCACTGCCACCAAGCTATAAAGGCTTCATGATAAACTATAACATGCAAGGGATGTAGAAGACAATTCCCGAGCTCTTCGCTATGCTCAAAGCTGTGGAGGTAGAAACCAAAAAGGAGCATCAAGTGTTGATGGTTAACAAGACCACTAGTTTCAAGAAAAAGGGCAAGGGAAAGAAGGGGAACTTCAAGAAGAATAGCAAGACAGTTGCTACTCCCACGAAGAAACCCAAGTCTGGAGCCAAGCCTAAAACTGAGTGCTTCTACTACAAAGGGACTGAACACCAAAAGCGGAACTGCCCCAAGTATTTGGAGGATAAGAAGGATGGCAAGGTGAACAAAGGTATATGTGATATACATGTTATTGATGTGTACCTTACTAATGCTCATAGTAGTACCTGGGTATTTGATACTGGTTTGGTTGCTAATATTTGTAACTCGAAACAGGGACTACGGATTAAACGAAGATTGGTTAAGGATGAGGTGACGATGCACATGGGAAATGGTTCCACAGTCGATGTGATCGCTGTCGGCACGCTACCTCTACATCTACCTTCGGGATTAGTTTTAAACTTGAATAATTGTTATTTGGTGCCAGCGTTAAGCATGAACATTATATCTGGATCTTGTTTATTGCGAGACAGTTATTCATTTAAATCTGAGAATAAATGGTTGTTCTATTTATATGAGTAATATCTTTTATGGTCATGCACCCTTGAAGAGGGGTCTATTCTTGTTGAATCACGATCTTAGTGATACACATATTCATACTATTGAAGCCGAAAGATGTAAGGTTAATAATGATAGTGCAACTTATTTGTGGCACTGCCATTTAGGTCATATTGGTGTAAAGCGCGTGAAGAAACTCCATAGTGATGGACTTTTGGAATAACTTGATTATGAATCACTTGGTGCTTGCGAACCATGCCTCATGAGCAAGATGACTAAAACTCCGTTCTCCGGAACAATGGAGCGAGCAACAGATTTGTTGGAAATCATACATACTGATGTATGTGGACCGATGAGTGTTGAAGCTCGCGGCGAGTATCGTTATTTTCTGAACTTCACTGATGATTTGAGAAGATATGGGTATATCTACTTGATGAAGCACAAGTCTGAAACATTTGAAAAGTTCAAAGAATTTCAGAGTGAAGTAGAGAATCATCGTAACAAGAAAATAAAGTTTCTGCGATCTGATCATGGAGGTGAATATTTGAGTTACGAGTTTGGTCTTCATTTGAAACAATGTGGAATGGTTTCACAACTCACGCCACCCGGAACACCACAACGTAATGGTGTCCGAACATCGTAACCGTACTTTATTAGATATGGTGCGGTCTATGATGTCTCTTACCGAATTACCACTATCATTTTGGGGTTATGCTTTAGAGACAGCTGCATTCATATTAAATAGGGCACCATCTAAATCTGTTGAGACGACGCCTTATGAACAGTGGTTTGGCAAGAAACCAAAGTTGTCGTTTCTTAAAGTTTGGGGCTGCGATGCTTATGTGAAAAAGCTTCAACCTGATAAGCTCGAACCCAAGTCGGAGAAATGTGTCTTCGTAGGATACCCAAAGGAGACTGTTGGGTACACCTTCTATCACAGATCCGAAGGCAAGATACCCGTTGCTAAGAATGGATCCTTTCTAGAGAAGGAGTTTGTCTTGAAAGAAGTGAGTGGGAGGAAAGTGGAACTTGACGAGGTAATTGTACCTTCTCCCGAATTGGAAAGTAGTACATCACAGAAACTGGTTCCAGTGATTCCTATACCAATTAGTGAGGAAGCTAATGATGATGATCATGAAACTTCATATCATGTTTCTGCTGAACTTCGTGGATCAACCAGAGTGCGTTCCGCGCCAGAGTGGTATGGCAACCCAGTTCTGGAAGTCATGTTACTAGACCATGATGAACCTACGAACTATGAGGAAGCGATGATGAGCCCAGATTCCGCAAAATGGCTTGAGGCCATGTAATCTGCGATAGGATCCATGTATGAGAACAAAGTGGTGGACTTTGGTTGACTTGCCCAATGATCGGCAAGCCATCGAAAATAAATGGATCTTCAAGAGGAAGACCGACACTGACGGTAATGTTACTGTTTACAAAGCTCGACTTGTTGCGAAAGGTTTTTGACAAGTTCAAGGAGTTGACTACGATGAGACATTCTCACCCGTAGTGATGCTTAAGTCTGTACGAATCATGTTAGCAATTGCCGCATTTTATGATTATGAAATCTGGCAAATGGATGTCAAAACTGCATTCCTGAATGTATATCTCAGAGAAGAGTTGCATATGATGCAACCAGAAGGTTTTGTCGATCCTAAAGGTGCTAACAAAGTGTGCAAGCTCCAGCGATCCATCTATGGACTCGTGCAAGCATCTCGGAGTTGGAATATACGCTGTGATGAGGTGATCAAAGCATATGGTTTTATACAGACTTTTGGAGAAGCCTGTATTTACAAGAAAGTGAGTGGGAGCTCTGTAGCATTTCTGATATTATATGTGGATGACATATTGTTGATTGGAAATGATATAGAATTTCTGGATAGCATAAAAGGATACTTGCATAAGAAATTTTCAATGAAAGACCTCGGTGAAGCTGCTTACATATTAGGCATCAAGATATATAGAGATAGATCAAGACGCTTAATTGGACTTTCACAAAGCACATACCTTGATAAAGTTTTGAAGAAGTTCAAAATGGATCAGTCAAAGAAAGCGTTCTTGCCTGTGTTATAAGGTGTGAAGTTGAGTAACTCAATGCCCGACCACTTCAGAAGATAGAGAGAAAATGAAAGTCATTCCCCATGCCTCAGCCATATGATCTATCATGTATGCAATGTTGTGTACCAGACCTGATGTGTGCCTTGCTATAAGTTTAGCAGGGAGGTACCAAAGTAATCTAGGAGTGGATCACTGGACAGCGGTCAAGAACATCCTGAAGTACCTGAAAAGGACAAGGAATATGTTTCTCGTGTATGGAGGTGACAAAGAGCTCATCGTAAACGGTTATGTCGATTCAAGCTTTGACACTGATCCGGATGACTCTAAGTCACAAACCGGATATGTATTTTTATTAAACGATGGAGCTGTCAGTTGGTGCAGTTCGAAGCAAAGCGTTGTGGCAGGATCTACGTGTGAAGCGGAATACATAGCTGCTTCAAAAGCAGCAAATGAAGGAGTCTGGATGAAGGAGTTCATGTCCGATCTAGGTGTGGTACCTAGTGCATCGGGTCCAATGAAAATATTTTGTGACAACATTGGATCAATAGCCTTGGCGAAGGAATCCAGGTTTCACAAGAGAATAAAGCACATCAAAGGGCGCTTCAATTCCATCCGCGATCAAGTCAAGGAGGGAGACATAGAAATTTGCAAGATACATACAGATCTGAATGTAGCAGACCCGTTGACTAAGCCTCTTCCACGGGCAAAACATGATCAGCACCAAGACTCCATGGGTGTTAGAATCATTACTTTGTAATCTAGATTATTGACTCTAGTTCAAGTGGGAGACTGAAGGAAATATGCCCTAGAGGCAATAATAAAGATGTTATTTGTATTTCCTTATATCATGATAAATGTCTTTTATTCATGCTAGAATTGTATTAACCGGAAACTTAGTACATGTGTGAATACATAGACAAAACAGTATGTCCCTAGTATGCCTCTACTAGACTAGCTCATTGATCAAAGATGGTTAAGTTTCCTAGCCATAGACATGAGTTGTCATTTGATCAAAGAGATCACATCATTGGGAGATTGATGTGATGGACAAGACCCATCCGTTAGCTTAGCACTATGATTGTTTAGTATTACTGCTATTGCTTTCTTCATGACTTAAACATGTTCCTATGACTATGAGATTATGCAACTTCCGAATACCGGAGGAACACCTTGTGTGCTATCAAACGTCACAACGTAACTGGGTGTCTATAAAGATGCTCTACAGGTGTCTCCAAAAGTGTTCGTGGTGTTGGCATAGATCAAGAATAGGATTTGTCACTCCGAGTGTCGGAGAGATATCTCTGGGCCCTCTCGGTAATGCACATCATAATAGCCTTGCAAGCAAATGACTAATGAGTTAGTCACGAGATGATGTATTACGGAACGAGTAAGGAGACTTGCCGGCAACAAGATTGAACTAGGTATTGAGATACCGACGATCGAATCTCGGGCAAGTAACATACCGATGACAAAAGGAACAACGTATGTTGTTATGCGGTTTGACCGATAAAGATCTCTGTAGAATATGTAGGAGCCAATATGAGCATCCAGGTTCCGCTATTGGTTATTGATCGGAGATGAGTCTCGGTCATGTCTACATAGTTCTCGAACCCGTAGGATCCGCACGCTTAATGTTTGATGACGATCGGTATTATGAGTTTATGAGTTTTGATGTACCGAAGATAGTTCGGAGTCCCGGATGAGATCACGGACATGACGAGGAGTCTCGGAATGTCCGAGAAGTAAAGAATGATATATTGGACGACTATATTCAGACACCGAAAGTGTTCTGGAAAAGTTTCGGATTAAACCGGAGTGCCGGAGGGGTATCGGTACCCCCCGGGGGAACTAATGGGCCACGGGGGCCCTTAGTGGAGAGAAAAAGGGCCGGCCAGGGCTAGGCCGCGTGCCCCTCCCCCTTGGTCCGAATTGGACAAGGAAAGGAGGGGGGTGGCGCCCCTTTCCTTCTCCCTCTCCCTCTCCTTCCTTCCTCCTCTCCCTCTTGGTGGACTCCTACTAGGAATAGGATTGGAATCATATTCCTAGTAGGATTGGCCCTCCTAGGGCGCGCCATAGGGGCCGGCCGGCCTCCCCCCTTCCTCCTTTATATACGGGGGCAGGGGGCACCTCTAGACACATAAGGTGATCAAGTTGATCTCTCCCAACCGTGTGCGGTGCCCCCTCCACAGAAACACACCTCGGTCATATCGTTGCAGTGCTTAGGCGAAGCCCTGCGCCGGTAGCTTCATCATCTCCGTCACCATGCCGTCGTGCTGACGAAACTCTCCCGCGAAGTTCTACTGGATCAAGAGCTCGTGGGACGTCATCAAGCTGAACGTGTGATGAACGCGGAGGCTCCGTACGTTCGCTGCTTGATTGGTTGGATCGCGAAGAAAGTTCGACTACATCAACCGCGTCACTAGATGCTTCCGCTCCCGGTCTACGAGGGTATGTGGACACACTCTCTCCTCTCGTTGCTATGCTTCTAGTAGATAGATTTTGCGTGATCGTAGGATTTTTTTTTTGAAATACTACGTTCCCCAACAAAAATTTGGGTGGGTTTGTGGAGGAATTAGTTAGGGTCGACTGATTTAAAGTAACTCCAACGCGCGGACCTAAGCGAACGCACACTTTATCCATTTTTATCTGTTTGGGTAGGTCATATGTTCGATGTCCGACTAGTTTTTGGTTTGGGTCGGCAGTGCGTCGAACGCGCTGATCCATATTTGCGTGCATGGCTGGCTTGCCATCATGTTTCAAACAATATACACACATTTTATATAGTTTCACAAGGAAAAAATATAGCATAGTTCCATAACTTAAATAAATATACCGTACTTTACAAGCCAAATAAAACATAAATTGTCTTAATTTTTTTAAGATACATCTATTGGTTGCCAACATGAGCCCACACATTCTCAACCAAATCATCTTGCAGCTGAATGTGAATTTCTCAATCACGCATTTGATGATGAAATTGGGTGAACTGTGCAAATGTTGTTTTCCTTTTCCATGCTCACGCACAACATTGTCACCCTGTAACTGAAACCCTTGATCGTAGGTACGTTCCGGGCGGTCATTCTCTACGATCATATTATGCATGATCACACAAGAAGTCATCACCTCCCACAACTTCTTGGTGCTTCAAGTTCTAGCATGATATCGAACGATGCCCCGTCGAGATTGGAGAACACCAAAGGCACACTAGACATCCTTCCTAGCACTCTCTTGCTCTTGGGTAAGTCTCTTCCTCTTCTCTCTGATAGGGTTGGGGATTGTCTTCACAATAGTGACCCACTGATGATATATACCGTCAGCTAGGTAGTATCATTTGTTGTAGTTGTGGCCATTGATGTTAATATTCAATGGAGGGTTATTGCCTTCGGCAAGCCTTGCAAACACCAGTGAGCGTTGAACCTTGTTGATATCATTGTGCGGTCTGGCCATTTTTTATAAATGGAGGAAGACCCCCGGCCTCTGCATCTGGACGATGCAGGCAGCCATTTTATTAATTGTTCACATAAGACTTTACAAAGTAATACAATAGTAAGACTAAAGCCACCGTCTAGGCAACATATGTCGCTACTCCTATCCAATTGATGTAGAGGTGCTGATAGTCTGGGCCTAATACCAAACATACCTCGTATCCAAACCTACCATCTAAGACCTGAGGTCCCATCCAGGACGCCTACCGGGAATGGGGCACCCACCGGTCCGGCGCAGTCCTCAACCAGGACGCCTGCCGGGTATGAGGCCGCCGCAGCCACCTACCACAAATCCATCTTCAGAATTGTACTGCTGCATCTACCTTGCCCGGTCTAGCTGCAGTCGACACCACCACAACGCCAGACCATGTCACCCTCCTGCGCGAGTCCATCTCCGCGCATCGGACGCCGAGTCACCACAACGTCATGCCGCCGAGATCTGCCACCATCAATGAGTGAGATGAAGCACCGCTCCACCAAAGAATCCGTCCTCTGGTCCCTCGATCACGTGTGCACCTCCAAGAATGACGCCCCACAGGGGGAAACGACACTAGAGCGCCGCCGTCATCCAATCATCCGATCTAGGGTTTCCCCCGGAGATAGCAGAGAGTGGCCTTTAACTTCTCCATGGCGATGTCTTCAAGAAGGGAACGATGCAGATAGCACCGCCATCGCCGGCCTTGGCAATAGCCGAAAGCAAGTTTTCACCCAAATCTGTTCGAGGAATCAACTCCCGTGCACGGTCGCCGCCGTCGCCAGGCTAAGCACTCGCCGCCGTCGGCACCTCCACGATGACCAAAGGCCGTGGGACTCGCCGCCACCATGCCTGGGCCGCCGGCCACCGCTGCCAACATCAACCCCACCATCCATCGGATCTTGGCAGGGATCCCAGATCCATCCCCCACAACCCACCACCATGGAGGGGAGGAGGCGGCACCAGCGAGGGACGCCGGGAGCGGGAGAAGGAACCGAGGGAGGGTCGGCCCGACGCCTGGCACCATCAGGTAGATGGGAACACCCCGCGGAGTCCCCAACTGCGTGCGGGAGAGAGACGCCCCACCGCCGCCAACGACACATGGCCTTTGGCCGGCGACGCCCCAGGCGGCAGCGAGGAAGGGGGTTGAGGCGAAGGGGACGACGGGGGCGGCGCTAGCGTTTCCTCCCCGGGGCGCCCGCGGGAGCGCCTCGGGGAGGGAAGGGAGGGAGGGGAGGAGATGAGATCTGGGAGCGCCCATGCCGAAGAAAGAGTGCCAGATCCAGAGATCTTGTGAGGCCATGGCCTCAAGTATGACAGTGCAAGCCCTAACATGCCCCCTATACTGCAGTTGTCAAGCAGAAGGGCAGTTCTTCCACTCCCAGTGCATGCAGTCTATACTGCCAAGCATCCATGGGAATCCCTTGTTGGCATTCATCGCCAACAAGTGGGTTGTATCTTCAGTAGTTGGATCTCTCAAGTACTTAGTGACAAACACTATAAACATAGCCTTGCAGAACTTGTACATGGAGTCTAGGCACGCAGACTCGCTTATACGGATGTACTCGTCAATAAGATCACCGGGCACTCCGTATGCAAGTATCCGGATAGCTGCACTCCATTTTTGATAAGAGGAGAAGCCAATCTTTCCAAGGGCATCCTCCTTGCACTCGAAATATTTATCATGCCCGACCACCCCTCTCGAATACGATTAAAAACATGCCTAACCATACGAAGACGACGCCAGAATTGGTGATGTCTGAAGAGCGGGTTGGGTGTCTCAAAGTAGTCCTTTCAAATAAGAAAATGACTGCTCTCTTGGTTGCAATTCAAAGCCGGAGTGTGCCCCGGGATCGAGCCCCGGAAACAATGACCACTGCCGACTAAGGTGTCATGGACTAATGCGGTAGCCACCATCTCCTCATCGTCGGATCAGAAGTCGTCGGAGTCGCAGAGGAAATTGTGGAAAAAATAACTCATTGGCGGAGTCCATTTGTACCTTAGGGGCAAACTGTCGAATAGTTTGCGGGCGTCGTCGAAGAAGCTGGCCGGCGAAGAGACGTGTGCCTCCCCTGGACCCGGTAGCTGGCCTGGCAGCGTCCGGCGAGCGTGACGGCATCAGGCAAGCGTGGCGGTGTGAGACGAGGGAGCTGGCCGGGGCGACTTCGTGCTCGCAACGATGGCGGGGTGGGGTGGGAAGCTGTCGTATCCCGGCGGTGAGGCGATGTTGGTGGAGACGTGGGAGGTGGCAGTGTGCTGGGGAGGTGTGTGGGCGCGGATTGTTGGTAGGGGCACCAGAACTTCAGGACGGCGGAGACGGTGTGGGCGGGAAAGGGCTTGCTGTCGATGGGGGTGGAAGAGAATGACCAATATGCTACCGACTAATGGGCCAAGGGGGGGGGAGTAGGTGCACGCCCGCTTTGTTTCCGCGACGACGCAAATGAGGCTTAAATTTGGGTCAGAAATGGGTTGTTAGGCGGACGAAAAGTGAACACGTGTTCGTTTGAGTTTGCGCGTTGAGCCAATTTTTCTATCCGCGATAACCCAAACATGAGGATAAAATGAGTCAGTGCATGGGAGTTGTCTCATATAAAGCCTTCGTAGACTATGAGGCTACATATAAAACCTTCGTGATTCTAAAAAGAAACATATAAAACCTTCGTGAGTAAAATGGGAACGGGTACATGTAAATTCTATCCCATGCACGACCTAATCCTGTCCGGGTGCGTCCGTTTGGGATTAAATGGACATACCAGACGTCCCAGCGCGCTGACGTAAACGTATTTTTGTTCGTTTTCTGTCTGCTTTCGACCTATTCTCGGCTCAAGTTTGGGCCGTCTTTGAGGTGAAACAGACAGCGCGCGGACGGCTCAGATGCGCGCGCTTGTCCTCCCCTGACCCGCCCATCGGTGGCAGATGCCTCCCTTTTTCTAGCTACCCACCCCCACCACCACCGAGCCCTTCAAGCACCCTCGTCCCTTGCTATCGCCGCCATTGTCATTGCCACTGCGCAGCTCGGACGCGCGCTCGCCTCAACCCTTGTCGCAGCACCCTTTCCCTCGACGCCCCTGAGCTATCCAACCATGGCCACCTGATTTGCGCTCCCGACGGTCGGATTTGGAGTGGATCCAGCCAGGCGTGAGCTCTCCCTGCTGTGGGAGGCTGCGCCGTGCCATGGACTGGCCGGGCATCGGGTCGGAGGGCAACGGCAAGGACGAAAGGCCGCATGAAGTGCAGGTACTGAGTCCTCCTCTAGCCACTCGGATCTACACCGTCGGCCGTTCGTCGACATATACGCGAACGTCCGTCGGTCGGTCTCGGTGCTGGCCCAAAGACTCGTCGGCACACCGTTTTCGCTCATAAAGTGTGAAGACTGCCCAAATAAGGTCTTGCGCCGCGTGTCTACAACGCCGAAATATTCCAGATGTGTTTTCGTCAAGTGCTCAAACGATGGGGTATGTGCTACTTTAGCTTCGGTTGTGCTCTCGGATTCAACTAGTTGTACTAACTTAAAATTTTATTGTGTAGAATGGATGCAACTTTTGATATTGAGAAAAAAAATACATTGATATATTGATGAGCTCATTTTAATAGATGTTCGTGTACTTTTAGCTAGAATAGAGGCTAGAGATGAAACTAGTGCATTTGTTGCTAGAATAGAGGCTCGAGATGAGACTAGATTCGAGAAAGCAACATCTACTTCTTTAGACTTGAAGAAGAAAGAAGCATGCAAGATCAAGCCTCCGCATATCAACAATAAATGCATCGAGAAGGCACTAATCCAACTTATGGGGCGGTTAAGGAAGTTGGATATCTTCTGAAATGCCTTTTTGAGATTCTTGTTTTCTTTGGTCTTGATATTCTAGTCAAAATTTGATGATGTATTTTCATGTATCAAAAATCAATGATGAAAGTCCCTTTGGGGACATCCGATAAAATCAATGATGAAAAAAAAGATCTGTGCTTCAAAAGAAAAATGCATGCGGATGGGATGCGGCCGAAATGCGGCCGTGCGTTGGGCGCACGGCCGGCACATCCCATCAAAGGTCCGGACATGACCCCATTGCTCTACCCAAACGGATATAATCCGCGTAAAATGGACGTCCGAATGAGATCGTGCGTTGGAGTTGGCCTTAGAGCAACTCCAATGGGCCGACCCAAACGGGCGGCGATTTCGTCCGCTTTTTGTCCGTTTGGGTCGGCCGCCCGCCCGGTGTCCGCCCTGTTTTTCATATGGGTCGGCAGCGCGCCCAACACGCCGACCCATATGTGCAGACGTGGCTAGCTGGCCGCCCAATTTTACATTGCATTCAACATATTGTGAAATGAAAATTTAACAAGCAAAATAATTTAGCCACCCAAATAAATAATATAGTTTTACAGGCCAAATAAAAATAAAAACGTTTCACACAGTTTTGCAAACGAATAAAAGAAGATACATCTATTGGTTGCTAACATGAGTCCACATATGCTCAACTAAATCATTTTGCAGTTGCACGTGAGTTTCCCAATCACGCATGTCTTCATAAAACAGAGTGAACTGCTCAAATGTTGCCGCTACTCCATGCATAGGCACAACATTCTCACCCTGAAACTGAAAGCCTTGATCGTACAGACGTTCTGGGCGCCCGTCTTCTACGATCATATTGTGCATAATCACACAAGCACTCATCACCTCCCATAGTTTCTGCGTGCTCCAAGTATTAGCAGGATACCGAGCGATGCCCCATCGAGATTGCAAAACACCATAGGCACGCTCGACATCCTTTCTAGCACTCTCTTGCTCTTGGGCAAATCTTTTTCTTTTCTCTCCGACAGGGTTGGGTATTGTCTTTACAATAGTGGTCCACTGAGGATAGATACCGTCACCCAAATAGTACCATTTGTTGTAGTTGTGGCCGTTGACAGTAAAGTTCACCGGTGGGTTGTTGACTTCGGCAAGCCTAGCAAACACCGGCGAGCGCTGAAGCACGTTGATATCATTGTGTGATCCAGCCATGCCAAAGAAAAAGTGCCAGATCCAGAGATCTTGAGATGCCACGGCCTCTAGTATGACAGTGCAAGCCCTGACATGTCCCTTATACTGCCCTTGCCCAGCAGAAGGGCAGTTCTTCCACTCCCAGTGCATGCAGTCTATGCTACCAAGCATCCCCGGGAAGCCCCTGCTAGCATTCATTGCCAACAAACGGGTTGTATCTTCAGCTGTCGGCTCTCTCAAGTACTCAGGGCCAAACACAGAAATCACATCCTTCCAGAACTTATACAGGGACTCTAGGCATGTAGACTCGCTCATACGGACGTACTCGTCAATGAGATCACCGGGCACTCCGTATGCAAGCATTCGGATGGCGGCAGTGCATTTCTGATAAGAGGAGAAACCAATCTTGCCGACGTCATCCTCTTTGCACTCGAAGTAGTCATCATAGCCGACCACTCCCTCTCTAATACGGTTAAAAACATGCCTACTCGTACGGAACCGGCGGCGAAATTTGTGATGTTTGAACAACGGGTTTGTTGTATCAAAGTAGTCCTACCAAAGAAGGAAATGCCCGCTCTCTCGGTTACGATTCAACGCCGGAAGGTGGCCCGGAATGGAGCCACGGAACAACGTCCGCTGGTTGTTGAGGTGGTGATGGACCAACACGGCAGCCAATATCTCCTCCTCGTCGTCGGACGACGAATCGTCGGAGTCGCAAATGAAATTGTGGAAAAAGAACTCGTCGGCGGAGTCCATTTTCATACCTTGGCAAACTGTCGAACAACTTGCGAGAGTCGAAGAAGGAGACGGCCGGCGAGGGGAGACGCGGCGCCCACAGACCAGCTAGCTGCCCTGCCGGCGTCCGACGAGTGTGACGGCGTCCGACGAGCGTGCGGGGGTGGCGAGGCGTCTTCCAGGTCGCGGGCGGGAACCAGTTTGCTCCCCGGCGGTAAAATGGTGGCGGCGGGCGACTGGGGGCAGGGGCGGCGTTGCTGGGCGGATGTGGAGGTGGCGGGAGCTGAAAGAGTCGCCGGCAAAAATGGGCGGCGGCGTCGGTGACGCAGGAGGCGGGGACAAGGGTTGCTTCTTGGCCAGGGGAGGGTAGGCCAATATGCCACAAACCAACGAGCCCGCGGACACGAGTAGGCGAGCGCGCGCTTGTCGCGTGTCCGCACCGACGCAAATCAGACTCAAAAATGAATCGGGAATGAGCCGCCCGCGGACGAAAAAACGGATGCGTGTCCGTTTGGATCGATGCGTTGGGCCACCTTTTCTGTCCGCGCCGACCTGAATGGACGGTCACGGATGAAATGGGTCGCACCATTAAAGTTGCTCTTACCTGCCGATGATGGATCTGCGGTCTTCCGGTCCCGATGAAACCAAGTCCGCACGCCAGCAGGGGCAGATTGCCTGTATCAGCACGGCCGACGGTGTCAATCAGTGGCATCGGCGCCGCCTTCTCTCCTCTCACCGGCGGACGCCGCACGGCGACACGACACGTGCGCGTGCGTCCACGGAAGCTGCCGCTGCCGACCTCCACGATCTCATCGGGTGCATCATCCAACACGCGCCTCGCTGCAGTCTGCCCGAGCAGCGTGTGCCCGTGTCCTCAGCCTCCTCGCTTCTTTTCTGCAGCCATCGCGCACCGCTGCAGCCCCGAAGGCGCAACACAATACCCCGGAAATTGTACAGTGGGGCAAGAAGAAAAGTCCCTCCCCATCACCCCACCAAGAAACCGTAGTCGTCACACTCACGGTCACGGGCTCACTCCACTCCGCGCACTCTCACTCTCCCTAGCTCCGTCCGTCTCCGCCCGGCGCGACCGGCGCGCGCCGCGGCCATGGCCGTGAGCAACAACATCACGGCGTGCCTCAACTTCCTGGCCCTAATCTGCACCATCCCGGTGCTCGCCACGGGCCTGTGGTTCGCCTCCAAGCAGGGCGCCGAGTGCGCGCGCCTGGCGCGCTGGCCCGTGGCCATCCTGGGGGTTCTCCTCCTCCTCGTCGCCCTCGCCGGCTTTGTCGGCGCCTACTGGAACCGCCAGGGCCTGCTGGCCGCCTACCTCTTCGCCATGGCGGCCCTCATCACGCTCCTCCTGGCGCTCCTCGTATTCGCCTTCGCCGTCACCCACGGCTCCGGGGCGTACGACGTGCCCGGCCGCGCCTACCGCGAGTACCGCCTCGAGGGCTTCTCCGGGTGGCTGCGCGGGTACGTTGCCGGGGATCCCCGGCGGTGGGAGGGGATCAGGGCGTGCCTCGCCGCGTCGGACACCTGCAAGAAGCTCACCATGGAGACCGCCTTCTTCATCGCCCCCGAGCAGTTCTACCAGTCCGACCTCACGCCGCTGCAGGTAATACTGATTAACTGATTACTGATGTTAAATGCTGGAATTTTCACGAGTAATCTAGTTAATTGCTCGCGTTGTAGAATTAATTGGTAAATGTAGGACTACAGCGTGCTAATGTCAGGGTTCCTTATCTGAAGTGGCTGCAAGATAGTGGTAAGTAATAGTGGCTAAGTAGTACTGGTTGGCAATAGGAATCAAATTAACAGCGAGCATACTTTGTGGGTTGATCGACTACATTGCGTGACATTCATTTTTTTTCCTTGAGTGCAAATGGTCTAAAGTCGAATCAATGCCAGGTAGGCTGATGATTTTTGGGTTCAGCGTGCAAGTGCAAGTGCAAGTAGGTCTGTCCATGTGAGCACCACTAGTGAGCTTGTAGAAGAAAGAACTGTAATTGAAGTGGAGATGGCGCTATCTTAGGAGTAGTACATGTGAGAATAGATCGGCATAGAAATGTGGGTCAGCGCACGGAAGCGTGTAATTTATTTATATGACTACCAATTCGAGGTGATCGAAGCTTCCATGTGCATGATGCAACCAAATTAAGCATGGCAAAATTTCAATTTTCTTCTTCTTAATAAACTAAAAAATAAATAGGCACGGCACGGACACGGCATGGCCTGGCGTCCTCGCTAACCAGCTCACCCTGCATGCGTTCATTCTTGTCCCCTTGCGCAACCGCTTGCTCTGGATTTACTCTCTGGCTGTCGTCGTGCGTGCAGTCTGGCTGCTGCAAGCCGCCGACGGCGTGCGGGTACGCCTACGTGTCGCCGACGGTGTGGGCGAGCCCGGCGAACCCGGCGGCGGACGCGGACTGCGGCGCCTGGAGCAACGACCCGCGGCAGCTCTGCTACTGGTGCGTCTCCTGCAAGGCCGGCATGCTGGGCACCCTGCGCGACCAGTGGCGCCGGGCCAACGTGGCGCTCGTCGCCGCCACCGTCGCGCTCCTCGTCGTCTACGTCATCGGCTGCAGCGCCTTCAAGAACGCGCAGACCGAGGACCTCTTCCGCCGCTACAAGTGGAGCAACAACACCTGATGCTGACATTGTGAACTTGTATGATTACCAGACGAACTAGTGTAGATTATGTAGTGATAAGTAACACTTGTACCGTCAGTGTCCAGCCTCTCTCCCTGAAAGAAGTTTCACTCTCATGAGTTGTATTTGGCCACTAGACCTGGTGCAGTTGCTAGTGCTATGGCTTATGGCTACATTTTCACCCAAAATTCTCGAGGAAATGCGGTGTACGTTCAGATTTGTCATTGTTTCAAGGCAAAAAGTAAATAAAATTATGATTGGGGGTGTGAGTGGCAAATTTGTAGCGGCCGCCCTCCTCCCCCCCTCCCCCAAAAAAAAGAAAAAACCTCACACATACAAAAAGTAAAATTGCATCTCAATTCTTAGAAGGGCCGCAGTCTATAGGACTATAGGAGGGCCGCAGTCTATAGGCCTACGCAACGCAGAACAACCACGGTGTCCATGGGAGGAGGCTGCACACCTCTCTCGGCGCCCAATGCAACCACACACAAATGTAGTGTATGCCTAACGAAACCACCTAACCAACTACCTCCCAAGAAGGAGACCCCGCCACCATCACCAGTGATGGGATGAGGTAGTGGTGCTAGCGGATAGGTAGGATATCCCCATGAAACATCGCCTCCATGGTATCAAGGAGTAACAATACTCGTGAATCTATCATTTGTGGTTGAAGCTCGAGTCATCTTTGCCTAGGCCAACCAGTCACCTCCACACGAAACCAATTGGCCCGAGAAGTGGTTGGGCAAGCGACACACCATAGCCAACGTATAGACGTTTAGCCCATGATCTAGTGCGACGCCTCTACCAAGCTAGATCTGCAACCTGACTGACAGCCCGGCCACTTCTATCCTACGTTGAGATCAAGGCGAGGATGGCCAAATCCACTGCCGCCAACCACCATAGTCGGTCCGCTCACTGCCCACATAGCCACGACAATGTGGCCACCGTCGATGCCATCCAAGGCCGCCACCTTGGAGCTAGAGTCCCTCCTTAGGGCCTTCTCAAATAAGCTGGGATAAGCTAGCCCCTACTCATTAAAAAAAATTGGTTGGACTTTTAGAATAAGCTGGGTAGGGGGCAACTTATTCTGGAATCCAAAAAAAACAGCAAAAGAACCGTCCCTTAAGTGCTTGCCATCCAAAGCTAACATGATTTGCAAGCCAGGGAAGACCCGGGGGCGGTGAGAGGTATGGTTCGCCCCTGCAGTGACGCATGCGTTTTCTCTCCCGACAATTTCCACTTTTGACAACATGTATCTAAATAGTGAAAACTTTTCTTCGACATGGCTACTTTAAGTGATTGAATTTCAAAATAATAGATGGTTGTGTACATCAATCTATGCAGAGACTGGGGGTGTCCCTCCTTTAAAAAATAACATATGAATATATATTCCACGATATTCGATTGACATTGATTTGGTAAAGTATATGTCAATGTCAATGATGTTTTGTATAAACTTGACCGTAGTTATAAAGTTTGACTTACGACAAAACTAAAATACACTATATTTTGGACCGAGTACTGTATTAAGTTTATGGAAACATATTTTTAATAAAAACAAACTTAAGTTTCTGTCAATTAACAGCGACATGTTCACAAGTCCAAGTCAGGGTACAATTTTGACCCAGTACAATGTAAGAGAGTTTACCAGAGTTCTTTTTGCATAATTAAACATCATGGGAAATGTTAGCTTTCACAATATTCCACGGCGTTCGATTTAAGCTTCATTTAATTAACATCAACATATTCCCAAGTTTATTTTGCTTTACAATCATGCATGTTGTCTGGATTCAGGGCACACCTTTTCTCCTCGGAACCCATTCAGGGCACACTTTTGGCTGAGTGCAATGAGAGTTTAGCAAGTTTCCCTTTTCCTTAACATAGGAGATGATGTTTGCACGAACATTTCCTTCTTTTAGAAATAATAAAATGAGCAATGCCGGACTACAGTTGACTTTGATAAAATTCCATTAACTTTTTTTCTTTGGTGAGTGAATGGGCAGCACTACCAATGTAGAATCTGTGGTTCCATGGTTAGAAAAAAAAAGTGGAATTGTTTAGATGACCCCCACTAATCCGTATCATCAATATTAAATACTCCATCCGTCCCACAATATAAGCCGTTATTACATTCAATATAGTCACAATTCATACCCAACCGAGAAAGGATAGTAACTGCACAAGGCGGAAGGGAAGGAGCCCGATACTCTTGCTCCGACGTCGGATAGATCGGCGGTCTCCTCCCTCTATGGCCGTCGTTGTGGCGGTGGGAGAGTGGAGGAACTTTCGATCTGTGTTGGAGGCGCATAGATAGTAGGGTTAGGATCCGCGGCGCTGGCGGGATGGTGGTGGCGGAGCTGTTGTGGAATAAAGGTGCTGGATCTCGTTCCCCATCTCGGCGAAGCCTTGCGAGGCGGAGCCGACGAGGTTCCGGTGTGGTCTGCCCCTGGATCCCTTCATCAAGAGAGGTTTAGTGCTCCTGGTGAGCTGTTGTGGAATAAAGTTGTTGTATCTCGTTCCCCATCTCGGCGAAGCCTTGCGAGGCGGAGCCGACGAGGTTCCGGCGTGGTCTGCCCCTGGATCCCTTCATCTGGAGAGGTGTAGTGCTCCTGGTGCGGTCTCCGTGGCGGAGATGAAGGTCGGCTTTGGGAGATTGCGTCCCCTGTTCCCGTCCTCGTCACAACAGGGTGCCTTCTGGTCTTGCTGTGAGGATTTGGGGGTGAAGTGGTGATGCGTCGACGATTGATGTCGATGGGATTCGTCTCATGTACAAGAGTTGATGATGGGTTTCAGAGTTGCGTTTTCACCGGCATCTGGCTAGCACCAGTGGTCAAGCGATGGCCGACTTCTCTCTTTCTGGCGTGCTTGGTCTTCTATCGAGGCTGGAGACTTCCCGTCCGTGTTCAATCCGTCTGCAGATTTCATGATCTCGTCGGCTCTGCGTGGGAGCTACTGCGACGGCAACGGTGGCGCGCCCTCAGCCCGCGCTGGATTACGTGTGTGGTTGGTTCCCGAGGACTTGTCTGTCATTATCATTCTTATGGGGATGCTTTGTATCACTGGTTTGGTTTAATATAATTCTAAGATCCTTGTCGCAATTTTTTTGTTGAATGTACTGACGTCTTATGATATGGGACCGAGGGAGTAACATACATCAGAACGATGTATCACTATCAAGTAAGAGTGGCTTAGGCACGATAGACATTGAATGGCGGAAGTTTTTTTTTAAACCAAGGAGATATTATTGCTCCATGAACGCAATTAAGTAAGAAGCATTAGAAATAAAGTACTGCTATCATAATTTGACATGCCAAATCAATTGTGTCGAGACAAACTTGGCACTAGAAAGGAACGGAAGAACTAAAAAATAATGTACTTGATGGGTTGTACATGCAGAGTTCTTAGGATGAATTAGGCTTCTGGACAAACAAATAAAGAAACGAATGTAAGCATTGACAAGATTCCATGGCATAATTTGATATGAGCCTAATTAACAGCGTCCTTTTCACTAGCTGAAGTCATCTTGTCCGGATTCAGGGCACACTTTGGAGTTTGATCCAGTGGGGCGTCGGAAGTTTACAATTGACCTGGACAATTTTCGTGCCCTTACAAAATAATAAAATGCCGCACTCTGCAATTGACATGGACAATTTTCCATGCATTAATTTTCGTTGGTGCGTGAATGGGGAGCATTACCAGAGTTGAATTCGGGATTTTATGGTTTCAAATACTCCAAAATTGTTTAGGTGGCCACCACTAATCCATGGAGGTTATTCAAGCGGTTGACGTATCTCGCCCTGATTTGCTCAAGTACACTTACGACTTAACATCCATGCTCCGAGTCTGAAAATCATATCCCTGCGTTTATTTAACATTGCCGTCCGCATTAACCCTAAATTATACTCTTCACTGCCTACTTCCAGGCCGTCCATTGGCCGGGTATATATGTCAACGAGGATATGCATGGTACTTCTGTATTAGTCGTTCCTTCTCTCTAGTCTTGGAATGAAAAGAAAACAATGGAGGATATGTAACTAAAAGGTCAACTTGTAGGGTGCTACACTACTAGAAGCAAATGATCCCTCCGTAGTGATCTAAACGCTCTTATATTAGTTTATGGAGGGAGTACATGTGAAGTGCACTATGATTTTTCTGAAATAATTATATTGTATCAAGAAATGCAGCCGGTTGTGGATCAAATTATAAATTTGACATAACTTTAATTATCAGATAACATATTAATATCAAGATGATACCAAGTATAGCAGCAGCTAATCAAGACATCGATGGTGCACACAACAAAATCAAAACGAAACAAAGAAAAAATAGAACCTAAAATGGCATACTTAGCGATCAACGACATGCAACGGCAACCGACAACATCGAACATAGCCATCATCGAGAACACCCACACTATGCGAAGATTCTCCAAAAATGGCGCATGAAGAAATGATATGACATAATAGCGCTAGCGTGGGAAAGGAGTTTTTTCGTACCTTGATTGGACCCACCCAAAAGCAACATGAATCCCTTTCTCCTCCTATAAGGAAATCTTGTACCATCGGTGGATCCAACAACCAAATCAAGGGTTTTTACACTGAAGAGCAGTCCGAGCATACTCCAAACAATGTCTTCAACAAGGGAATGGTGTAGATATCACCATTGTCTTGCCTACTACAACCAATTGAATGTCTGACCTAGAGTTTCCACATGAGAGCTTGAGACTCGGCACTCTTAAAGAACAACCAAGCCACCCGCAAATGAAAGCACAACCAAACTAATGTCTTCATACTACCTCCTTTCCGGTTTATAGGGCTCAATTCAAAAATCTCACCAACCAAGGTAGATGGTGAATGGTGGAACATTTTTTGTAATTTGCGAAGGCATACAATTAATGCACTCGTTTTTCTCAAAATTTTATGTTTATCAATGCATTAATTGCAATGCATGCATACATAAAGTACATGCATTGGTCAATTTTCTCTTAATCTTTGCATGCAATGATTTAATGCATCTTAAAATCTGAACATGCGTTGGAAACAATCAAATTGAGCCTTATAAAACGGAAAATCTAAAATTTTGAGATAGGCCCTATAAACCGGAAAGGAGGGAGTATGTGGCTACCTCCACTCATCGAGAGAAGTCATCGTTGCAAAATCATGATCTCCTAGACGAGCATGCACTCTATGTTCATAGCTTCCGTAACACATATGGAGACCCCTCCATAATATTTTGAAGATTCAGGAGGTTATGCACAAACACCGAGTAACCATATATAATGTGGCATCTTATATTTTATTTTTTTATCCTACACTATTACAACAATATAGACCAAATAATTCAATAATTCAAGAAATATTATTACAAACCATTAATTTGAATACCCAAATAATCCAAATGCAGCAAATATTTTGATCAAATAAATTGTTCATGTAAAATTAAATGAATTCTAAATAAGTTTAAACACACTATATACCAACTAGCTGCCAAAGATAGACAATGATATCCTTCTTCAACTAATGATGGGAGTCCTTCTTGAACCGAGGCGATCGGTGCCAAACCACGACGATCCTAGCGGCAGAGGTGGCAACAAACGGTGCTGATGCAGGGATGTGGGTGGCACGGAAGGGATTATGTATCCTGAAATATCTATAGTGCCAATATCTGGATGGATGGAGGGTGCGCTATATCACCTCACCCGAACGCCAAATATGAAGGTTCACAGACTCGATTTAGAGAAGGTTCCAAAAAATATTATGATCGAGCATGGAATGGAAATTCTGCTAGAGCGACTTTTAGACAAAATCAATGCAATGATGATTATTACAGAAATCGGTTCGATAAGTTACGCTAAGAAATTCAAAAGTGGGGACGCCACTCCCGCACTCACGAACATACCACTCACGAACGTTGCAAGGAGAAGAGCCAGCGCGTTGCTGCATAGGGATCACCAGATACGTGCGAGCTAGCTCGCTACAAGGTTCCCTAACACCACATTGCGGCGGATTGGAGGAGGAGGCCACTGGTGCTAGTGAAGACCTGATAGGTGGGAACCCGATGAACGAGTTCACGCCCGAGGGTGGCCCGATCTTCACGTTGTAGGATCAAATCATGAAGGATAACTAGCTGCAAGCAACCGGAATAACTAGCTTTATACATGCCAAGGTTGAATGCAACCCGCACGTTGGGGATGGCTGATCGGAGCTACAAGAACTTCAACCCGGTGTCTGAACAATCGCAGAACCACAAACCGGGACTAACCCACACAAAACGTCCGGAACCGTAGATCACGAATTAGTGGGAACTATAGGCTCCTTCTCGCGAATCCAGATGAACTCACAAGAGCAAAGGTAACAAGGATCTCTCGGATCTCTCTAGCAGTATTGCTGCATAAGCTTGTAGCTGAATGGTTTGACAAAAGATTTTTAAGAGGATGAGATTTTATAGCAGGGACAACCCCCTTAGCTAGGTGTGTAAATGGTTTTAAAAGTAAGCAGATTTGCCTGGCTTCCTTGGGGGAATAAGAAGTCAACTTTGGGAGTTGTTGGAGAGCTCCCCGAAAATTCGCGAAGTCTTGACAGTCTGGACACATTCCACGAGAATGACTGCAACTTTTGACTCACAACTCCAAATGATGTGAGGTTTTGCATTGGAAAGATAATTTGGTGTAGCTTCTCTTGATGTATCCCTATGGCCCCATCTCTCCACCACATGGGTGTGGCATACCGAAATATCAGAGGTAAAAACTGACAGCATCAGCTTCACTTGGAACTTGTTTTCTCCAAACCAGTTCCTTCAAGAGCTCATAGCAAGGTTGTCAGAATCGCGATTCTATTATACAATTCTACGACTTTACAATCCAAGATTACCCCTATGATTCTACGATTTTAGTTCTTAGAATCTATGTTTCTACGACCCTGATAGTGAAGATTCTACGATTTGCGATCCTACCATCGAAGTTCCGATCCGATTCAAAATCACGATTCTGACAACCTTGGCTCATAGGATGTTAGATTTCTTTCATGTGATACCTAAGTTCAACCAAGAACAATGGGATGAAAGCATAGTTGTGCCGTCAAGGTACAAAGGTAAACTTAAATTAGCGTTCACCTGGCCATGTGTTTGCTTGATTCGGCTTAGTAATTCTTTCCAATTAAATTGTGCACTTTTATGAAATGTCATGCATGATGTACCCATGTGCTCATCAATACCTCACTGTAGAAATGTGGTAGTTGCACTAACACAGAGCCCCGTCACCACATAGCAGGTCATCTACATCCTCGGACTTTAGATATTTACTCCCTCCGTCCGGAAATACTTGTCATCAAAATGGACAAAAAGAGATGTATCTAGAACTAAAATTCATCTAGATACAACCCTTTTTATTCATTTTGATGACAAGTATTTCCGGACGGAGGGAGTACATTTTTGTGGAGCCGTGAAATGACATCTTTGTCATTTATTTATTTTCTTCTCCACTCCCGTAAATTTCTGCAGGGTTTGGTCAAAAAGAGAATAAATTCTGTTCTGGCGGCCACATGATAGGTTGAGAAGTCATCTGGATCAAGTATTTGTACACACTTTTATACTACACCGAAAGCCCACTCAACGTTTTAGAGGGTTTTGTTAGATAACATTTGAGAGTTGACCTCTAACCACTAATCGCATTGCTTAGGTTGACTACCTAACTCTTTGTACTAAAAATAACTTTTTTGGTGTAGCATTTATCTATAAGATATTTTATGGCATGTTTGATGTTTTCCCTATCTTTGTTTATCTATAGTCAACCTAATAGGCTATTCTATCAGAATCCATCAAATGTTTTTTTTTCTTCTAGAGAAGAATCTATCAAATGATTGACTAGTCACACCCCACAAAACCTCCTGCATTATACACCAAAAATGTTTGCCTTTTTTTAACTTCCAACCGCAATCCAAAAAAACACCCATGCACACGTAGTCTATTTATACTTCATGTTTCATTTATTGAAACATTTACTTGTATTTTCAAAAAGAAGTACAAGACATACTGCAGTTAACCTAGATAAATCTCGATGCATTAATTTTTGTTTTGTGCATGAATGGGGAGCATTACCAGTGTTGAATTTGAGCTTTAAAGTTATAAAAATAGTTGAAATTTTAGATGGCCACCACTAACCCGTCCGGGTTTATTCAAGCGGTTGACATATCCAAATCGGATTTGCTCGAATACACGTAGGCCTTAACATTCACGCTCCCAATATGATAGTATAGCCTCTTGATTAGTTGACACGGCCGTCTGAATAGTATAAGCAATGTGCCTAAGGGCCGTCCGCATGGACTCACAAATCTACTTTCCATTCCTCGGTTTCAGGCCATACATTGGCCGGATATAAATGTCAACAAAGATATGACATTGTTTGTGAATACCCAATAGAAGAATAAAGACACTAGATCTGTACTATACAAATGGAAGTCGCTCCCTCTCTGTAGGAAATAAAAGAATCCACTCTTAAATAAACTGAGTATTATAAAAGCTCAAGTTGTCGGGTACTAGCAGGCTACTAAGGGCAAAATAAATGCGAACTGCACTCTGCTTTTCCAATCATAACCATATTACTATTTGCGGATATAATTATCGAGATATTATTGAGTTAACAATTGTATCATGAACTTGCATTACTTTCTACAGTTTTGCTAAGTCTCAGTCGATTGAAACTTCGTTATGTCTCAGTCCATGCTCTATTCCTTTGATTTTGTATGAAGATTCGTACCAAAAAGTTCTTTTTAGATATTTTTTTCTTATATATTATGCCACTTGACTGAGACTTGGTTAACTCCCAGTCGATTGAGACCTAGCCACACCCTACTTTCTAACGAAAATACAATGGCAAATATGGGTGCACGAGCACCCGAGTGAAGAGTACACTTTTCAAAATAAAAAATATATCTATTTAGTGGTAAGGAACATGGTAGACCATTTTTTCGCATGTGCAATTTCAGGAAGAAATGACATCTGTGGCATTTTCGACAAAAAAATCGCTTCAAACATGTTTTCTTTTCAAGAATATTGTTTTCTTCAGGATTGGTTGATTTTTTACTATCTTCCCGTTTTAACAATTTATCTGGGTGCATGCACACCGGGTTCTATACTTTCTAAAGCATATGCAACACAAATGCAAATAAAAGAGAAATAGTCAAGTAAAAGAGAATATTGAATGCCAAAAAAACAGGAGAAAGAATGTAGTCAAATTATTGAGCACTGAGAAACGAACCCCATTACCTCAATCTACTAGGGACGCGCCATATGAGTGCGAAGTTATAGCGCTCGAGCACCATGGTGCTAGTTTTTTTAAATAATAGTCAAAAACATGTTTAAAAGTTTCAAAAAATATATATATGTGGAAACTTGTATATGTTCACTATGGATCCATGGAATTTGTTTTGGAAAAATGTAATTTGTAAACTGTACTTTCCGTCCCAAAAACAAACAAAAAGCAGCCCATATAAAATACATATTTTCCTTTTTTGTATGCCAAGTGTGAAAGTAAAATATTATGAAAATTTGCACATAGGGAATATACATGTGTGTGTTTGTGTGTTTACAAAAAATATTTCAACTTTTCTTATGTTGTAAAAAATGTATCGCCTAGGTGTGCGGTCACCGTTGGTAATTTTCGCACCCCATATGTCTTATTACAGAGAAATATGCTTCTAGTAGCTAGACATATTCCATAATCCATGTGTGCTTGTGGTCTTTGTGTGGTGATGCTACGGGTAGACATGCGGATGTCGTAAGCATGTAGACAATAGGCCCATGAGTGAAGCATGATCAACGAATCACAATGGTCGCTCATCACATCGTCCTCCCCCTCCACTGAGAAGCGGAGACTTATCACAAAAGATGGACAAGTATAATTTCAATATGACCTATCATGATCTTGGCTGAGTCGATGCACAACCGGGGGGAGTTCTAGTGGTGTTCTTCAAAGAAGAGGCCATGGATGGCCATGCTGGGGCCATGGCTCAGCACATGTTGATTTTTTATTTTGAAAGCACACTTATATTTTCAGCTTAAAATGTCCTAAATTTATGTGTTTGCCCCCAATTCAATATTTTATTTCTTCCATTGTCCCTTTTGTATAAGTTTCCCTGGCTCCGTCGTGCCTGGTGTTCTTAGCGGCTAACTTGAAAGGATGCCATGGTGGATTCACTTAGAGTAATAAGTGGATCAATTGTTGGGATGCCTACCATTAAGACGGTGATTGAAACACCGCTGCATATATGGGGAGAGAAACCATGATCAGACCTTCACATGTTGAACATGTAAATGACATACTTGTGATGTTTCTTCATTGAAGGAATTATGTTCATGCTTATGCTCCAAAATTGATTGGTTGGAGCTAACACCCGGGATGAAAATCCTTGTCCTACACCTTTAGGTTGGAATGGATGATGATGTCGATGCAAATGTGTATTCTCATGTTGAAGGCATTTTGTGTAGAAGATGATGCCTTAGTGGTAGGTGTTTTTATTGTTATATCTTGAAATAGATAGAATTGTATTAGTCATTTCATTTGTTCTATTAAAAATATGGTGGTTGTGTGCACCCTCTAATTCACATGCTGGAAGTTATAACCATTCCCTTTAAAAAATACATTTAACAACAACAAAGCCTTTAGTACCAAACAAGTTGGGGTAGGCTAGAACTGAAACTCATAAGATCTCGCAACCAACTCATGGTTCTGGCACATGGATAGCAAGCTTTCGTGCACCCCTATCCATGGCTAGCTCATTGGTGATATACCAGTCCTTCCGATTTCTCTATAGAGATTCCTCTCATGTCAAGTTTGGTCCATCCGACCCCTATTGACATTATCAGCATACTTTAGCCATCCGCTATGCACTGGAGCTTCTGGAGGCCTGCATTGGCTATGCCCAAACAAGCTTCTCTTCAATCGGTGCTACCCCAACTCTATCTCGTACATCATGATTCTAGACCCGGTCTGTCCTTTTGTGGCCACACATCCATCTTAACATGCACATCGCCGTCACACCTAACTGTTGAACATGTCGCCTTTTAGTCAGCCAACACTCAGTGCCATAGAACATTGGAGGTTGAATTGTCATCCTATGGAACCTGCCTTTTAGATTTTGTGGCACCCTCTTGTCATATAGAACGCTAGAAACTTGATGCCACTTCATCCATCCGACTTTGATATGATGTTTCACATCTTCATCGATATCCCCATCCTTCTGCAGCACTGACCCCAAATATCAAAAGGTGTCCTTCTAAGGAATCACCCGCACATCAAGGCTAACCTCCTCCTCCTCCTCGTTCTTAATAGTACTAAAACCGCACCTCATGTACTTGGCTTTAGTTCTACTAAGTCTAAAACCTTTCGATTCAAAGGTTTGTCTCCATATATCTAACTTTCTATTAACCCCCATCCGACTATCATCGACTAGCACCACATCATACGCAAAGAGCATACACCACGGGATATCTCCTTGTATATCCCTTGTGACCTCATCCATCACCAAAGAAAAAAGATAAGGGCTCAAAGCTGACCCCTGGTGCAGTTATATTTCAATCGAAAAGTCATCAGTGTCGAGCACTATTCGAACATTATTCACAACATTATTTACATGTCCTTGATGAGGGCAATGTACTTTTTTGTGACTTTGTGTTTCTCCAAGGCCCACCACATGACATTATGTGGTATCTTAACGTAGGCCTGCTCCAAGTCAATGAACATCATATGCAAATCTTATTTTGCTCTCTGTATCTCTCCATAAGTTGTCGTACCAAGAAAATGGCTTCCTTGGTCAACCTCCCATGCATGAAACCAAACTGATTTTTTTTCACGCTTGTCAATGACTCTCTCCCATAGCTTCATTGTATGGCTCATCAGCTTAATTTCATGGTAATTAGTACAACTCTGAACATCCCCTTTGTTCTTGAAGATTGGTACTAATATACCCCGTCTCCATTATTCTGGCATCTTTGTTTGCCCGAAAAATGAGGTTGAAAAGCTTAGTTAGCCATACTATCGCTATGTCTCTGAGGCCTCTCCACACCTCAATGGGGATACAATCATGACCCATCGGCTTGCCTCCTTTCGTCCTTTTTAAAGCCTCTTGACCTTGGACTCCTAGATATGCCGCACAAAACACTTGCTTGTATCATCAAAGGAGTCATCAAGTTAAATGTTAGAGCTCCCATTCTCTCCACAGAATGGCTTGTCAAAGTACTCCTGCCATCTATGCCCAATCACCTCGTCCTTCACTAGTAGCTGGTCTCTCCGTCCTTGATGCGTTTGACTTGGTCAACATCCCTCGTCTTCCTCTCTCGGATCTTGTCCATCTTATAGATCTCCCTTTCTCCTTCCTTTGTGTCTAAACGCTAGTATAGGTCCTCATACACCTGACCCCTTCACTACTCATAGCTCGCTTTGCAGTCTTCTTTGCCACCATTAAATAGCATACATTAGTTGTAAAGTATCTCCATTATAATTGACATGCTAAATTAATTATGTCAGGACAACATGGCACTAGAAAGAAACCTACATGAATAAGAAAATTATCAAAATTTATGTTCTCTAATTGTTTGAAAATTTGTCTCGTGTATGTTGATTTTACTGCGAGGAGAGCAATGCAAGCCCTAACCCGAGACAGAGAGGCCACGTTGTCCGCAGCGAGGGCTCACAAGGATTGGGCCAAAGGAGGGCATGGCGCGCCTCACCGCATTATCACACATGGAGGAGAAACTAAAGTTGACGGGATCTGGTGCAAGGTGTGGGGGTCATCGGCATCAGAGATGGTGGTGGTCTTGGAGGGATAACTGGGATGGTGGCGGTACATCAGGCATGGTTGGAGCTAGATAGGTACTTGGGTGTACAAATGTACACCCATTATTTTCGCAAGAACGTTGGCGGTCTATGTATAATACACACATATGGATCAAATATTTTTTTATCAAATCCATGATTTTTAGGAAATTTGTACATCCATTGTCTGGATGCTGGCTCCACCAGTGACGTCGGAGGTGACGGCTTGGAAGGGCACGACAGCGAGGCGGTGCACGACGGCGGCGACAACCCAGGTTGCGGTGATTGGTAATTCGGCCGGTGACAGAAGGGGGCACATGCCAGGAGGATGAAAAAGAAGAAGTACATGAGGTGAATAGACTAATGTGGGATTTATTTTCAGACTAATGCAATTTAGATGGTCCAAAACTAATCTACTTGACGGGTTGTGATAACCCACAAGTATAGGGGATCACAATAGTTTTCGAGGGCAGAGTATTGAACCCAAATGTATAGATTCGACACAAGGGGAGCCAAAGAATATATGCAAGTATTAGCAACTGAGTTGTCAATTCAGCCACACCTGGAGATTGATTATCTGCAACAAAGTGATCAGTAGCGCGGTAGTATGATAGTTTTGATAGTAGCGGTAGTAGCAATAGTAACGATAACAATGATTGCAATGATTTTGTCACAGCTGTAACAGAAACTGCATCAGAAGTAACTTAACAAGAACAACATATAGGAAATTCGTAGGCATTAGGACGACAATTTGTTGGATGATATTCATCATATAACAGTCATAACCAAGGGCGATACAAGACTAGCTCCAGTTCATAAATATAATGTAGGCATGTATTCCGTAAGTAGTTATACGTGCTTATGAAAAGAACTTGTATAACATATTTTGTCCTACCCTCCCGTGGCAGCGGGGTCCATAAAGAAGCTAAGGGATATTAAGGCCTCCTTTTAATAGAGAACCGGAACAAAGCATTAACACATAGTGAATACATGAACTCCTCAAACTACAGCCATCACCGCAAAGTATCCCGAATACTGTCACTCCGAGGTTTACAGATCATAACACATAATAGGTGAATATGAGTTGCAAGATCGGATCTAGAACATAGATATAATGGTGATAACATAAATGGTTCATATCTGAGTTCATGGCACCCGAGCCCAAAGTGTCAAGCATTAAGCATGGCAAAGTCATGACAACATCAATCTCCGAACATGATGGATACTAGGGATCAAGCCCTAACAAAACTAACTCGATTACATGATGAATACCATCCAATTCCTCACTGACCAGCGAGCCTACGAAGGAATTACTCACTCTCGGCGGAGAGCATCATGGAACTGGTGATGAAGGAGGGTTGGTGATGACGAGGATCGAAGATCCCCCTCTTCGGAGCCCCAAACGAACTCTAGATCTGGCCTCCTGATGAAGAACATGAGGTGGCGGCGGCTCCGTATCATGAAACTAGATAATTCTTCCTCCTTGATTTTTTTCTTGGAAAAATAGGTATTTATGGAGTTGGACTCAGGGTCTGCGGGGCCACCAGGTGGGCACAACCCACTTGGGCGCTCCTGGAGGGGGGGCACGCCCTGGTGGGTTGTGCTCACCCAGGGGCCCGCCTCCGATGGCTTTTGGCTCTAGTATTTTTCTTTTATTCTGAAATCATTCTCCAAAAAGTGTCGTTCTATTACGAGAACTTTTATTTCTGCACAAAAACAACACCATGGTAGTTCTGCTGAAAACAGCGTCAGTCCAGGTTAGTTTCATTGAAACCATGCAAATTAGAGTCCAAAAAAAGAGGAAAAGCATTAGAAAAAGTAGATACAACGAAGATGTATCAACTCCCCCAAGATTAAACCTTTGATTGTTCTCAAGCAATTCAGTTGATAAACTAAAAGTGAAAAAGAAAACTTTTACGAACTCTTTTGCTCTTGTTTACATAAATAGGCTTAAGTAGCACCCATGTTTTCAGCAAAGATTATGACCAACCATGTGAACAATAACTCTTAAAAATTATATTAACTCATATCGATAGCATAAAAAACTAGAGAGCAATAATAAGATATCTCAAATGACGACACTTTATCAAAACAACCATGATGTAATATGCCAATAGTGGTATCTCGCTAGCCCTTTTTGAGACCGAAAAAAATAAATGCAGAGCACCTCCAAAGTTCAAGCAGCGACTAAACATTGTAATTCATGGTAGAAAAGATCTAGTCATGCTAACACCCAACATTAACTACACACAATGCATGAGGATGACAATAGTGCTCTTAGATCTGGCGCTCATTTGGGAAGGTGATGACTCAACATAAAATTAAATAGATAGTCCCTTCATAGATGGAAGCAGTGAGTTGCAGAGGTGCCAGAGCTCGTGATTTTAAAACATAGGTAAATGAAGTTTTGAGAAATGTACTTCCTGTTTACTTCGCGACCATTAGTTATCGATATCTTCCATGCTAAACACATTAGTGGTGGTTCCCAAGCGGTAAGTAAAGGTTTTACTCCGTAAGAGTTTTTGTTTGATTATTTGTATGTCTTTTATTTTTGAATTCGGGACTAGGAATCCCTATTACCGCCCCTCTCATGCAAGGACAAGTGAATAAACACTCGTAATGAGAATAACACACTTAGCATGGAAGATACTGACTACCTCCTGTCACTCTATGAACAATCCAGTCACACAAAAAGGGTATTTATTTGAAGTTTTTAGAAGTGGCACATGCAAATTTACTTAGGACGGCAGGGTAATACCACATATATGTAGGTACGTTGGACTCATCTGGAATAACTTGAGGTTCGGGATTTTGACGCACAAGCAGTATTTCCACCTAGTACATGTAAATGCTAGCAAATAGGTTGGGAAGCGGCCAGCTAGAGAGCAAAATCGGTCATGAACATGCATTATGAATAATGAACATTGAATACTAGCATGGGTAGGGTATGAACACCATGAACATAAATATCATAGAGGCTATGTTGGTTTTGATTCAACTACATGCATGAACATGTGACAAGTCATGCCACTTGAAACATTTAGAGGAGGGTACCATATCGTCATACCACATCACAAACATTTTAACGCAATGTTGACTTCCAAGATAAATCATTATCCACTCCTAGCTAGTTAAGCATGACATGAGAAACTATAATATCTAATTGTCATTGCAAACATGTTTGATCATAATAGGCTAAATCATGGATACTAGGTTAAACATATTTACAAAAACAGAATGTTGTCTACTACACAACTTGTTCTTGTAGAATTGTGTTGGGCCTCCAAGCGCAGAGTTTTGTAGGATAGTAGCAAATTACCCTCAAGTGGATGACCTAAGGTTTATCAATCCGTGGGAGGTGTAGGATGAAGTTGGTCTCCCTCAAACAACCCTGCAACCAAATAATAAAAAGTCTCTTGTGTCCCCAACACACCCAATACAATGGCAAATTGTATACGTGCACTAGTTCGGCGAAGAGATGGTGATAAAAGTGTAATATGGATAGTAGATATTGATTTTTATAATAGTAACAATGAAAAACAGCAATGTAGCAAGTGATAAAACGGAGCACAAACGGTATTGCAATGCTTGAAAATGAGGCCTAGGGTCTATACTTTCGCTAGTGTAATCTCTCAACAATGCTAATATAATTGGATCACATAACCATCCCTCAACGTGCGATGAAGAATCACTCCAAAGTTCCTATCTAGCGGAGAACATAAGAAGGAATTGTTTGTAGCTATTCTTTCCGATCAATCTATCCAAGAGTTCGTACTAAAATAACACCAAGTTATTCTTTCCGATCGATCTATCAAGAGTTCGTACTAAAATAACACAAGTTATTATTTCCAATCGATCTATCAAGAGTTCGTACTAAAATAACACCAAAACAAATTCAGATTCATAATACTTAATCCAACACAAAGAATCTCAAAGAGTGCCCCAAGATTTCTACCAGAAAAATAAAGAGAAGAATGTGCATCAACTCCTATGCCTAGATTACCCTGATGTCACTTCGGTAATCCGCAAGTTGAGTGCCAAAACACGTATCAAGTGAATCAATATGATACCCCATTGTCACCACGGGAATTCATAGCAAGACATGCATCAAGTGTTCTCAAATCCATAAAAGTATTCAATCCAAAGAAATCTCGAAGGGAAAACTCAATTCATCACAACAAGATAGAGAGGGGAAAACATCATATGATCCGACTATATTAACAAAGCCCGCGATACATCAAGATTGTGCATCTCAAGAACACGAGAGAGAAAGAGAGAGATAGAGAGAGATTAAACACATAAGTACTGGTACAAACCATTAGCCCCGAGGGTGGACTACTCCCTCCTCATCATGGTGGCCGCCGGGATGATGAAGATGGCTGCTAGTGATGATTTCCGGCTTCCGCAGAGTGCTGGAAAAGGGCTCTAGATTGGATCTCGTGGATACATAAGCCTGCGGCGACTAGAACAAAATTCCGTCGACTCCGCTAGGATTTTTGGAATATTTGGACATTTATAGAGCGAAGAGGCGGTGCGGCAGGCCACCGGTGTGGGCACAACCCACCGGGGCATACCTGGGCCCCCAAGCGCGCCCTGGTGGGTTGTGCCCCCCTCTGGGCACCCCCAGGTGCTTCTCTTGCCCACTGGATGTCTTCTAGTAAAAAAATCCACAAAAAGTTTTGCTACATTTGGACTCCGTTTGATATTGATTTTCTGCGATGTAAAAAACAAGTAGAAAACAACAACTGGCACTTGGCACTATGTCAATAGGTTAGTCCGAAAAAATGATATAAAATGATTGTAAAACATCCAAGAATGATAATATAACAGCATGGAACAATAAAAATTATAGATACGTTGGAGACGTATCACATAACAAGTTGAGTTCATACCCGTTTCTCTCTACCACATCCAGTTGACTGAATATCGTCATTATTGCCTTTCACTTGCACGACCGACTGATATGAAAATAATAATAGTGCAAAAGTGCCATGGACTAAGATGAAATCTGCAAACATTTTATTAATACAGGAGAAGACAAGGCAATTTGAGCTCTTTGTTAGATAAACGATGATGCATATGAGAGCCACTCAACATTTTCATCGTGTTGTTCTCCCGGGTACTACTAAAAAACTAGAAGAGAAATTAAGAGAAACACTCTAAAATATTTTTGGAGTCTTTAGTTTTTCTTGAAAAAGGCAAATGAAAGAGAGAAAACAAAATTGAGAAAAACAATTTACACGGGAGAGCTCCCAACAAACAAAAATAAGAATAGAGAAATCTTTTTGGGTTTTCTTTTTAGTACCACAACTAACTAAGCTAAAAGGAAAATTTGAAAAGAAACATGAAATATTTTTAGGTTTTCTCGAGGTTTTTCAAACACACAAGAAGTAAGAAAATCTATCATGGGTAATATAATGAAAAAGTGTGAACACCGACAACTGGAATGAAATGTGTGAACATGAATATAATGTCGGTGGAAACACGTACTCCCCCAAGCTTACGCTTTAGGCCTAGCTTGGCAATCACCATCCGTAGTAGCCATCAGGTCCCATGTCAAAATGTTATGGTGGTGGCACCTGAGCATCCCACTCCTGAGGCTCCTCCTCTGCAGCTGCCTGGGCGTTCCGATGGGCAACGATGTCTTCCAAAGTAGGTGCAGGCCACGAAATAATATCACGGGTATCCACACTAAAAACCAGGTTGTAAGGAATATCAATAGTGGTGTCCTTACCATCAATAAATTGATGATCTTCCATAGCCTGGCGATCTAAATAAACCTTGGATAAGCGATAATCATGTCGGTGTATCTGAACGTTAAAGTGACTCACTAAGCGAGTGGCATAAATACCACCATGAATTTTACTCGTGGTCCTATTAAGGTGTAGGCGACATGCAATAATAGCTCCTAGGCTGTAAGTGTTATTGCTGTATAGTGCACGGCGTAAGATGGTGAAATTGGGGGCACTAAGTGCACCAACCTTCTCTCTAGCAAGCAAACACTTCGCGACAAATAGAGCAAAATAGTGCACAAAAGGAAACTGCAAACTAGTGGCAGTGACACTCGATACCCCTCTCTCATCTCCCACTAACAAAGTACGATAAAAGTCCTCGAACTCCACAGGTCTAGATTCTCTTATTTCCCCGTTAGAAGGAATCAAGCATATGTCATAAAAATCAGTGAGTTGTATCTGATGGGTCTCAGAATATAAATTAAACTGCACCTTAGGGGGATTATTCATACTCAGAAAATAAAAATTTTGCGCAAAGGAATTTGTAATGAGATGGTATTGTTCACACTCAGCTACGATGAAGTCGGTGAGGCCAACATTAGCATCGAATTGTGCGAACTCTTGACGGATTCCAAATCCATCCATGAATGGGTCGTGCGGCTATTCACACGCCCGCACCTCCTCTATTCTTCGGGCACGGAGGTCATTGTCCGATGACTCCCCAATAACTCCCTTGGAGTTCTTCTTGGAAGCAAACTTCCTAAAGAAACTCATCTTATTCCTATAAATAAAATTCTAAATTTTTTAGTCCACAAAAATTGTGTCAACAAAACTTCACAAGAATGATAGCAACTACTCATAGACATGCATAGAGGCCATTTTGAGCATTCAAACTACTTAGAACTCTAAGAATTCAACATGCAAGCTCATCTATAGCAGCACCAAGAGTAGGTAATTATTCAAAATATAAACTACTAAAGCAAAAACTAATTGGAGCAATGGGGGGGGTTACCTACCAGGTAGCAATCCTCCAAAATAGTTTTGGAAACGGAGCTTCGAGCAAAGAGATCGAAATCTGCGGGTTTGAGAGCAAGAACACGAGGGAGAGAGCAATGGTGATTTTTTTCTGGAGGTAGGGGATGAAGTGGACTAAAGAGATAAGTTAGGGGGGCCACCAGGTGGGCACAATCCCACCAGGGTGCGCCTAGGGCTGTTGGCACGCCCAGGTGGGTTGTGCCCACCTGGTGCACCCCCCTCTGGTGTTATTTGCACTAGAAACTCGGAAATATTCAGAAAATAGTACTAAATTTTGAGGGCATTCTGAACACTTCTATTTTTGAGCCATTTTTTATTGCACGAGAAATAGAAAATGGGACAAGCTTGGCATTTTTTATTAAACTAAGAAAAAAAGAGGATAAAACATAAGAACAGAGAGTTCTGCTCACTAGATTCCTCGAATTCATACTTCTCGAAAACGATCAATTAATAAGGTTGATCAAGTCTTATTAACAACTACTCCTAATTAGCATGAGACCACATAATTCTCATAAAACACTAAGTTACCTCAACGGGGATATGCACATTCCCAATAATTAGTATTTCATATTTCTTTTTGGCAGTAGGTAGAGGGATCTGAAAACTCCCAATAACAAGTGCTGGAGAATTTTTAATAACATCAATACCATTCACTTGGAATTGTTTCTTCGAGAAGTGCACTGTGTGCTCATTACCATTGATATGAAAAGTGACCTTGCTTTTATTGCAATCAATAACAGCCCCTGCAGTATTAAAAAAGGGTCTAGCAAGAATAATCGACATGTTGTCGTCGTCGGGCATCTCGAGTATAACAAAGTCAGTTAAGATAGTAACGTTTACAACAACAACTGGCACATCCTCACAAATACCAATAGGTATGGCAGTTGACTTGTCAGTCATTTGCAAGGATATTTCAGTAGGTGTGAGTTTATTCAAATCAAGTCTTTTATATAAAGAGAAATGCATAACACTAACAACAGCTCCCAAATCACAGAAGGTGTTTTAACATAATTCCTTTTTATGGAGCAAGCAGGTACAATTGGTATTCTAGGGTCTCCAAGTTTTTTGGGAACTCCATCCTTAAAATAATAATTAGTAAGCATGGTGGATATTTCAGCTTCTGGTATTTTTCTTTTATTAGTAATGATGTCTTTCGTGTATTTTGCATAAGGGGCCATCTTTAAAATATCAGTCAAGCGAGTGCGCAAAAAGACTGGCATGAGCATTTCAGCAAAGCATTCAAATTCTTCATCATCTTTCTTCTTAGTTGACTTAGGTGGAAAGGGCATGTGTTTTTGTACCCATGGTTCTGTTTCCTTTCCATCTTTTCTAGGAACAAAGTATATTTTATCATATCTTTTGTTTTTGGGTTGTGGGTTATCAAGATCAACAACAGGTTCTATCTCAACATCATTATCTGATTGTTTATCATTATCTGGTTGAGTGTCTTTATGAACATCATCATTATCTTTTTCATTATCACTAGGTGAATGTTCATTACCAGATTGAGTTTCAACATCAGAGATAGAGACATCATTACTGTTTTCAAGAGGTTTTTCAGGTTCACTAGAGGTGTGCAGAGTCCTATCATTTTTCTTTTTCTTTTTCATTCTATAGGGACTATCTACACCAGTGTTAAGTCTTTGTGAATCTTGTTCAATTCTCTTAGGGTGTCCCTCAGGGTAAAGTGGTTCTTGAGTCATTTTACCTCCTCTAGTTGCTACTCTAACAACAAAATCATTTATACTATTATTCATTTCATCAAGTAATTCTTTCTGAGATTTACCAACTTGTTCTAACTGAGTTTGAACCATAGAGGCAAGTTTTCCAACACACCTAACATCATTAGATATTCTAAATAACAAGTCACTCAAGTGAGCAACCATATTGGAGTTGTATTTCAATTGTTGTAAGACATTGGCATTGAAGTGATCTTGTTTTCTTATATAATTATCAAACTCATAAAGGCATTGACTAGGATGTTTATTGTAGGGGATATCGCTTTCATCAAATTTCATTAAAGAATTTACCTTTACCACCTTTGATGGTAGTATGTCAAGTCCATGTATCTCTTCAATATGTGGTAAATTCTTGACATCCTCTGCTTTAATACCCTTTTCCTTAATACTTTTCTTTGCATCTTGCATATCCTTGGGACTAAGATATAAGATACCCCTCTTATTTGGAGTGAGTTTAGGTGATGGTTCAGGAAGTGTCCAATCACCATAATTCTTCAATAAATTCTTCAATAATTCCTCAGCTTGTTCAACGGTTCTTTCCCTGAAAACACAACCAGCACAAATATCTAGATCCCTAGAAGCAGCGGTGAGTCCATTATAGAATATATCAAGTATTTCATTTTTATTATGTGGATGATCAGGCAAAGCATTAAGCAATTGGAGAAGCCTCCCCCAAGCTTGTGGGAGACTCTCTTCTTCAATTTGCACGAAGTTAAATATTTCTTGCAAGGTAGCTTGTTTCTTATGAGCAGGGAAATCTTTTTTAGAAAAGTAATAAATCATATCATGGGGACTACGCACACAACCAGGAGTAAGAGTATTGTACCAAGCTTTAGCATCACCCATTAATGAAAATGGAAACAATTTGAGGATATAATAAAAGCGAGTTTTCTAATCATGAGCACATAGGGTGGCTATGTCATTTAGTTTAGTAAGATGTGCCACTACGGTTTCACTTTGATAGCCATAGAAAGGATCAGATTCTACCAAACTAATTAACTCTGGGTCGATAGGGAATTCATAATCCTTATCAGCAACACAAATAGGTGAAGTAGCAAAATTAGGATCACATTTCATGCTAGCATTCAAAGATTTTTCTTTCAGTTTGCATAATAATTTCTTAAGATCGTCTCTATCATTGTGTAATGCCCAGGATGGGACTATATCTCCTACGTGTCGAGGCACGACTTAGAGACATAACCCCATGCTGGAATGATCGCAAGTTTGGTACCTTTGCACAACTCATGTAAAAGATGGGGATGGAAAACATAAAATAGTTGGCTTACACTCGCCACGTCACACAAATACATTACATGTTCAAATCATCATTCAAAAGAACATCACAGCCCATCTAAGGGTAAAATCCAAATGACAAGATACCAAACATAATTTAAATCCACAGGTCGGATCGAATCCTAGTAGAAGTTCCACTACTGATCATCAGGATAACGAACATAGTAACAGCTACGCTCCTCGTCGTACTCCCAGTCTAGCTCGGTGCCATCACCTGGATAGCTCACCATCGGACCTGCATCTGGTGTGGTGAAGTAACTGTGAGCCACAGAGGACTCAGCAATCCCGTTCCCGGGTAACATGACTATCTAAGCCTTGGGTGTGGATAAGGCTGAAGAAAAGAACAAGTGTTTGCAGCAGCAACTAGCACTAGCTTACGTAAAAGAGAGCGAGAAGAGAAGGCGCCTCGGTCGAGAGATGACCACTAAGTGATCCTATACTAAAGCCAGTCAAACATAACCCCACCGTGTTCATCTCCCGAAACCCCTTTCGGAAAATGACAGTCACGGTACACACGTGGTAGTGTATTAGAACAATGTGTCAAGTTTTCTACAACCGGATATTAACAAGCTCCCATCTGCCACATAACCGCGGGCACGGCTTTCGAAAGTTCATAACCCTGCAAGGGTGTTCCAACTTGGCCCATGACAAGCCCACGATCCGCGGAGTCGCAACTCCAAGGTGGGAAGGCCCGAGTATTCTCGGAATCCCGTGCTCAAGATACTCCAAACTAAGGTAAGGCTAATCCAGCAAATCCTCCTGGCGTGCCGACACCCTGATAGTAGCCGCGCGTATCTCGTCTCAGGCCACGACCGGATGGGTGAAGCTACGGGTTTTTACCAAACCTCGAGTTCCCTTGTGGTGGCCCCGCAAGCTCCCCGTTTCGGACCAACACTCATGTGGAGCACTGGCCCGGGGTTGTTGATTAAGAAAGAGGGTTAATTACTCCCTATGCAAGTTTATTAGTTATTAGGCAAATAGTACCAATGTTGGGACTTGCTGGAAAAGACTTAGCACTTAGCGGTTTATCGAGGGGGTCCCATAAACCCCAACCGTGTGAGGAACGCATAATCAAGGAACATAACACCGGTTTATACGGTTCCTAGCGGCATGAGTGGAACAAATCACCAAGCAAAAGGCTTAGCCTTCCACCCATTGCCAATATATAGATGATTTCATTTTAAGCATTATATAGTATGATATAACCCAACAAACTTCAACATGAAGCAAGCATCTTCAATCTTCACCTGCAACTAACAATGCTATAAGAGGGGCTGAGCGAAGCGTACTTAGCCATTCAACGGTTTGCATAGGTAGGGTGGTTAAACATGGTCATGGTTACAAGTAGGAGGCTGACAGGAAAAACATGGGCATCGAGGCAAAACTATAGAGCGATACTCTAGCAATAGGCAAAGATAGTAGTGTTATCGAGGTTCGGTCATCTTGCCTGAAGAGTTGTCGTTTGGATCGTAAGAAGGGTCCTCGTTCTCAAGCTCAGTGGTAACCTCGTGCTCGTACTCGTACTCGGTCTAAGCTTCCGGCTCTAAACAACGCAAACACACAAGGCACGAATCAACAAGATGCAATGCGCACACAAAAATGATGGATGCATGACTTATGCACTAAGGGAGCACAATGAGCATGACAATATGCGATCAAGAAAAATGCTTCAAAACAAGATAACAATAGGATATTATGAATCTACACGAAAAAATCAATCAAGTTTCATATAAGACTCGCTCCAAACGGAGCTACGGGCTAAAAGTTATGCCCGAAACAAGAAATATGCACAAGCTGAAAATTACAGCAACATAGCAACTTCGGAGCACTAGATAAATAAGCTACAGCACTCAAACATCATGGCAAAGGGCATGAACATAAACTAGACATATTCTACAGCAAATAAGTCCATTGGTGCACCCCCAAAGGAGCCACGGATCAATAGCAACAAGCTTGGACATATTGAACTTGACAACAAAATCCTGACAGCAGTAATTTATTACAACTTTGGAGCAAAAGTTAAATATGCTACAGCCACTCAAATAAGCATGTGAGAGCATGAATGGATAGACAACAATATATACTACAAGGAATCATCAAGAGTCACCCCAAAACTATCATGCATTGGCCTAGAACAACAAGCAAACATGGCATCTGGAAATTACAGATTCCAGACTTAGTGAAATTTCACTAAGTGTTAAAACAGCAGTTTCATCATGGCCTCTTTGAGAGCAAGTTTAAGTCACCTCAAAACTAAACATGGCAAGTGGTAAGCATCACATCAAAGTACACATGATGGTGATTCCGAAACATACAAGCATGCATCATGGAGATAAACACAACGATAGCAATGAGCTCCACAAGATGGCATCTCATAACAAGTTAAGCAACATAGCAGCCACATGGCACTTTGCAACGGAGATAAACATGGCAAGAATAAATCTACCATGCAACCTAGCTCAAACAACATGTAGAGCATGGCAAGACGAACACGTGGACATGTCATTTGCATCATTCGGATAAACGAGCTAAAAGATATCACTATGCAAAGATGGCATAAAAACAACACTAACAGCAGTTTATAACGGGATGCACTCTTGCAGCAGATATTTAAGCATCTAGATGATCTCAAACACGCATGGCACAATGGAATGAAACGTAGAGCAAGTCACCACGAACGTCTGGACATGTCATTTACGCAAAACGGAGCACCACACAAAAAGATATCATCATAACAAGATAGCATCAGCACACAAAAACATAGGGACTTAGAGGATTTTAGAGTCAACCTAGATCTGAAGATAACGGGCTCGGGCCCGTGGCGGACGAAGTGGCGCGGCCCGGCTGGGAGGGATCCGGCTAAGCGGGCCGGGATCTGCGGCGGCTTGGCCTGGAGTGATGCGGCGGCGGCGCGGCTGGAGGCCCAGGAGGCGCGGCGGAGTGGGCTTAGCCTCAGGGCGGCTTGGCCCGGGAGAAGAGGCGGCGGAGCGGCCTGGCTCGCGGGCCGGGAGGCGGCTGGCCGAAGGGGGCAGATCGGCCCAGCCGGAGGGGCTCGACCGGATCGACCGGTGTGGCCTCGGTCAACGCCCGAGCGGGGCGATGGAGGCGGGATCCAGGGTCGAAGGGAGGCGGCTCAGGCCTCAGGTGCGGCGGCCCAGCGCGGAAGGATCCGGCCTGGCGAGGAGGGAGAGGCCCAGGCTTTGCGGAGGAGAGGCCCTCGCGGCCTGGCGGAGCGATCGATCCAGGTCAGGCGATGCCCGATCAGATCTGGCATGGGGTTCCTTCGAGCGGCGGCGCGATGGCTAGCTGTGAGGCCCTGGGGCGGCGGAGGAAGAAGGGTCCGGCGCCTAGCCGGCCGGCGGCCTGAGGGGCGGTGGTGGTTGGTGGTAAGGAGAGAGGAAGCCGGCGGGAGAGGTGGTGGCGGCGCGGTGAGGATGAGGTGGAGGATTCCGGCGAGGTGGAGGAACTCCGGCGAAACTCCGGCGGGATTCCGGCGAACTCTCCGGCGAGGTGGTGGTGGCTGGAGGAAGGAGAAGGTGGGCGCTAGGGTTTCCTTGAATTGGGGCAAAAATTGTGGGAGGTGGACAAATATATAGGCACAAGGAGCTAGGGTTGCCCAAATGGAGTGCGGTTTTCGGCCACACGATTAGGATTGGATGGCCTAGATGAAGGAAGTGGATAGGAGTGGTTTGGTGGGCTGTTGGAGGGGTGTCTTGGGCCTCAAAGTGGAGGCACTTTGAGCCCACGAGAATAACTGTTGGGGTAGCAAACGGACTCCAAACACGACGAGATTTGACAGGCGGGTTACACACACCAAAACAACAACACACGACAAGTCTCGCGCCAAACCGGTAACGTTACATGGCCAAACACCAAAGTAGGCCTACGGGACGCCACAGACACGTGAGGGAGCTCCGGAACGCGAAACGGAAAACGTGAAGGAACGCGTGGAACCGGAAGCAAACAACAACACAAATGCAATGCGATGCACATGTCTACATGATATGAATGAATGCCACACATGCAACGCGAAAAAACGGCGAAAACCCAAAAAGACAAAGCACCCGGAATGGAAGTGATGAAGCCGGAGATATATTATATGCCCAAAAGGGAAAGTGTTACATCCGGGGCATTACAAACTCTCCTCTACTACAAAAAGATCTCGTCCCGAGGTCTAGGACTGGAAAAAGGAAGGGTACTCGGAACGAAGATGATCTTCTCGTTCCCACGTAGCTTCTCGGTCGGTATGGTGTGACCACTTGACTTTCAAGAATTTGATGGACTTGTTGCGGGTCTTGCGCTCGGTTTCTTCGAGAATAGCAACGGGATGCTATCGGAAGGACAAGTCTTGTTGAAGATCAATCTCTTCAAACGGAATCATGCGTTCAGGTGCCTTGAAGCATTTGCGGAGTTGAGACACATGGAACACATCATGAACATTGGCGAAGTTGGAAGGGAGCTCAAGTTGATAGGCTAGATCACCTCTTTTGCCAAGGATCTTGAAAGGCCCGACGTATCTAGGAGCAAGCTTTCCTTTGATACCGAATCTTTGGGTGCCTTTCATAGGAGAAACACGGAGATAGACATGATCACCAATGTTGAAGGCCAAATCACGATGCTTGCCGTCATAGTAGCTCTTCTGACGCGACTGAGCGGCCTTGAGATTCTCACGTATGACTTTGCACATTTCTTCGGCTTCTGAGATCAAGTCATTGCCAAGAAGTTGACGTTCACCAGTTTCAGACCAGTTGAGAGGGGTACGACACTTTCTGCCATAGAGGATTTCAAACGGAGCTTTGCCTGCACTTGCTTGAAAGCTGTTGTTGTAAGAGAAATCGGCAAATGGAAGGCAATCTTCCCATTTCATGCTAAAAGATATGACACAGGCTCTGAGCATGTCTTCTATAATCTGATTCACTCGCTCGACTTGACCACTAGTCTGAGGGTGGAAAGCAGTGTTGAACCTGATCTTAGTGCCCATGGCGGACTGGAAGGAGTCCCAGAACTTGGATGTGAACAAACTTCCACGGTCTGAGGAGATAACTTGAGGAATTCCATGTAAGGACACAATTCTGGAAGTGTACAACTCTGCTAATTGAGCTGCATTGATGGATTCTTTGACTGGAAGGAAGTGAGCGACTTTGGTAAGCTTCTCAATCACCACGAAGATAGAATCATTCCCTCTTTTGGACTTAGGAAAGCCAGTGATGAAATCCATTTCAATGTGGTCGAATTTCCACTCGGGAATAGGAAGAGGTTGGAGAAGACCGGCTGGACGTTGATGTTCTTCTTTCACTCTTCTGCAGACATCACATTCATTCACTAATTGGGCAATTTCCCTTTTCATGCGTGTCCACCAGTAAGATTGCTTGAGGTCTTGGTACATCTTGGAACTTCCAGGATGAATGGAAAGGAGAGAATCATGTGCTTCTTCCATTATGAGCTTCCTGAGATCACCTTTGGGAACAACAAGTATGTCCTCGAAGAACAAGGTATCTCTCTCATCAACACGATAGCACTTGTATTTAGGAGTGCCCTTTGCAATACCATGTTTCACCTTCTGCACCATGGCATCACTGAGTTGGGCCTCACGGACCTGATCTTCCAAGGTAGGAGCAATTTGAAGATTTGCAAGAAAACCCTGCGGAACAACTTGGAGGTTGAGTTTCCTGAATGTTTCACAAAGCTCAGGCTGGAACGGCTTGATAAGAAGGCTATTCCAATATGCCTTTCTGCTCAAAGCATCTGCAATCACATTTGCCTTGCCAGGAGTGTATTCAATGCTGGGATCATACTCTTGGATCATTTCAACCGAACGAGTCTGGCGGAGGTTCAGATTCGGCTGTGTGAAGATGTACTTCAAGCTCTTGTGATCAGTGAAGATGTCGACCTTTCTGCCCAACAACAGATGTCTCCACGTAATCAAAGCATGTACCACAGCTGCTAGCTCGAGATCATGTGTGGGATAGTTCTTCTCACTTGGCTTCAGCTGACGAGAGGTGTATGCCACAATTCTCTTATCTTGCATAAGCACACCACCAAGTCCTTGAAGAGAAGCATCACAGAATACTTCATAGGGCTTGGATTCATCTAGAGGAGTAAGAACTGGAGCAGAGACGAGCTCTTCTTTGAGAGTTTTGAATGCCACTTCACACTCTAGAGACCAAAAGTATTTGACATTCTTCTGCAGCAAGCTGGAAAGAGGCTTGGCAATCTTGGAGAAGTTCTCAACGAACCTTCTGCAATAGCTGGCAAGACCCAGAAAACTTCGGAGTTGCTTGACGTTCTGAGGAGCTTCCCAGTTGACAATAGCTTCAACTTTCTCGGGGTTTACCGCAATACCATCAGCGGAGATGATATGGCCCAGGTACAAAACCTTATCGAGCCAAAATTCGCACTTGGAGAACTTGGCATAGAACTTATGTTCACGGAGTCGGTCAAGAACCAGACGTAAGTGCTTTTCTTGATCTTCTTCATTCTTGGAAAACACCAGAATATCATCCAGATACACAAGCACAAACTCGCCGGTGTAGGGGTTGAAGATGTAGTGCATCATTCTCGAGAAGGTAGGAGGAGCATTGGCGAGACCAAAGGACATGACTGTATACTCATATGAGCCATAACTCGTTCTGAAGGCAGTCTTGGGAATGTCTTGCTCGCGAATGCGAATTTGGTGATAGCCCATTCGGAGATCGAGCTTAGAGAACACTTTAGCTCCTTTGAGCTGCTCGAAGAGTTCGTTGATGTTGGGGAGCGGATACTTGTTCTTTATTGTCTTCTTGTTCAATGGCCGGTAATCGACGCAGAGGCGCTCCGTGACATCCTTCTTCTTGACAAATAAGACAGCACAGCCCCAAGGAGACGTACTAGGCCTGATGAGACCCATACGCTCCTGTTCATCAAGCTGCTTCTTCAATTCCTTCAATTCTTTGGGAGAGAGCTTGTACGGACGCCGGCATGCTGGCTCAGTACCCGGCTCGAGTTCAATGACGAATTCCACCTGACGGTGTGGAGGCATGCCTGGAAGTTCTTCAGGAAAGACGTCTTGGTATTCGTTTACCACCAGAATTTGAGAGATGGCATTAATTTCGCCCTTATCATTGAGAGAGAAAAGCCTGATAGTGTTATCCCTGGAGGCAAAGATAATCACGTCCTCATTAGGATGAGTCATCTTGACTTCTTTCTGTGCACAATAAATGTGAGCATCATGCTGAGAAAGCCAGTCCATCCCGAGGATGAGGTCAATGTCGGAATTACCAAGAACCACCGGTTTAGCCAGAAAGTGATAATCACCCATGCAAATAAAAACATCCGGAGCAAATATATTAGAAGTCATACGTCTCCCCGGAGAAATGACTTGCAACTTCTGAGGCAGACTTTGGACGTCAACATTATACTTGGATGCAAATGGTTGAGACAAGAAAGAACATGAAGCACCCGTATCAAACAACACTTTAGCAGGAAAAGAGTTAACTGAAAGGTTACCCAAAATCACATCAGAAGAATTCTCCGCTTGCGCTACATTCATCAGATTGACCCTTGCTTGCTTGGGATTATGCTTGACAATAGCTGAACTCATAGGTGGAGGAGGTGGAAGGCGCTTCGGGTTGGGGCACTTGTTGGCATAGTGACCTTTCTGAGTGCACTTGTTGCAAGTCACTTCTGAGAGAGGACGGAAATGAGAACCACTTGACTTGGAACCTTGAGACTGAAACTGATTCCTCGACTGGTTGCTCGGGTTGGGTGGGTGGGAGAAACCACGACCACCGGAGTTCTTGTTGCTGTTGGAGTTGTTGTAAGGAGCTCGAATCACTGGAGGAGGAGGAAGCCAAAATTTCTGTTGTTTCGAGACCATCTGAGACGATGAGGAGGAGTGAACGGCATCTCGAATCCTCTTTTTAGAAGCCTCCATCTTGAGCTGAGCTGCCTCTTGTTTCAAAGCCATGTTAACGAATTTGTCGAACTCGTCAAGCTCAAACAAGGTGAGAGCAAGTTGGAGTTCATCTTTGAGACCTCCGCGGAACTGATAGATTTTGCTCTTGGCATCCGGAATGTCTTGCTTAGCATAACGGGCGAGGTTTTGGAACTTGACATTATACTGGTAGACTGTCATAGAGCCCTGCTTCAGGTTGCGGAACTGCTCACGCATACCCTCGATGACACTTGTTGGAATGTGGTGAGAGCGAAAGTCCTTGCAGAAATCCTCCCAAGAGATCACACGACCTAGCATGGAGTCTTTGTACTGCTGCCACCAGTCAGCTGCTTGGTCTTTGAGTTGGAAGGCTGCAAACTTCACATAATCCTCTTCTCTTACATTACTGCACTCAAAATGCTTCTTTAATCGGTCAACCAATCTTCAGCATCATGAGGGTCGACACAGTAACTGAAAGCTTTTGGATTATTGGCCAAGAACTGGTTGAGAGTAGCATGGTGCTGCTGGTTGAAGAAGTTGCCTTGATTCCCTGGAACACCCTGATTAGCTTGATTAGCTTGCATCTGCTGCATCATCTGCATCAACAACTGGGTGTTCTGATTTGTAGTCTGCATAATCGCTCTCCAAGCCTCAGACGGAGGAGGAGGGGAAGGAGGACGATCTGGAACCTCTTCACCCTCTGGTTTAGCGTTGGGAACCCGTTTCGGAGCCATCCTGAAAGAGATGACCACGAATCAGCAATTTCATTAGAAGAAGGTATAAGCTGAAACAACGGATTGAAATGCAACATAGTCTTCACAAGAATCATTCGAACAAGAGGAACGAATGAAATTCTTAGTTAAATAACATCAATCTTCACGAGAAGCCACATAGGGGACAAAAGGTAAAATAAGAAAAACAACAAGGTACAGATGGAAACAAACACAAGATAGGAGCTTCGTTCTAACATCTTTGTGCTGTAAGCATATGAACGCGTTACGAAAGGGTTTTGCAATCTCCGGATCAACATAGCCAAGGACCCTTTAAGATGCAACTCCCGATCGGAACATCGGTCATAAAACCACTTCACTCAATGTAGAACCCTGAACTCGCTAACCTGCATTCGTTGGAAGAATGCCTACGATCTACTGGAATAACCCACCTATTAATTTCCGAAAGTTTCCAGTTATGCAATCGAGTGTTGGGGATACAGGGGAAGCACCGCGCAATCAACTCTAAACCTACATCCATCTGTATCCATCCTTCAACACATAACCAGTCTTTCTCGGAAACTGTTTACCTCGGACCTTCGAAAAGCATCTACTATACCAAGCTATGGCAATACTCCCGAACTACCTCCCCAGTACTGGGTGATGTCGGGGTTATCTTGCCACTAACCGTATAGGAGAGATTTTCGATGTCGGCCGTCTTAAGTATTTAGTACTGCCGCGATATGCTTGTGACGACAATACCCCGAAGCTCAACTCCCCGGGACACTGCCACAACCCCTAATGTCAGGAGGCATCGAGAACAATATTCTCGTCACAAGAACATCGAAACAATCCCACAATACTCGCGAAATTCCTAAAAAAAAATTTGGTGCAATTTTTGAAGATAGAAGAGACAAGAGTAGTCGTCAGGAGTCCTCACCAGAGTGAAAGGGGATGAGAAGCAAAGAAATCCTACTCTCCGATATAATATATAGGATTCAAAATATTTCAGTGTGTGCCTAGACTCGACCGTCAACGATTCGATCAATCAGTGGGGGCTCCTAGGTCGGAGAAGGCTCTGAATACCAACTTGTAATGCCCAGGATGGGACCATATCTCCTACGTGTCGAGGCACGACTTAGAGACATAACCCCATGCTGGAATGATCGCAAGTTTGGTACCTTTGCACAACTCATGTAAAAGATGGGGATGGAAAACATAAAATAGTTGGCTTACACTCGACACGTCACACAAATACATTACATGTTCAAATCATCATTCAAAAGAACATCACAGCCCATCTAAGGGTAAAATCCAAATGACAAGATACCAAACATAATTTAAATCCACAGGTCGGATCGAATCCTAGTAGAAGTTCCACTACTGATCATCAGGATAACGAACATAGTAACGGCTCCACTCCTCGTCGTACTCCCAGTCTAGCTCGGTGCCATCACCTGGATAGCTCACCATCAGACCTGCATCTGGTGTGGTGAAGTAACTGTGAGCCACAGAGGACTCAATAATCCCGTTCCCGGGTAACATGACTATCTAAGCCTTGGGTGTGGATAAGGCTGAAGAAAAGAACAAGTGTTTGCAGCAGCAACTAGCACTAGCTTACGTAAAAGAGAGCGAGAAGAGAAGGCGCCTCGGTCGAGAGATGACCACTAAGTGATCCTATACTAAAGCCAGTCAAACATAACCCCACCGTGTTCATCTCCCGAAACCCCTTTCAGAAAATGACAGTCACGATACACACGCTGGTAGTGTATTAGAACAATGTGTCAAGTTTTCTACAACCGGATATTAACAAGCTCCCATCTGCCACATAACCGCGGGCACGGCTTTCGAAAGTTCATAACCCTGCAGGGGTGTTCCAACTTGGCCCATGACAAGCCCACGATCCGCGGAGTCGCAACTCCAAGGTGGGAAGGCCCGAGTATTCTCGGAATCCCGTGCTCAAGATACTCCGAACTAAGGTAAGGCTAATCCAGCAAATCCTCCCGGCGTGCCGACACCCTGATAGTAGCCGCACGTATCTCGTCTCAGGCCACGACCGGATGGGTGAAGCTACGGGTTTCTACCAAACCTCGAGTTCCCTCGTGGTGGCCCCGCAGGCTCCCCGTTTCGGACCAACACTCATGTGGAGCACTGGCCCGGGGTTGTTGATTAAGAAAGAGGGTTAATTACTCCCTATGCAAGTATATTAGTTATTAGGCAAATAGTACCAATGTTGGGACTTGCTGGAAAAGACTTAGCACTTAACGGTTTATCGAGGGGGTCCCATAAACCCCAACCGTGTGAGGAACGCATAATCAAGGAACATAACACCGGTTTATACGGTTCCTAGCGGCATGAGTGGAACAAATCACCAAGCAAAAGGCTTAGCCTTCCACCCATTGCCAATATATAGATGATTTCATTTTAAGCATTATATAGTGTGATATAACCCAACAAACTTCAACATGAAGCAAGCATCTTCAATCTTCACCTGCAACTAACAATGCTATAAGAGGGGCTGAGCGAAGCGGACTTAGCCATTCAACGGTTTGCATAGGTAGGGTGGTTAAACATGGTCATGGTTACAAGTAGGAGGCTGACAAGAAAAACATGGGCATCGAGGCAAAACTATAGAGCGATACTCTAGCAATAGGCAAAGATAGTAATGATATCGAGGTTCGGTCATCTTGCCTGAAGAGTTGTCGTTCGGATCGTAAGAAGGGTCCTCGTTCTCAAGCTCAGTGGTAACCTCGTGCTCGTACTCGTACTCGGTCTCAGCTCCCGGCTCTAAACAACGCAAACACACAGGGCACGAATCAACAAGATGCAATGCGCACACAAAAATGATGGATGCATGACTTATGCACTAAGGGAGCACAATGAGCATGACAATATGCGATCAAGCAAAATGCTTCAAAACAAGATAACAATAGGATATTATGAATCTACACGAAAAAATCAATCAAGTTTCATATAAGACTCGCTCCAAACGGAGCGACGGGCTAAAAGTTATGCCCGAAACAAGAAATATGCACAAGCTGAAAATTACAGCAACATAGCAACTTCGGAGCACTAGATAAATAAGCTACAGCACTCAAACATCATGGAAAAGGGCATGAACATAAACTAGACATATCCTACAGCAAATAAGTCCATTGGTGCACCCCCAAAGGAGCCACGGATAAATAGCAACAAGCTTGGACATATTGAACTTGACAACAAAATCCTGACAGCAGTAATTTATTGCAACTTTGGAGCAAAAGTTAAATATGCTACAGCCACTCAAATAAGCATGTGAGAGCATGAATGGATAGCCAACAATATATACTACAAGGAATCATCAAGAGTCACCCCAAAACTATCATGCATTGGCCTAAAACAACAAGCAAACATGGCATCTGGAAATTACAGATTCCAGACTTAGTGAAATTTCACTAAGTGTTAAAACAGCAGTTTCATCATGGCATCTTTGAGAGCAAGTTTAAGTCACCTCAAAACTAAACATGGCAAGTGGTAAGCATCACATCAAAGTACACATGATGGTGATTCCGAAACATACAAGCATGCATCATGGAGATAAACACAACGATAGCAATGAGCTCCACAAGATGGCATCTCATAACAAGTTAAACAACATAGCAGCCACATGGCACTTTGCAACGGAGATAAACATGGCAAGAATAAATCTATCATGCAACCTAGCTCAAACAACATGTAGAGCATGGCAAGACGAACACGTGGACATGTCATTTGCATCATTCGGATAAACGAGCTAAAAGATATCAATATGCAAAGATGGCATAAAAACAACACTAACAGCAGTTTATAACGGGATGCACTCTTGCAACAGATATTTAAGCATCTAGATGATCACAAACACGCATGGCACAATGGAATGAAACGTAGAACAAGTCACCACGAACGTCTGGACATGTCATTTGCGCAAAACGGAGCACCACACAAAAAGATATCATCATAACAAGATAGCATCAGCACACAAAAACATAGGGACTTAGAGGATTTTAGAGTCAACCTAGATCTGAAGATAACGGGCTCGGGCCCGCGGCGGACGAAGTGGCGCGGCCCGGCTGGGAGGGATCCGGCTGAGCGGGCCGGGATCTGCGGCGGCTTGGCCTGGAGTGATGCGGCGGCGGCGCGGCTGGAGACCCAGGCGGCGCGGCGGAGAGGGCTCAGCCTCGGGGCGGCTCGGCTTAGGAGAAGAGGCGTCGGAGCGGCCTGGCTCGCGGGCAGGGAGGCGGCTGGCCCAAGGGAGCAAATCGGCCCAGCCTGAGGGGCTCGACCGGATCGGCCGGCGTGGCCTCGGTCAACGCCCGAGCGGGGCGATGGAGGCGTGATCCAGGGTCGAAGGGAGGTGGCTCAGGCCTCAGGTGCGGCGGCCCAGCGCGGAAGGATCCGACCTGGCGAGGAGGGAGAGGCCCAGGCTTTGCGGAGGAGAGGCCCTCGCGGCCTGGCGGAGCGATCGATCCAGATCGGGCGATGCCCGATCCGATCTGGCGCGGGGTTCCTTCGAGCGGCGGCGCGATGGCTAGCTGTGAGGCCCTGGGGCGGCGGAGGAAGAAGGGTCCGGCGCCTAGCCGGCCGGCGGCCTGAGGGGCGGCGGTGGTTGGTGGTAAGCAGAGAGGAAGCCGGCGGGAGAGGTGGTGGCGGCGTGGTGAGGATGAGGTGGAGGATTCCGGCGAGGTGGAGGAACTCCGGCGAAACTCCGGCGGGATTCCGGCGAACTCTCCGGCGAGGTGGTGGTGGCTGGAGGAAGGAGAAGGTGGGGGCTAGGGTTTCCTTGAATTGGGGCAAAAATTGTGGGAGGTGGACAAATATATAGGCACAAGGAGCTAGGGTTGCCCAAATGGAGTGCGGTTTTCGGCCACACGATCAGGATTGGATGGCCTAGATGAAGGAAGTGGCTAGGAGTGGTTTGGTGGGCTGTTAGAGGGGTGTCTTGGGCCTCAAAGTGGAGGCACTTTGAGCCCACGAGAATAACTGTTGGGGTAGCAAACGGACTCCAAACACGACGAGATTTGACAGGCGGGTTACACACACCAAAACAACAACACACGACAAGTCTCGCGCCAAACCGGTAACGTTACACGGCCAAACACCAAAGTAGGCCTACGGGACGCCACGGACACGTGAGGGAGCTCCGGAACGCGAAACGGACAACGGGAAGGAACGTGTGTAACCGGATGCAAACAACAACACAAATGCAATGCGATGCACATGTCTACATGATATGAATGAATGCCACACACGCAACGCGACAAAACGGCGAAAACCCAAAAAGACAAAGCACCCGGAATGGAAGTGATGAAGCCGGAGATATATTATAGGCCCAAAAGGGAAAGTGTTACATCCGGGGCATTACACATTGCAAGCAAGAAAGTCTCTAGTTGTCTCCTCATCCATAACATAACCTTCTAGTACATTTCGAAATTCATATCTAGGATGGCTAGATCTAATAGGTGTGTCGGTGGGAAACGACACCTATGGGATCACTGGAATCCCTTCAACGGTTGGCGGGCGCGGAGCTATGCAAAGAGCGGGTCTAAGAGTCAGTACAAGGATCGTTTACCCAGGTTCTGGCCGCGAGGATGCGTAATACCCTAGTCCTGCTTTGGTGTGTATTTTAGTGTTCTTGAGTTCTTGAACTAGCTATGGTGCCTATCTAGTCCCAAAAAATCCGAATCCTTCTCCTGTATGCGTCGGGCCTCCTTTTATAGTAAAAAAGGGGTTGCCACAGTGGCACACAGGAGGTGGAAAGGTACACAGTGTAAGCTTATCTCATGCCATTACGGGACAACACGCATTAAATGCGCTACTTAGGTGTCCACTCGCTTTATCAGGGACGGAAATGAGGCCCGTCGCATCCGCGGCCGCTCCGTCTGGTTGCGACGCGCGTCCAGGCCAGTGGGGTAGACAGTTGAGATGGCGTGGTGGTAGGGTCTTCACGAAGATCTGCATGCCACCACGCAGGTGCTTGACTAGCTGGACCAGGAACCACGTACTACCACATGGGTACCTGCCTAGGCTAGTGGGTCGGCCGCCGAGCTTAGGCGACGATGGGGCGGCAAGGGCTTGTCGCGGTGTTGCGTCTGTTCCCGGCAAGGGTCTTGCCGAGGCCTGTGTGAGCGTCCTCGGCAAGAGGCTTGCCGGGGCTTCGGGGTGTCTTCGGCAAGGAGCCTTGTCAGGGCCTCGTGGGCATCCTCGGCAAGGGGCCTTGCAGTCGCCTTGTCTTCTAGTCCTCATCTTAGGATTCATAGACCCTTGTCTTCACAAAGATCTGCATGCCATCACGTAGGCACTTCCCGAGCCTTGGTTCCAACACCGTTGGTGACGTCGGAACTCCTAGGTTCAAGGGTGGCCGCAACGAAGGCATTTGGGTGAGTTGCCCCGGCAAGGGTTCTTGCCGGGGGCGTGCAGGCCGCCCCGACAAGGGTCTTGTCGGGGGATCCTGTCTTCTTGCTTGGCCTTCTTGCACCACTGTCTTGGCGCTGCTCTGGTAGCCTCATGTCTTTAGCCTCCCTCCTCTGCCTTGTTATGTGTGGCCGCAGGCGTGGCTCTGACTGCCCTGGCACAAGTAAGGGGTACAAAGGCGTGCCCCTACTTTTGTACACCGACAGGAGCCACCGGGCCTGGGCCATACATAAGTGCGACACGTTGTTGGGCTAGGCCCAGAACGGTGCGCGGACAGTGGGGTTGGATTCTTTTTACTGCAGTAACTCCTCCGGTGGTTGCGCTTCCCCACGATCTGCGCATGACGTGGGGATCATGCGTGGGGTGATCGCAGCATGCTTGCATCATCTCGTGGTTCCAAAATAGTAAAGAGGCGGTTCGCGTTCTCCTCATAGAAAATATAGTAACTTGCGGGGGCGGGGCTCATTTACTAAGTGGACTCGGGTCGCCCCACGATCACGGGGTGCAAAACGTTCGTACCACGTGCCACCTAAACCCCGACCCGCCCACCACGTGCCCCTCATGCATCGGGGAGGGCAGGCAGCGGACGCAGAGGGTGCGTGTTTTAAGACCGGGGCGGGGGGGGGG